>OY856410.1:769648005-770248005 GCA_963693085.1 Alisma plantago-aquatica
AGTGATATGTTTCCATAGCCATCGGTTGATGGTGCGACAGGGTGCTTCTAGGTAACATCTGATGGTGATGGACCGATGGAAACACATACTCCATTGGTCGTCATCCGGTGATGGCTCTACGTTTGATAATCGAGCATCCAATCCTTTGCTTTCTTGCAATTGACGTCATTGTCATTGTCAAAAATAGGGTACGGAGAGTATATGCAAGGTAGGGTGGAAGTGAATGTGGATTTTCCTAAATAGTGGAAGAACATGGATAAAATAAGGCATATAATATTCACAAAATTGGATGTTATCAACTCCCCCAAACTTAGAGTCTAGCCTGTCCTCAAGCTAACAATTAGAATTAAAGCATTAAATGACTTCAGAGGGCTTTATTGGTTATTATTTTAGTGAGTGCAAAAAATATGATAACGTCAGCCTCAATTTGAGATTTATGCATCTGGTCAAGAGGTCATTGACACCCAAAATTCTCTCTCTTAGCTTGGAGTTGCAGTACTCATATTGTTTGACACAACCTTCTTTATTAGAAAGTTCCTCCCTCATGATGCAGCGATGATCCTATTCCAGGCTGTACTTGTGCAAAGTTTTAACAAAGGCAGCTTTCACACTCAACTTTTATTTTTTGGATTTCCTAGATATTGTGCTTGGGCAGGATAAGGCTACAGTGTTTCCTACATTCCTTAGGTTCTCTCAACCATTTAAGCTGATTTAGAGGCAATGCTGCCCTAAAGGGACCTGATGTAATATTAGATGGTTATGTGAGGTTCCCCTTGGAATGTAGTTACGTAAAAGTTGGCTCCCAAACTCCACTACCAGGCACAACATATATGCATTCATGAGTGTAGAAATACACCGGAGAGGTGGAGTCCTTCAACATCTTCCCAGGCCCAACTCTCATAATTTTATTCCTCTTGGCTTTTATTCATGCTCACAGGCTTTGGGATAATAATTTTTTAGGGAAAGTTGGGCCGTCATGCCTCTTTTGATCCAAAGCGGGGATTTTTTAAACTAGAAGGGGTAGCTATTTCCTCTTTTGCCAAGGTTATGCATTTCCCCTATTATACTTGGGATCATGGTGTCAATCAAGAGTGTGGTAGGCTGTCCTCCTTTCGTTGAGATTTCTTCTTGGTTGACTAACATACATGTGCCTTCTGTGTATTAGGCCGACATTAAGACATTATCACACTCGAAGGTTTTTTTTTAAGTGGATTAGGAAGCCCAGATCTGTCATTCTTGAAATAATCACACTAAGAGCTATCCCGAAGACAAGAAAGTCTAAGAGTTGGGGTTATGACACAATCCTGGAAAAATGGATTCAAAATTTGCCTTTTTAAGACTACTTATATACCAAGATTGCCTTTTTAAGACTACTTGTATACCAAGATTTCAGCAAGGGTATTTACATGCATGTACAAAAATCAAGCCAAAATTGACCAATTAGGTCGATCATACTTTGTCAAAAATTTGTGAAAGTTTGTTAAGAGGGATAGAAAGCAATTAGTGTCAAAGTAGAGACGTACTGTGACGCCCCGACCCCCGTACCATCTCTAATGACCCCGAAGATCAGGGAGTCACACTCAGTAAACCACTCTTAACTTTTTCTTTTCTTGATCACTTTTTTTTGGTCGGTCAAAAAGTGTGTTACTAGGAAACCAAAACTTTGGGTACAAAAGTGCCCCTAAGGGAAAAACTGATCCCTAAATCTCCACGTAGGGAGATTAAAGAGGATCGAACAACATAGAAAACACCAGACTAACAGGAAAACATAACCAAGATACGCCTCCATCTAACTAGACTGAAAACTACAAATAACGAGGAAAGCCATACAAACATTACAATAAACCCCACCCACAAAGATGTAAGGATGACTCTCCTCATTACAGATAGAAACAACATAGAGAGATAGAACAAGTCTCTTGCTTAACACATCCCAGCAGTTGGAAGCACCAAAAGATGAACATAAAAGAAAACAAGAGTTGCCACCCCCTGTCTCCTTTCCAGGATCAAACTAAAACCAGCAACACTGATTCATCACTCCTAAGAAACTGAAAAGACCACTGAGATACAGGAGAGAAAGAAGCAGCATCCATCCACAGGCAGACCATCAATAAATGTCCTTGAGCTGGGCCCTTCCTTTCCTCCACTGGCGTTTGAATCAATCCCTGAAGATGTGAAATCTAGGTAGAAGTCCATCTCCTCTTCATCAATCAACAACCACCAGATAACATACCCTGTGCATCTATGCTATACCAAGGAGCCTTGATTCGGAAGACCAAAAAGAGTCCAGGATTGACTGCAGCAAAGAATCGAACACCATTAAGGTGTTGCAGCACACAGCGCCAGAAGGCCCAACAAGGAGCAGAAACGACCTGCGGAAGTGACTTTTCATTTACCTTACTAAGAATAAAAACAAGTTTACATGACATATTACATTTCTCATGCAGACTATAAAACACAGCAGATAATTGAAAACTAACTTCATATTTTACCACATTCTCTCTCTAACCCACCACATGCCCAAGGACCGAGGGGAAAGGACTAAGAGACCTCTAACTAACTACTAACTATCTTCTATGCACTCAGATGATACAATCCTTCAGCCTCCTCGTGCTGATGTTGACCTGAAAAATGTTTCAGTAGGTTGGTGAGCTACTGGCTCAGTGAATAGAATTTCACCAACCATCACAGATAACTCATTTATGTTTATTATTTGGAATAATATGCAAGAAATACTACACTGAGAAGGTATAAACAATTTAATATAAACAATAGAAGATGTCAACATTTCATTATGATAACAATTGATGCAAATCTGTAGATATAATTATTTAACAAAAAATACTTAAAGAACTACTGCTGTGAAGCTAACTCATATCTTTCTTAACTCTTTAACTTAATCAAACTCTGTGAATCTATATGAACATATTTTATCTTATGCCCTGATCATATGCAGTGTACTCTACATATGAAGACTCGTAGCGAACTACGATCCCACCGTACAAGACTTAGCCGTCACCCCGGGATAGCTAAGTCTGACTGCTGTCTTGGTCTGCTACAGGACTCAGGCTCTCTGTCCTCGGCATCCTATGGTGCCGTAAACTGGACTCCTCCTCTAGCTGAGTACACATGCAGAGGGTCTCTAAGTCTCTGACCACCTGGGCGTATCCCCAGGGTTGATCGGGACACGTCTCCAACCACCTGGGCGTATCCCCAGGGTTGATCGGGACACTACCTCGAGTCTCCGACCACCTGGGTGTATCCCCAGGGTTGATCGGGACCCTACCTCTCAGCCCTCGTGTCACCGAGACATTTGGTAAGTGTTGGACACGAGTCTCCGACCACCTGGGTGTATCCCCAGGGTTGACCATTTCACCCCTAGGGTACATACCTCTCAAAGGGGTTCTACGGTGTCAGGGCCCTTAATCTAATATTTTATTATTCTAAAAAGGCTCTTACTACATTGCATCTCTCTCTTACTTGTTCTGGACTTTGGTATCTCTATGGTACCGAGTCTATTTACTTGAACTTTACAAGACGACATGAATATCATTCTAAATTTGACAGAGTAGTATAGTCAAAACACTATAGTATACTGAGAAATCATCATACTATACATGCAGGCAAACTAAAATTCTTAAATAGACAGAATGCATGTCAATTTGGCACTTTATACACTAAAATCATGCCATTGAATTATTAAGCATCACCACATCTCATACTGAGAATTTTGATATCAAAATACTTGATTCATTGAACACCCTATCCTTAGGGTTTCAGTTACCTCATTCACTTATCACATGGCAACACCCTATCCTTAGGGTTTCAGTTACCTCATCTATTTGATTGCAATTCAAATCACAATACGATATCATTCTAGAACTGACAGAGCAATATACTCAAATCATTGTAAATATTGAGTAATCCTTATATCATGCATGCAGGCAGATTTAAAATTCATAAATAACCCAAACTCATGTCAATTTGGCACATACATACAGAATTCATGCAATTGAACATATTATTGCACTGATAAGAGTAATTACTTCACATATGAGAAATCATCTGTAACATTTATCAATTATCTAAAATTTCTCAAAGAACGTGCACATTAACCTTAATCCTAGTTTGTGCATCTCACAACTCAATTAAGAGTTACTTACGTATCATAACACGAATTATTAACAATACTTGAGAATTTCTAGTAATATCTCAGAGAAATGTTCCAATTCATGTAAATGTCAATTCACACACATTAACATAAGAGGAAGCATGCAACTAGGGTTTTATTACATATTTTTATGTTATCGTACTTTCTTTGAAGTCATGCATATGGTAATTTACAAAAATTTGTATTGTCTGGGTTTATACCCAAACCATACCATTATCGATAGTGTATTACTAATTTCAACATTCACACTTAGCAATTTAGGTTCTGATGAACTATATAAATTCACTGGTCCAATCCACACTTATCAGATGCTAATCCAAATCATATTAAAGTATAAAGAAATGATTTATGAAATAAAAAGTCAGGCGACGCCAAATACTGCCCAAAAATGCGTAATTTACCAAAAATTTCCGATTTGCAGAGTTAAATCTTAGATAGTGAGTGAAATCCTACTGACAGCTATTTGGGATGTCCGGATTCTTCTGGGATTGCATCTAGAGACCAGTTTCCGAGCAAATCTTGGTTGTCTTCTACCTTGGGCATTCTGTGTTAGAACCTGTTGCAACTAGGTTGCTTCACGCACGGCTACAAGATGACAGAAGAACTTGATTGGTAGCTGAATCGCGGATAGGAGGCTATGGAATCTTGCCTAGATCTCAAATTTGGAGCTGTGGGAGGATTTTCCTTGCTCAGGCGCACCCAAGGTGGCCTCCTCCTGGCCGTGCACAACAGCCATAGCCTGCTGCTGCTTGCCGCTGGTCACTGATAGGCTGCTGGCTAACTGGGTGGGTGGAGTACTAGAGGAAATAAAGAGGAGAGGAGGAAGAAAAGAAGAAAAAGAAGAAGGAAGAATGACTGCTGGAAAAATGAACCTAGGATCGCCCCTGCGATCCCTCTCCTGCGCGAAAGTCGGCCTTGCGCCAATTGAGTCTATTTCCCGAAGAACGGATAAGCAAGAGAGGAAGAAAAGAAAAGTTTATAAAGCAAAAACTTTGGAAAAAATTACAATTTTGACCATGGAATTTAAAAAGATCATAACTATTGACTCGAAGGTCCGAATAACACGATTTCTTTTGCAACTTTTCAAGTGCGAGATCCTCTACAACCCCAAGGAATAAAATCATGCTAATTAGCTTGCCTCAGCTAATCAAAACGCTAATCACATCTTAAGCACTTAGCTTAGCTTAATTAACTTGATGATTCACTAATCACCACATGAGCACTTAACTTATCTCAATTAACTTAATTATGCACTAATGATTGTACTTACTAGTTAATCATGGATTGGGTCATAACAATCTCCCTCCCTTATAAGAATTTCATCTCAAAATTCCTAAAAGAGAAAAGGAAACTAGTTACACATCTCAGATTCAAGCTCCCACATAGCTTCCTCTATGTTATGATTCCTCCACATAACTTCTGCTAAAGGTATCTCATGATTCTTGAGTTTCTTGGTCCTCCGATCAACTATCTGTTCTGGTCCCTCAACATAGGACACATCCGATCTGACCTGTGCATGTTTTGGGTACATTATCTTTTCTATACCAGGGTAACACTTCTTCAACATCGATACATGAAACACATCATGTAAATTAGCCAACTCAGATGGCAAATCCAACCTGTAGGCTACAGGTCCAATCCTTTCAATGATAGGATGTGGCCCATAAACCTAGAAGTCAGTTTGCCTACCAAACCTCAACACTCCCTTCCATGGTGAAACTTTCAAATACACTTCATCACCAACCTCAAACTCAAGAGGTCTACGTCTCTTCTCAGCTTAACTCTTCTGCCTGTCCTGTGCAACTTTCAACTGATCTCTGATCACAATAATATTTTCAGTAGACAAATCCACTATCTCTGGTCCAAGAATTTGTTTATCACCTACCTCATACTAGCGTATGGGTGATCTACACTTTCTTCCATACCGAGCTTCATACAGGGCCATACTGAGACTGGAATGGTGACTATTGTTGTATGCAACTCTATAAGACTCAAGTGTTCTTCCCAACTTCCACCAAAATGCAAGACACATGCTCTCAGCATGTCCTCAAGAGTCAGAATGGTCCTCTCGGACTGACCATCCGTCTACGGGTGAAACGTTGTATTGAATCTTAACTTTGTGCCCAAAGCACGATGCAACTGATTCCAAAACCTGGATGTGAACTTAGGATCCTTATCTGATATAATTGAAATTGGGATACCATGTAACCTATCTATCTCATCCACGTATAACTTAGCCAACTTTGGGACATCAAAGGTTGACTTAACAGGAAGAAAGTGAGCAGACTTGGTCAGTCTATCCACAATCACCCATATCGAGTCACAACCTCTAGGTGTCCTGGGAAACCCTACCACAAAATCCATTGTGATATGTTCCCATTTCCACTCTGGTATAGGAAGAGATTGCAAAGTACCTACAGGTTTCTGATGCTCAGCCTTAACCTATTGACACACGCTGCACCTAGCCACATACTCAGCTACATCCCTCTTCATACCATGCCACCAATACAACTCCTTGAGATTCCTGTACATCTTAGGGTTGCCTGGATGCATAGCGTTCATCGATGCATGTGCTTCCTTAAGAATATGTTCTTTCAAATCACTGTCTCTAGGTACACCCAACCTGTCATGCTGATACAACAATCCGTCATCTGAAAACCTGAACTCTGGTCTTTTTCCCTTTGTCATATCATGCATGATCAGCTGTAACTCACTATCATTCTGCTGAAGTTCGTTGATTTGATCATAAAAAGTAGGCTTGACTTGCATCTATGCAATCAAACCACTCTGCTCTGTCACCCCTATGTCTAAGTTCAACTTCCGCATTTCTACTAGCAGGTCTCTCTTGAAACATGCCATAGAGAATGCATCAGCTGTTGAACTTGACTTCCTGCTCAGGGTATCTGCTACCACATTCGCCTTACCAGGATGATAATCTATCGTCACATCATAATCTTTGATCAATTCTGACCATCTTCGCTGTCTAAGATTTAGATCCTTCTGGGTGAAGATATATTTCAAGCTCTTATGATATGTAAACACTAGGCACACTTCACCATAAAGATAGTGACACCATGTCTTAAGAACATGAACTAAAATAGTTAACTCCAAGTCATGTGTCGGATAATACTCCTCATTCTATGCTACTTACTTCTTGTTACTACTATAAGAATTTATTTCATAACACACTTCACTTATATTATATTTCTCCTTTTGTTCAAAACACATTTGTTACATTTCAAATTTATATCTTACGCTTTTCTCTTAGTCATTTTCATGTTGTTTATCTACCTTTCAGATTAGCTGCCTTTAAACCCTGGATTCTATTAGTGCTAGTTTACCTTTCATAGTGCAAATCTCATGATTTTGTTTTATAGAGATGCTAGTATTCACGGTCAAATTACTAGCGACATCCCTTGAACTACTTCAACTCTAAACATTCTAGGGTTTGGTCCTTATCAGTAACATAGGATTATTGTGATGTGACTTGCTCCCTTAGTTTGAAAATCAAATTTTGGATCTCATAAGTTTTATTAAAGTCTTCCTTATCTTATCACTTAAATTTCCTTTTTCTTACTTGAACATTCAGATAAGTTACATTCTCAATTTACCTTGCTAGGGTTTCATCATCATATTGTGTATCATTATTTCATTCACTTAGACGTCTCTACCATGGTAGTTATGCATCATATATGATTCATTCATTTTCTAAATTACACATTTATTCTTTATTTTAAGAACTAGTTTGTTAGTCTATAGAAACTTAGAATCCAAAGATAGTATGTATGAATGTATTAAACTTTATAACAAAGATATACATTCCATACTCTCAATTATGTCATGTAATCCTCAATCCTTAATCAAGGTCATCATTTCTAACATTTCTCTTGATTCAACTAAATTTCTTATCCTGGTCTTATGATTTACATAAGGCTCTTTATTTCTATATACTTATTGTATACTTAACTCTTTTCTTCTATTTTCCCTTTGCTTTGAAGTACATAAAAGTATTTTACTTTATTACATGATCCATTCCATGGTTGATTCTTACTATCTTAGCCCTTACATACTTTTCTCATATCTTTTCTATAATCTCATATTTAGAGTTCATATAATACTAATCATTAAATTTAATCTGAACCTTATATCGTGTTCCTTTATTTCCAATTAAGGATTGCTCATATGAGGCTCCAACGTTGGGCCTCCGATATCAGTTCCAACTGATTCTTAGCTGTTCTAACCTTTCTCTTATATCTCAACATCTTAGTGTATGTACATTTTTACTATGATATGTGTCAGATTTATCTAGATTCCATTCTTATTATACTGTTTATAGGAGTTGTTATATCCCAGTAACACATCTTGTCAGCCGGACCAGGCCAAACCTACAGTCCTGAAGCCAAGAGCTACTCAGGATTAACCAAATCCTATTGATCTCAAACATGTGGAAAGAATATCCACTTAGGGCAAACTCATTTAAACATAACTTCTGGTCTACTTAATACAAAGAATAAAAACAATAAATAAATTACTTCATGACACACAACCATATAAAAGAATCATATTTATTCTACAAATTGAAAATTTAATTCATACATATAAGGGCAATTCTAGCGATTTCCAATCAAATAAGTAATATAAAGCAAGAGTTGTATCACATCCTATGTTTAATCCCTTATTCCTACATTAATTTCCAGTTTCTTAACCCTAAGATTTCTGGGGTTTCTCTCTAGCCCATCCTTCCTCCGTATACCTGGCTAGGGCATCCAGAGAAGAATGGACAAAGTAGCTTGATACTGGTCAATCTAAGTACTCAGATACCTGGCCAGGGTACCTAAATACTCAGACTTCCCAGAGCTAAAGACACATCACTTCTTATATACCTCACTTTATATCTCTATCTTTCTATCCTAATGGTTCCAAACGACTCATCCTAAGCTCCCTACTTGGTTCGCGTGACCACGTCCTCTTCCTGCCATCTGCAATAGTATAACAGAACACTTCCTGTTAGAAAATTGCAGTTAGAAGGAAGACACCTTAGTCCTAATCCTATTGGTCTCTTGTCGTCCCCTGACCTTGACTTAGAGTAACCATATACTCAACCTATGCTCTGATACCAAAGTTGATGTGATGCCCCAACCCCCGTGCCATCTCTAATGACCCCGAAGACTGGGGAGTCACACTCAGTAAACCACTCTTAACTTTTTCTTTTCTTGATCACTTAGATTAACTTAAATGATAACCATAAAACTTGAATAGCATCGAATTATAAATAAACTACGGAAGCGACTTTTCATTTACCTTACTAAGAATAAATACAAGTTTACATGACATATTACATTTCTCATGCAGACTATAAAACACAACAGATAATTGAAAACTAACTTCATATTTTACCACATTCTCTCTCTAACCCACCACATGCCCAAGGACCGAGGGGAAAGGACTAAGAGACCTCTAACTAACTACTAACTATCTTCTATGTACTCGGATGATACGATCCGTCAGCCTCCTCGTGCTGATGTTGACCTGAAAAATGTTTCAGTAGGTTGGTGAGCTACTGGATCAGTGAATAGAATTTCACCAACCATCACAGATAACTCATTTATGTTTATTATTTGGAATAATATGTAAGAAATACTACACTGAGCAGGTCTAAGCAATTTAATTTAAACAACAGAAGATGTCAACATTTCATTATGATAACAATTGATGCAAAGATGTAGATACAATTATTTAATAGAAAATACTTAAAGAACTACTATTGTGAAGGTAACTCATATCTTTGTTAACTCTTTAAATTAATCAAACTCTGTGAATCTATATGAACATATTTTATGTTATGCCCTGATCATATGCAGTGTACTCTACATATGAAGACTCGTAGCGAACTACAATCCCACCGTACAAGACTTAGCTGACACCCCGGGATAGCTAAGTCTGACTGCTGTCCTGGTCTGCTACAAGACTCAGGCTCTCTGGCCTCAGTATCCTATGGTACCGTAAACTGGACTCCTCCTCTAGATGAGTACAAAGACGGAGGGTCTCTAAGTCTCCGACCACCTGGGCGTATCCCCAGGGTTGACCGGGACACGTCTCTGACCACCTGGGCATATCCCCAGGGTTGATCGGGACACTACCTCGAGTCTCTGACCACCTAGGCATATCTCCAGGGTTGATCGAGACCCTACCTCTCAGCCCTCGTGTCACCGAGACATTCGGTAAGTGTTGGACACGAGACTCCGACCACCTGGGCGTATCCCCAGGGTTGATCCTTTCACCCCTACGGTACAGACCTTTCAAAGGGGTTCTACGGTGTCAGGGCCCTTAATCTAATATTTTATTATTCTAAAAAGGCTCTTACTACATTGCATCTCTCTCTTACTTGTTCTGGACTTTGGTATCTCTATGGTACCGAGCCTATTTACTTGAACTTTACAACACGACATGAATATCATTCTAAATTTGACAGAGTAGTATATTCAAAACACTATAGTATACTGAGAAATCATCATACTATACATGCAGGCAAACTAAAATTCTTAAATAGATAGAATGCATGTCAATTTGTCACTTTATACACTAAAATCATGCCATTGAATTGTTAAGCATCACCACATCTCATACTGAGAATTTTAATATCAAAATACTTGATTCATTGAACACCCTATCCTTAGGGTTTTAGTTACCTCATTCACTTATCACATGGCAACACCCTATCCTTAGGGTTTCAGTTACCTCATCTATTTGAGTGCAATTCAAATCACAATACGATATCATTCTAGAACTGACAGAGTAGTATACTCAAATCATTGTAAATATATCATGCATGCAGGCAGTTTTAAAATTCATAAATAACCCAAACTCATGTCAATTTGGCACATACATACTGAATTCATGCAATTGAACATCTTATTGCACTGATAAGAGTAATTACTTCACATGTGAGAAAAATCAATAACATTTATCAATTATCTAAAATTTCTCGAAGAACGTGCACATCAACCCTAATCCTAGTTTGTGCATCTCACAACTCAATTAAGAGTTACGTATCATAACACGAATTATTAACAATACTTGAGAATTTCTAGTAATACCTCAAAGAAATGTGCCAATTCATGTAAATGTTAATTCACACACATTAACATAAGAGGAAGCATGCAACTAGGGTTTATTGCATATTTTTATGTTATCGTACTTTCTTTGAAGTCGTGCATCTGATAATTTATAAAAATTTGTATTGTCTGGGTTTATACCCAAACTGTACCATTATCGATCGTGTATTACTAATTTTAACATTCACACTTAGCAATTTAGGTTCCGATGAACTATATAAATTCACTGGTCCAATCCACACTGATCAGATGCTAATACAAATCATATTAAAGTATAAAGAAACGATTTATGAAATAAAAAGTCAGGCGACGCCAAATACTGCCCAAGGCCTGTTATCAGCGAAAAATGCGTAATTTACCAAAAATTTCCGATTTGCAGAGTTAAATCTTAGATAGTGAGTGAAATCCTACTCACAGAAATTTGGATTTTCCAAGCAAATCTTGGTTGTCTTCTACCGTGGGTATTCCGTGTTAGAACCTGTTGCAACCAGGTTGCTTCACACACGTCTACAGGCAGACGAAAGAACTTGATTGGTAGCTGAATCGCGGATAGGAGCTATGGAATCTTGCCTAGATCTCAAATTCGGAGTTGTGGGAGGCTTTTCCTTGCTCAGGCGCACCCAAGGTGGCCTCCTCCTGGCCATGCACAGAAGCCGTAGCCTGCTGCTTCTTGCCGCTGGTCACTGATAGGCGGCTGGCTAGCTGGGTGGGTGGAGTACTAGAGGAAACAAAGAGGAGAGGAGGAAGAAAAGACGAAAAAGAAGAAGGAAGAACGACTGCTGGAAAAACGAACCTAGGATCGCCCCTACGATCCCTCTCTTGCACGGAAGTCGGCCTTGCGCCACTTGAGTATATTGCCCGAAGAACGGATAAGCAAGAGAGGAAGGAAAGAAAAGTTTATAAAGCAAAAACTTTGGAAAAAATTACAATTTTGACCCTGGAATTTAAAAAGATCATAACTATTGACTCGAAGGTCCGAATAACACGATTTCTTTTGCAACTTTTCAAGTGCAAGATCCTCTACAACCCCAAGGAATAAAAGCATGCCAATTAGATTGTCTCAGATAATTAAAACGCTAATCACATCTTAAGCACTTAGCTTAACTTAATTAACTTGATGATTCACTAATCACCACATGAGCACTTAACTTATCTCAATTAACTTAATTATGCACTAATCATTGTACTTACTAGTTAATCATGGAGTGGGTCATAACACGTACCATGTTCTCTTGTTCATACCCCCCCAAACTTATCGTCTGCACTGTCCCTATGGTGTCAAAGAATGAGGTTGATCTAGAACATGCGAATTATAGGTCATTGTGTGCGATCGACCATTCTGAAGCTAGGATTTTCATAGCATATCATCCTTAGAGGTTGTAGTAGTATTTGTATTGACATTGTTCAACCTTTTGGTCTGAAGCCAACATTTGTAACCAATAAAGTACGTAGAATCCATAGTCATTTGAAAGAGGTTCTTGCTAAGGACACCTATGATAGAACTACGATTTCTCGAACTTGATATCAGCTAGAACGTCACAGCAAAAAATTCTTATCAACTATGTAATCTTGTTGGCGATTAGGGAGGCTCTTTCTTCAATGACGATGTTGGTTGTTTTGTGATATTTTGTGTGCTTTGTATTGAACATAGCATCAGAGATGTTATAGAATATGGTCATTTTATTGAAGGTGTTCACTGCTAGTAGTGCCAGGTGTCCATCATGTAATATCAACACAAATATCCATCATGGAACATTGTACTTTAAGTGCTCTATCAGTTGTTGTAGCTCGCCCGATTCCTTTTTTGATACAACATCTCATGATATTTCAAAAAACACCATGTATACATTGGTGAGATCGTCAGCTAGAAGTAGCTGACAAGCTGTCATGACATCTACCGTCATGTATCCTCATGTTGTCAACACATTGCAGAGAATTGAGAGAAAGATTTGTACATTTTCTCTTTCAAAAATAACCACAAAGTTGTAAGGAGGTGAAATCATCCCTTTACTAAAATATGGTAAACAAAACACCATTAGAAAGCAGCGGAAAAAAATAACTGATTATATTCAATTTTATAAAAGGTTTACAAAAATACATCAAATTCTCCCATTAGGGTTTACATCAAGACACACAATTAGGATCTAGATAGAGGGAAGTCTAGACTACTACAATCTTATCTCCAAGCAACATCTCCATCAACTGAGTCCAAGCCAAAAGCTAAGATCTTCCTTGTCTTATCCATCACCTTGCTCAGCACCTGGGTGGTTGGGAAGGCACCCAGCAAAAAGGGAGAGGAAAACAAGGTATGCGTCACAAAACTAGTCTAGGATATCAAGATAAGTATAACAAATAAAAACAGGTTGGGGTTCATCATATGATTAAGATAACAAGAGTATGAGGCAATATTCAAAAGAAACTTGCCATTAACAATTATATCAAAAAGGATTTGCATGTAAGGTAATTATGCCTACCTAACTAAGTAGGGTTGAGGCACCTACCGGACCTATAACCTTAGGTGAGGGGAGAATAAGACATTCCTAGTCACCTACAATATTATGGGGAGAATAAGACATTCCCCAGGGCAATTATTTACATGCTCTCTGTGGGTGGTTGTACATAAGTAACTCTACTTTAAATTAAATAGAACATAAATCCACATGCTAGAAAAGTAGTCATGGCAAGAGTAGTCATAATATTCAATAAGCATGGCAGTGGGGTATAAGACCCAAACAAAAAGAAATTATAATCTAATTTGAGGCATGAACAACATTAGGATTCAAGAATAGAATATTTAGGGTTCATTTAAGCCTCATTAGGGAAATATAGGATTTGGATGCAATTATCCCAACATAGGGTGTAAGGAATACACATACCTCTCTTAATGATATCAATTACTATCTTTCACCACTTTAATTGAGTCCAAGTTTCACTTTGTCTATTTTCAATGTATTAAAATGTATTAGAGTACATAGTGCACATTAATATATAGAAACCCTATTTTTAGAGCTTTTTAGCAAAATTCGGATTTAGACTCTTAAAACATCACCAATAAACTTATTAGGTTTTCCTGATCAAGGAAACATATATTTATGTTAATTTTGGAGTTATGATGATTAAGATGTAATTTTTATGGATTTTATGCATTAAATTTGTTTTACAAAAATCACTCTTCGTAAAACCATGAAATCAGACCTTGAAAATATTTTTATTATATAGAGATTAATTTTCCAATTCCAAAACATATTTATTTGTCAAATTTGGATAAGCGGTTTAGAAGATATGAATTTTGCAATACTGACCAATAGGAAATTGCCACATCATCAAACTGATCGAGATAATTAAAGAGGGAGAGGGAGAAAACACCATTTGACCCAAGATCAGGTTTGAAGTTTCTTATATAACCAAACTAGAGATTCTAGAGAAGATAAAATAGTAAGAAACCAAAACCTTAGAAGAACATGGTAAAAAGAGATGGAAATCATCGATTTTCAACATAAAAGCATGAGTTTTAAGCATGTACTAAGCAATATATGAGAAGGGTGTTAACCAAACTTGCCTCTAGGAAGTTAATAAGGTTCAAACATAAAGGATTACGAGTCTAGGAAGTTAATAAGGTTCAAACATAAAGGATTACGAGATTAGAAGGTTTGGTTGCTCCAAGACAAGCTCCTTTCTTGAGCAAAGATCACCTTCTCCACATTAGAGGTGCAAACCCTAGCAAAAGAGCAAGGAGATGACATGTTTTAGGGTTTTAGGTGAAGTTTTACCATGTATGGTCATGGTTCCGACCTAGAAGAAGGTGTAAGGAAGACTATTAGTATGAAAATAGGGAAGGAAGGGAGGAAACTTACTAGTTTTGGCCAAAATTACCAAGGAGGAGCTTTAGAAACCCTAATAGAGCAATTTGGAAGCCCTAGGAGCCTTCTTCACCAAGGTAGGCTCCATCTATTACCTTGGGGCAGCAACTTCGTGGCCAAATATAGAAGGAACTATTATCTAAGCTAGAGGAAAGAAAAGGAGAGCAAGAGTTTTTGAATTGTGAGTTGGGAAGGGGTATACATGGCTATATATAGAAAGAGGTGAAGCATGAGAAGTCTTAAGGGACTTTCCATGTGTCTTTAGCCTAGGGATTGATGGCCATGCAAGAGGATAGATCATAGAGGCTTCATGAATATCAAAAGTTGGTTCTAAGAGCCCATAGATTATTCTAGGCCATCCCCACCGTTTTTCAAGAAAGAAATAACCTCATTGGTTGATAGCTTTTAAGGATAAGCATCTTTATAAAGAGGGTAATCCCTATAATGCCCTTGGAAAGAAATACCATCAAACCAAGGTGAAACTAGGTTCTCTAATGGTTTCAAATCTCTTTAATGGTAAGGGAATATCTAAGGATTAGAATTCAGGTGATAATTTGCAAGAAAAACCTCTCAATTGGGTAAATTGCATAAAAGTCCAGAATGTACATATAATTGCATAACTTACACAAACAACATCCAAATCAAACCAAATTTGAAACTTAGGATCATTTTATGTTTTTAAATCATATCAAAAGTTATATTAAGGTTTATAGCACTTAGTTATGGTAATTAAGCTTTCACTGAGGAATTAGTGCATAAACACTTCCATTGGTACAATTAGTGAATAAATGTTCACTAAACCATTATATTCTCTACAAATTGAACAAAAAGGCCAAGAAGGATAGAAATGAAAGGAAAATATGGGAAAGAGGGTAAAAAGACAAAATTCTAGAATTCGGTATGTTACAAAAGTAATCCTCCCTTGGTCACAAAATGTCTATAAGGAATTGGACTTCTTCCATAGATAAGCCATATCATGCTAGTTCATTGAAGTTCTTAAAGGTAGGCATTGTGACATATGTCAGTTTTGGTTCTTCTGGTGTGTCAGCAGCTTGTTCTTCGTCTTCTTCTTCTCTGTGTGCCTCACTTGCTTTGACAACTTGTTCCTCTAGAGGTGAGGTTGCTATTATGATGATATCAGTGGATGTTGAGATTGGAAGTGGTTCCACTTATGGCAGGTTGGTTGCTGTCATTTCAACTTCTGGAGCTGGTTCCCACTCAATAGTGGTAGGGACTTCCACTGGGGCTTTAGGGACTTGTAGAGGTAGTTCCCTCTCAACATGTATAGATGTTACATTTATTGCATTGGGTGGTGGTGGGGTAGTATGTGGCACTGGTAAGGTCCTTCTTTCTTATGAAGCCCTGAGCTTTCTGAGCTCCTCTCTCCAAGGCATCTTTTTAGGAAAAGGAATAAGAGAGTACATATGCCTTGGTACATTTGCCATTTTTCTATCATAGAAGAACCTTCTATCGTGAAAGATTTCCATGACATATTTCCCTTGCAAGACATGGAAATTTTCATTAGAAATTTGCTACATAGATGTTCCCATGTTGATGGCCTCAATTATCCTTAGTGCTATGAAGGCAATGTCTCATGAATCCTGTCCTTCTTGAGAAAAATTGCATTCAATGGAAATTTCCTTCCAATTGCAGCAATACCACCCGCTTACCCCTTGTATCACTCATTTTAGGGGGGTTGGGATTTCTTGTATCGTTTTGTGCTATGCCTTTTCAAAGACCATTCATCCATAGGGTAGGTCATTGGCACTAAAGTTGTAAGTGAGCACTCTTCTTTCAGATAGGTCAACCATCATGAGAAACCAATGGTTGAAGGCTTTGAAAGGTAGGGTGATGAACTTCAAGGATCTTCTTCTGTCTAGGGCATCCTACAAATCGTGTACTGATATGGTATCATCACTTTCCTTAAGTAGGTGTGCTGCCAGGTTAGATGTTGCATTGAATATTGGCCCATCTTGGTCTCTGTGCATGTACTCCTCTATTATTATCCTGCACAAGATCTTCAAAAGGGTTCTGCTTATGTTTACCTGAGGTACAAAAGTGGAAGCAAATCACCTCTTGTTAGACTGTATAGGTTGTTGTGGTAGATAATGTCCTGTCCTGGCTTTGCATTGTCGAGGATGTCATCCAGGACATGGATGTCCCGTATCAACATGCCTGCAACTGATGACATATCCATATCATCCATTTTACATGACAATGGAGGTGGTTCAGGAGGGAGTGAGGTGTTCACATATATTGAGGTTGCAAGCGGTTTAGGGAAGACAAGGTGTGTTGATTTTGGGGGTGTTTCGGCAAATGTGTTGTCTATATTCCCATTATCCTCTTCAGATATCATCTATTCTATTTCTCTCTCAAAAGAGATAGAGAATCCCCCTATTACATCTAGAAGTATTTCTTTCATAAAGCTATCATAGTCATGTGAGGGTGGGACCTTATAGTTGAACAGCGAGTCGATCCCATCCATTACATCTTCAGTCATTTCGATGAACTCCCCCCTTACTTCTAGTTTTACTGTCCCAATGTTATTCTCTCCTACTGCTTCTTCTTTTTCTATGGGGATTGCAGGTTCCATTGGTATAGGGGCACTTTGCTTTGGTTGTGCTTTGAGACCCTTATCTTCATTGTTGTTGGTTGACTGCCCTGGCGAGGTTGGGGATGTGGCTGTGTCATATCCCTCAGTAGGAACTTCTTTGATGCTTGCTGATCCTATTGGCTCCTCTTCTTCTAGTTGTTGAGTGCATCTGGATGTGGTTGCTTTAGCCTGGAGCACTTCCTGTCCTATGTGCACTTGTGCCATCAGCATGTCCACCCTGAGTTGAAAGTCAACGTCTGATGCAGGTTCGGTAGGGGTCATCTGTTATACTTCAATGGACGTGCTGATGGTTGTGGGGGAAGTCCTACTTTCTTTTTGTAGCTTCCTATCACAACTTTGTATTTTCTCCTGCATCTCATCACATTCCTTGCACAGATTGGCTAGTTCTATCGTCACTCCAGCTAGTGCTTGCATGATTGCACTTGATTTACAACTAGTTGCTGCATTTGGAGAGGAAGACTAAGTACAGGTTGGATGTGCAATAGGTTTTGTGCCCACGCAGTTAGTGCTGACATGTTTGTTTTTATATTAGAATAATTTAGGATAGAGTTTGAGGCGATCTCACAGAGGTCGTCTATCTCTTGTCCTATCTCCATAAATTTTGTCAAAATTGTTGTTTTACATTAGTGCTTGGCCACGAAGTTTACTTCATGAGCTTCTTCATCATCCTAAGAAGATTCTTTGCTCAAGTGCATGCTTCTCTCAAGTTGCTGTGCCTCCTTCTCAGGTATCTCCACCTTGTTTGTCTTTCTAGGCTCTTCCTCCATGCCTTCTTGGTCTGCTTCCTTGGTAGCTGGCTTTGTCACTGCTTCACCGAGGATGGCTTCTCTTCCTTTATCTTCTAGGGAAGTAGCTGTACCAACTTGCTCAGGAGTATCTGTATCTTATGTCTCCATGTCTACCACCTTTGGAGAGGGTGGTTTCTTTGCTGGCTTCTCGGGGGCTCACATGAGTACCCTTTTTCAGGTTGTTTGTTTGGTGGCCACTTCCCATGGCTGCTTGCTTCTTTTATTTGCTGGTCTGCTGGCACTTATACCTTTGCTAAATACAAGTCTAGAGATCTCTTCTTCCTTGGAAACATACTTCTCTAAATCATAGTCTTTTAATCCTGGGAGGGGATGCAAGAGTTTGTCCTACAAAATCGGTAGGCATATCCTTGTTGTGTCCAGGACATTAGCTGCAACTAGATACTTGACATCAACCAATGTATCTTCTTCTGACCTTTGGAAAAAACTTCAGCTTGCTGGGTTACCCTAGTTGGTGTGCAATGAAGTTATTATCCCCCATGTAGAAGTCTCGAGGGCCATCCGGTCCCATCGCAGCGGCTAGATTATCAATCAAAATTTTGCCCACGTTAACTGCTTTTCTTTCCATTAGACTCCACAAGATATGAAGGTCTAATCTAGTTACATTCCCTGTGTCATATCTAAAGATCATGAAGTTTGTGAAAATCTTGTGCACTACTCTCATGAAGCCTGAGTGTATCATCACAACTTTGAATTGCCCTGAGCTATATTTTGAATCTCCTGAGAGTCTTTCCCGGGTCTTATCAGTTTTGAATCCCTTTACATCTTTGTCTCCTCATGCCTTGTTAGCACATTCTTCCTGCTCATTTGAATCTAAGAAGATTACATTTATCCACTTATAAGTTAAAATGTAGTCCTTTTTCATGATCTTGACTTGTAGCTTGTACTCACCCCCGCACTATGAGATCTCCTCATATTTCATAGGTAGCTTTATAATGGAGGACATGAATTCTTGCGCTAGGTTGTCGTAAGAAGTCATGCTTCTGAAATAGATCATATATATTCCTAACTGTTCAAAGCTCTATTTCACCCTCTAGTATATCCCCAGTTTCTCTAGGGTGTTGACGTCACCATAACTGGTCACCTTGTATTCTTCATGGTAAATTTATCACACCATATTTCATGGTGCTCTTCATCTCTGGGTACTAGTTGATTATCATGTTGTTCTCTTCAACTGGCCTATGCTGGTTGGTTGGGGATGTTTGTGGGTACAATTGTCTTTAGAGGGGTGGCCTTGAATTTTGCCTTCTCCTCAGATACCTTGGCTACTTTCTTGGGCCTCTCCCAGGCAGTCTTGAATGCAGATCTTTTCTTGGGGTTCTTCATCTCCTCTAACGATGTGTACGTAGATACCTCTGTCTTTGTCTGCTCTTCCTCCTCTTCTGATTCCTCCATGGCTATTTCGGCCAAGATCCTTTCCCTTTTTTGCTTCCAACCTTATTCTGATAATTTCAAGAGTGGGTTCTCCATGTCGATCTATGTATCTTACATGTTTAGCTTTTAACTTTTCCACTCTTTCTATCTCTTCTATGGTCATCGAGGCTCTCACCTGCTTGGTGTATTCAAACTCATGTACCTGGGTTTGGTCCTGCTTTCCTGCCATCTTATGCTTATAGATACACTACATATCTCTAGCTAGATTAATTAAATGGGTAAAAGGAAATGGTAATATGTTAGGTTATTGGTTTGGCAATTTCTAGGAAGCAAAAATATGGTAAAGCAATTAAACTAAGCACTAACAACTAAAGGTATCAACTAGTGGTCAAAACAAAAAAAATAGTAGTTGAAGGTGACGACCAATCGCCTCACCCGAAGGTTGGAACAGGCAGTGGAAAGGGAAACAAACAATGAGAAGAACAACTGATGGTTCCCTCAACCAATGGTTGTTTTAAGGTCGAAGGCTCCCTCGGTGCACATCAGTCAGTGTTCAGATATCTAAATAGGCTACGGTGAATGACAAGTAAAAAAGTTCAACAGGTGAAGGCGAGGTCGGGCGGTGGTGAGGAGTCATAGAACAGGCAGAGGCAATCAATCATGCAAAGATGGCTGATCAGACGATGGATCAAAATAGACAGTGGGAAGACCAGGTGAAGGCGAGAAGCGAGAATGAGTGAAGGTTGATACAACTGATGGCTAGGGAAATGGGTGATGAAGAGACGAAGATGAAAGGACAAGCGATGGTGTTCGGGCACTAATCAGAGAAACATGTGATGGTCTGAGAGGTGAAAGCTGATAGTTGCTAGGGTTGATGTCAATTTGAGTTCAGAGCAGCCAGAGGTTAGTAAAGCAGTCAAAGAGGCAACCTATGGTGGTAAATGTACCACAACCGATGGTCTCAAATGTAAACTGATGGTGCATGGCGGCTTAGCCTCGGCTGGCTGGTTGCGACCGATCGTTGGTGATTCAGATGGTCGAAAAGAAAAGGGGGCTAAGAAGATTAAGACGATGATGCGAGGCTAGGAAAAACCCAGGTTTTAAGGATTATCTTGTCCCATGTGCTCCATGCTACTTCTTCCAATTGTTTGCTTGGCGTCGGTTTGAGACCGCCCTTCTGGTGCCACTGAGGTTTCTAGGTTGCTCAGTGGTAATTGGGAATCAGGTGATCAGAGGTGGTTGTTGGCATTCTTTGACTGCCACTACTTTTAGGGTTAAGCTTGGTTGCTTAGAAAAATGAAGGGGGAGAGGATTAGTCGGTCTCCTTTTATAGTTTTTTGTAGCTTGATTTACCACCGGGTGTTTAGGCAGCCATTTTGGCCTCTTTGACCATCAATCGATGGCTCAACAGACAGTGAAGGTGCCTTGAACATCCAATGGCTCTCTTGAGTCTGTCAGTCAATGGCATACCCACGCTTGTCAGTTGATGGCTTATCTGTGATTGACGTATGTGGAGGTCCTACTGTAATCACATGGTGGCGCTTATGCCTCACCCAATCGATGGTGCACGATGACTTGTTGTATCAATAGGTGGTGGCTCTGTGAGTGCCAACCGATGGTTGATATCAACTGATGGTCTGACAGGTGCTACCCCTGCATTTTAAGGATATATACACGAATTTCATTAATTTCATTATATGCTCAGTAAATCCTAATAACCAAGTTTGAAAACTTTTTATGGAAATATTTTGGTAAGAGTCTATTTCTTACTAAAGACAAAAAGGTACTAGAGATTTAAACTAAAATACTAAAATGAAAAAGTGGACATGAAAGGTGTAGGAAAAATATGAAATCCTTGGGTCACCTCCCAAGAAGTGCTAATTTAAATTTTTAGCTTGACCCTCTTTTCTGGCTTATCACGGTTCTTTAGCGGGAGCATGTCTGGGCTCCTCTAAGTTCAGTTCCGATCTTCTTATGAAAGCTTTGTATTCATAATATCTTTTGACTCTGTGCCCATTCACCTTAAAAGTACCGATCTTTTCACTGGTGATCTCCATCACCCCATATAGGTAAATCTTGACAATAGAGAGAAGGGTCCATACCATTTGTACGTTAGTTTTCTTGGAAATAACCTAATTCTTGAATTGAACAGTAGAACCTTGTCTCCCTTTGACATTTCCTAGTTCTTAATGTGGGCATCATTCCACACCTTCATTATTTATTTGTAAGTGTGGGAATTCTCATAGGCATCCAACCTCAGTTCTTCAAGCTCATAAATCCATAGATAACTTTTCTTTCTAGCTCTGTCCAGATCCATATCTTAATGGCCCAAAGGGCCCTAAGCTCTAGTTCTACTGGCAAACGACACAAGTTTCCATAGATGAGATGGTAGGGGGTTGTCCCTATCGGCATTTTATAAGCAGTCCTATATGCCCACATGGCATCATCTAACTTCATGGACCAATCCTTATGGTCCAACCAATAGTTTTCTCTAATATCTTCTTAATTTGTCATTTTGAAACTTCGACATGTCTTGACGTTCGGGGGTGGTATGGTGTGGCTACCTTATGCTTGACCCCTTACTTCTTCAATAATGCTTCAAATTGTTTTTACACAAAATGGGATCCCTTGTCTCTAGTGATGGTGTGTGGAACCCCAAATCTAGGAAAAATGGTCTTCTTGAATAGTCTCACAACTACCTTAGAGTCACAAGTGGGAGTTACTACAACTTCTACCCAGTAGGAGACATAATCAACTGTGAACAGAATGTACTTGTTTCCTCTAGAGGAGGGAAAGGGTCCCATATAATCCACTCCCCAAACTTCAAAGATCTCCACTTCCACCCAGTCAGACATAAGCATGTCATTTCTATTTGTAATATTTCTGGCCAACTGGCATTCTTTACAAGACTTGACAAAAGGCATGGAATACTTGAAGAGTGTCGAAGAATAAAAGCTTGACTATAGAACCTTAGAGGTGATCCTTTCACCTCCATGGTGACCTCCATAAGGTGAGGAATAACATTCCTTGAGGATTTGAGGCACCTCTTTTTCTGGCACACAATGTCGGTATAAATTGTCAGAACATCTCTTAAATATTAGAGGGCCATCCCAGTAATAATTCTTTAGATTAGAGAACATCTTCTTCTTTTGGTTATACATTATCTCAGGAGGCAATTGTTTGCAAGCCAAGTAGTTACAGAATTTAGAAAACCAAGGAAAATTTGGTTCGACTGACTTGGCCATCATCAATGCTTCATCCGCGTAGTTGTCATTTATTGGTAGTTGATTTTCTTCGATGAATACTTTTCTTGACAAGTGGTCAAAAAATACGTTCTTTGTTCCTTTCTTGTCCACGATATCATGATCAAACTCTCATAGCAACAAAGCCCATCATAACAATCTCGGCTTTGTGTCCTTTTTCTTCATGAGATACTTAATGGACCCATGGTCTGTGTACACTTTTACCTTCGATCCTATAAAATAGGACCTGAACTTGTCGAAAGCAAATACCATTGCTAGCATCTCTTTATCGGTTGTGGTGTGTTTTATCTGATCTTCATCGAGAGTTCTACTAGCATAATATATTTCATAATGCTTCTTCTCTCGTCTTTGTCCAAGGACAATCCTGATGGCATAGTCACTAGCATCAGACTTGATTTCAAAAGGCAAATCCCAATCAGGTGCTTGTAGAATTGAAGCCGTCGTCAGGGCACTTTTCATAATTTCAAACACTTCGAGACACTTATTGGAGAAATCAAATTCCACATATTTGGCAAGGAGGCTTGATAATGGCTTTGCAACCTTTAAGAAATCTTTAATAAATCTTCTATAGTATCCAACATGCCCTAGAAAACTTCTAACTCCTGAGACAGATTTGGGGGGTGTAACTTTGATATAGCTTTGATCTTACTTTTGTCTACTTCCATGACTTTCTCAGAAATTATGTGGCCAAGCACTATTCCTTCTCTTACCATAAAATGACATTTTCCCCAATTCAGCACAAGCTGCTTCTCCTCACATCTTTGTAAGACCTTTGACAAGTTTTCAAGACATATGTCAAAGTCAGGTCCGTACACTGAGAAATCATCCATAAACATCTCCATTATGTCTTCCAAAAAGTCAGAGAATATGGCTATCATGCACCTTTGGAAAGTAGCTGGTGCATTACATAACCCAAAAGGCATTCTTGTGAAGGTGTACGTCCCATAGACACATGTGAAAGTAGTCTCTTCTTGATCATCAGGGTGGATAGGGACTTGATAAAATCCAGAATATCCATCAAGAAAATAGATATGGGACTGTCCTGCAAGCCTTTCTAGAACTTAGTTAATGAAAGGTAGAGGGAAGTGATCTTTCCTCTTCGCGATATTGAGCTTGTGGTTTTCGATACACATCCTCCACTCAATAACCGTCTGAGTGGCCACTATCTTAGTTGCTTCCTTTTACTACAATCATTCCACCTTTCTTAGGTACAACATGGATCAGGCTGACCCAGTTGCTGTCACAAATGGTGTAGATGATCCCTGCATCACGTAACTTTATTACTTCTTTCTTTACAACTTCTTTCAACATCTTATTCAATTTTCTTAGTGGTTGATCCAAGGGTTTAGCGGTCTCCTCCAAATTGATTCTATGCATGCACAAAGTATGGTTGACGCCTTTTATATCTCCCACCGAATATCTTATAGCTTTCCTTCACAGTTTGAGTTTATTTAGCAACTTTTCCTCCTGATCTTCTATCAGAGAAGAGTTTATGGTAGCATGGTTTCTTTCATCAACATCTAGGAATTCATACTTCAGTCCTTTAGGGAGTTGATTCGGCTCAAGTTTTGGTTTCGGTGTAGCTTTTTCTTCTGGCGTCTGTTCTAGTGAGGCATACATCACAATCTCAAATGTACCTTCTTCGTCACTGAAAACCTCCTCCTTAGGTTGATTCAAGTAATCCAAAATCTCAACTAGTTCAGGATCTTCTAGATTGGGATCAGGATTGTTTAAGGCTCGCATGAGATTTTCCACTATCACATTGCTTTCCTGTACTTCTTCACAATATTTGAGTATAATTTTCCATAAAATAAGCTGACTCAGATAGAGAGGGTCCTCTCATGGTATTTTGTACAAGAAAATCGATGTGTTCGTTACCTACACAGAGAGTTATGATTCCCTTGCGATGTCTATTAGGGCTCGTCTGGTGGAGAGGAACAATCTTCCAAATATCATGGGGGATGATGGATATTCGACGGTGTCAAACACCACTATATCACAGGGTATAAAGAACCTTCCGACGTAGATTGGGACATCCTCCACCACTCCTACTAGCTTTGTGAAGGTGTGGTTAGGAAGATGAATTCTCATACCTGTCTTCACCATGTCTGTTAGTACAAGCCTTTAGGATAAAGAAAGGCGCATAAGACCAAAGCTTGTTCCTAGACCATCGAGTTTGCTTCTTTCTAAATTATCTCCAACATTGAAAGGGATAGTAAAAGCTCCTGGGTCTCATTTCTTTGTGGGCATGGTATCTTGAACAAAAGCACTTGACATCTTGGCTAGTTGTATTGTGTCGATGTGATCACCTCTCCTCCTCTTCGTAATCATGTCTTTGAAGAGCTTGACATAGGTAGGCATTTCCTTAATTGAATCTAGAAACAAAATATTTAGGTGCAGCTTCTTTATGGACTCCATGAACTTCTCATATATTTTCTTTAGGTGAGCCTTGATTAACTTGTAGGGGAATGGTACTCTCGGGGCGTATGGATACCTTTGTGTGAAAACTTCTTTGGTGGGATCTGACTTCTTAGCCTCTACATATTTCTTCTTTTTGTCTATTTTTTCATCCCTTTCTTCCTTTATTGACTCTTCCCTTTCATGTTCCTCCTCTAATGCAATGGGTTTAGTCTTTGGATCGGCAACCTTTTCTTTTTCATGGTGTATCTCCTCTTGTTGTTTTTCTAAAACTTTTCCCGACCGTAGAGTAGCCATCTTCAAAGTTTCTGTGTTCAATGGGATCTTGCCTGGAGGGTTCTTCATGAGCTCTGCTAGCTGGGCTAGTTGTTGATCAATCTATCTTTGATGTGTTTGCATGTCCACCATAAGAGTTTGCATCATAGTTAACACTCCTGAGTTGGTGATGGCGCTTTGGGTAAGCTAGTCGTTCACCAAAGCTTGCCTTTTTACAAAATCGAACATTTGAAGGATCATGTCAGGCTCGTTGTTATCCTTGGATTGATTTTGACTTTGATTTTGTCTTTGATTTTGACGGCTCGCATTTTTGTTTTGATATTGGCCTTAATAGTCATTCTTTTTTTACTGATAGATAGTAGTTATGGTATATTGAGACGGTCCACCTTTTTCTTGAATCCTGGGGGTGGCTTAGACAAACCACCCAGTTGATGAGAACTCTTAGCAGCATCTTTGTTGCCATAATTGAATCCCGAATGATCTGTCCATTTGAAATTTGTATAAGAGGCATTTTCTATTTCTTCTTCCCCTCACTTTCTTCACTTTCTTCTGGCTGTGTATAGATACAGTTGTCAATTCCATGGCTTCTTTCACCAAACATGACATACTTCATGACTCTCTCAATAGGTTTCTTTCCCTTACCTCTAGTGTCTTCTAGTTGTTTGATGTATGTGGTAATCTTTTGAATTTGAGCCATGATGGTTTCCAGAGCTTTGGCTTTGACTGAAGATCCTTCAGAGCTGGCCTTCTTGTCTGAGCCTTTATCACTTCTCTCATGTTCCATGCCTACTTGCAGTGCAGCCATGTTGTCTATGATCTTCATAGTTCTGCCAACTTCATTCCAAGAAAATAACTCCCGACGGCTGCATTCAGTGAAGTCCGCTCCGTGGGAGTTAGTCCATTGTAAAACATTGTTACCAGAAATCCTTTGTGGCAGTTGTGGTGAGGATAATCCCTTTTATACTATCGATACCTTTCCCAAGCTTCATGAAGATTCTCTCTAGGTTTTTGCATGAAGGAAGTGATTGCCTATTTCGAATGGTTTTCTCAGTGGGGTAGAATTTAGTGACAAAAGCATCAGCAAGGGGCCTCCATCCATCTATGGACTGGTGAGGTAGGTTAAGATACTGGGACAGAGCTTTATCCTCTAGAGAGAATGAATCCTTTGTAATATATAACTTCTTGAGGCACCCCCCTCATCTTGATGGTGTCATAGATGTTTTTGAAGGCGTAAAGATGATTAAAGGATTCTCGTTTTGTAAATTCCCTCAGATATGCTTGTTCTGGATCATTGAGCTAATGGTGGGTTTTAGCTCAAAGTTAGCTACATCCAATCATGGGATAATGATTGGGCATCTTAACTAGCTCTGGCAGCAGCCAATTCTCTAAGAATTATATATTAATCATCATCTTCCTCCTCGTTGCTATCGTGATCACATTCATGATCTCGATGATTCCTTCTATGTCTTTTGTTGCAGTGGTGGAGGTGCTTGTGATGGTGTCACTCCTCTTCTCGTCACTCCTCATGATCTTCTTCCTCATGGGGATGACCATAGGAATGACGTTCTTCTCATTCTTTTTCATTTTTTGGAGGTGGACAATTGTGTTGGACTCTTGCATTATGATCTTCCCCAGTAAGACTACTATCTCTATGATGTGGCATGTTGTCTTGAAAAGGGAGTGAGGTGTTGATTAAATCTTCTTCCTTCATGATACCTAAATAGATTGCACAGTCAAGTTAGAAAACTAGATGTGTAAAATGAAATATTCTAAGTAATATAGATGTAGTAAATTTAGAGTTTTTGTGTAGTCAAGCTTAAGCTTGAGGCATGGGTGTATAATGAGTAGACTCGTGTTATCAACAATATTGTTTTGCCTTGTTCCAAGCAACGAAGCCAATAAGTTGACCGGCCTAAATCACACACCCAAAATGGAGAGGATCTAGAGTAGTCAGACTATTAGATTTATAACCCAACACTCAGGCCCTCACAACTATTATACAGGATTTGATGTAGTAGATTTGGGTCAAACCATAAGGACAAAGTTGGTAAGTGTTAAGGACGTAGAACCTTAGACCCAAATGCACCAAACAAAGAGGTAGTTTAAGATGGTGTTCCCTAGGGAAAAATGTCACTTCAAACAAAGAAATAAAAGTAAAGAAAACAAAACAAAACAAGAGAATAAGATCAAACAATAAATATGTAACCAAAATATGGATGGGAACTTGGATCAGGTTTGTATACCCTTATCAAGATTACAAACAATCATCATATATGTCTATTCCTCGCTCTCTCGATCTTAGGATAGATCTATATTATAAGGCTGTATCTCTCTCAAGATGGCAAACAAACAATCATAAAGCAGACCATATGATCATTAGATTTAGCATTCCAACATTTTCATGCATTCATACAACTCCATAACACTTAGATAAGATTAATACTACTCTTTCGAGGCATTAAGAATCATACATCACAAGATGGTAGATAATCATGCAAGTGAAGCATTTAAGAACAAGGGTAATGAGATAACCATTGCTAAGATATATATATATATATATATATATATATATATATATATATATATATGGGCTTATCTTTAATACCCGGCGGGTAACTAACGGGTAGCTACCCGGCAACACTTCCTGATATATTTTTTCATACTTCTTGTTATTTTTTTTTTATTTTTTTTTTTCGCAATTGTAGAGGAACATTTTATCTAGCTCTCCAAAAAATTTGATCAAAAAATAATATCATTTGCCCCCCCAAAATCATAAAACACGTCCATATATATTACTGACTGTATATATGTATATATATACAAACAAACACACAGACATATATATATTTTTCACACTTCCTGATACTTTTTTTTTAAATTTTTTTTTCGCAACTGTAGAGGATAGTTTTGTCTCTCTCTCCAAAAAATTTGATCAAAAAATAATATCATTTGCCCCCCCAAAATCAAAAAACCCGTCCATATATATTACTGACTGTATATTTTCTGCGCAGTTACTCTTTTGCACTCAGAGTTACTCCAGCATACCATATAGTTACTCTTGCTATTCATACGGGTTACTCCAGAATATCATATAGTTACTCTTTTGACCCGAGTTACTCCAGCGGGTAGCGAAAATTCTGGCTACCCGCCGGGCAACGAATGAACAGCCTATATATATATATATATATATATATATATATATATATATATATATATATATATATATATATATATATATATATATATATATATATGGGCCCATCTTTATTGCCCGCGCGGGTAGCTACCCGCCCACCCTTCCGATCACTTTTTTTCAAAAAAAAAATTTCGAAATTGTAGAGGACTATTTTGTCTAGCTCTCCAAAAAATTTGAGCCAAAAATAATATCATTTGCCCCTCCAAAATAAAAAAACCCGTCCTTATATATATCTGCTGTATATTTTGTACAGAGTTACTTTTTTGGCCAGCAGAGTTACTTTTTTGACACCATCGTTACATTTTTTACAGTAGAGTTACTTTCTTATCTAGGAGAGTTACTTTTTTAGCTGCAGGGTAGCGAAAATCCATGCTACCCGCGCGGGCAATGAATGAACACCCTATATATATATATATATATATATATATATATATATATATATAGAGAGAGAGAGAGAGAGAGAGCCAGGCTAGAATACACTGGAGTGTATCTGGAGCATAATACACTCAAGTAGTTTTCCATGATGTAATATTTTTTTTAAAATGTAATCTATTGATCTTCTTAAACATCATGTGAATAGCTCATATATAAAATTTCAGCCTATGTGGACATTTATAGGTCATGTTATGAAGACCACAAAAAGTATGCATTTCAAATTAGTTCGTGCATCGATTTTATTGCCCTCAGATGAGTGACTTATACTCATCCAAATGAGCTCAAAATTTGCATGCAACCTAATTATAGTATAACAATGAAGATCAATTGTTTACATTTTGCAAAAAAAAAGTCTTGATATGCAAACAAGACTTGAGTGTAGTGTGTGATCTGTACACTCGAGTGTATTTTAGCCTAACTCTGTATGTATATATATACACATATACATATATATATATGTATGTATATATATTATATATATATATATATATATATATTCAAAGGGATGCAAGTATATACATGTTGGGAGAGCCTTAGTTGCTACTCCTAACCCAAGCAAAGACTTTAGCCACTAATTCTCATTAGTAGCTTTTCAAATTTACAAACGGATGGAGACATGGAGAGTTGTAGGAAGGAAGATACAGAGAAAGATGGAAAAGAAAGTCAAAGTAGGGGACCAGGGGATACACCGATGGTGACCAGACGATGTCCACAATCGATGGCCTGGTTCAATTGCTCGTGGATTGAAGCAACAGTGCTGGCAATCTGCTCTCCTTCTTCTTCCTCTATCTATCAAAAGAGGGACTCCAGAAGCGAGCGAAGGTGAGTAGGCGGAGGTCTGAGATTAGAGGCGATGGACTCGTGTCCGTCGTTCCTGTTAACCGGTGGTGGCAAGGATCAGTCGATGGCAGCTTCTTCCTTTGGCGACTCCACATCCGTTCAGCAACACCAGCTCGAAGGCAATGTGTGTGCCCCTCCCTCATGTAGCTGGTTGTCTCCTATTTATAGGCGTCAGCCCGGGGTCCTTTACTTGTGCCCCAAGCCTCCTAGGTACTCGCCCTTGGGTTATGTGCTAAACAGTTTCGAGTATGATACTGTCAGAAGTGACATCGGGTGTCAGCAGAAGGGGAGTCATCAGTTGATGAGTGCAGACACACCTCCGGCTGGTGCTCACAGGGGTACCACTGGGTGATGACAGCAAGGGCGCCATCTATTGATGAGCACAGGAACACCTCCGATTGGTGCTCACAGGGGTGCCATTAGGTGGTGAGAGCAAGGGCACCACCAGTTGATGAGTGCAAAGACATCACCAACTAACGAGTGTAGATAGGCCTATGAGTGATGATAGTAGGTGCACCATCGGTTGATGGTCACATGTATACCACCTACGGATGTTCACAAGGGTGCCCACGAGTGATAGGTTGCCACAACCATCAGTTGATGTTGCAGCAAGGTGCTTCTAGGTAACATCTTGTAAGGACCCTGACCTCCGTTTTGGGCTTACCCTATTTGCTTTTCCTAACCCTATGTTTGGAGGCCTGCCTAATCACTTGAAGTTGTGATTAAGGTTTGTTTGTTGTTGAGAGGTTGAGGTGCAACTTGAAAATTACCTAAGTTTTTGGGTTGGTGTACAAGTTTGTCACCTTAAGAGATGTTTTTCTCTCTCCTTGCATCCTCTAGGGTTGAGAGGATGGGTTGGGCACCTTGATTGGTTTGCTTTGGGCCTAGTTTGAGCTTGGTGCTGCCTCCTTGCTTGGTGTGTCGGGCAGGGCGTGTCGGCCAGAGTTGTGTCGGGCAGGCTGTGTCGGCCAAGAGGTGTGTCAGGAAGTGGTGTATCGGCCATGGCACCATGTTGGGAGACACATACCCCTCATGACCTAGCCTCGTTTGTGTCACCATTCTCTGGACAAGTGGTCGTTGCTTTGGTAGTTGGTGGCAAGTCGTGAGCAAGTGGTTTGGGGTGCTAGCAAGGTGGTATAGTTTGGACAAGTGGTGGTTTGGGCGAGCACATGTGGAGCAATCCCCTAGTGAACGCCCACTTAACCCCCTTACATATATACCCCCTTCTTTGCTAGCTTGGGACCCCTTTAGCTCCTTAGTTGCTTCCCTTCTTTCTTGGTGGCCGATATCTCCCCTTGGTAGAGCTTGGTGGCCGATCTCCTTGGTGGAGTCTTCGTCTTCCTCTAGTGGTGGCCAAAACCCTAGATGTGCCTTGCTCCTTCTCCTCTTGTGTGTTGGCCAAAGGTGGTGCCTTGGAGCTTGAAGCTTGGTGCTTGGAGCTTTGGAGCTTGAGTAGTGTGCTTGAGGTGGGTTACATAACTCCTAACCCTAGCTATACTACCTTCTTTATATACTACTTGTTTACATGTTATCTTGATCGGCCATGTATACCTTGTTAGTAATGTTCTTGCTCTAGTATGCGCCCTTGATCTTGTTGGATGTGGTGACATGGTTATGTCGTTTAGATGTGTTCTTGGACCTTGTTAGCCAAACCGTTGGATTAGGATTCTTTGGGAAAACCCCATCTTTTCTTGGTTGTTGAGAGGTGAGCCTAGGGTTCCTAATTCAATGGTGTGTGTGGTGTGTTCTTGGGGCAAAAATCCCTTTCTCTCTTTGGTCTTGAGAAGTGAGCTCAAGGTTTAGTTGTGTGGGCAAAACCCCTCTCTCACTTAGTTGTTGAGAGGTGAGTCTACACTCTAAGTTGCTTGGGCAATACCCCTCTCTTACCATGGACGTGAGAGGTGAGCCTTTGGTTGGAGGGTTGGCCGATATGGTGATGACCCACCTTGCTGCCCGATATGTGATGGAAGTTGTGCAAAACCCCTCTCACTTGGTTGTTGAGAGGTGAGCCAACTCTCTTGACCTTTTAGGGTTTCTTGGTGGCAGTCTTGAGGTTGAAGATGACCAACCCGTCATGACCTTTGACCCTTTCCTGATATCCCTTTTCTAGGGTTGAGCTTGGACGATATGATGTTGGCCGATGGGGATGTGCCTTGGGCGTTAGATGGTCTGTGTTGGGCATCAGGGCATGTTGGTACCTTGCACAACATCCTTTTGGATGGTGCTTCCTGACACCTTGCTGGATGCTGCTCTGCCGGATAGTCTTGGAAGAGAGATATGTCTGATGGCCGTTATTGGGAGAGTAGAGTGACATTGCGTTTGGGCTGGGCGTCAGGTGTTGCATGCTTTGGTTCTGCCCGATAGGATGTTGAGTAATCTAGTAGATCCTACCATGGGCGATATAGTGGCTTGTTCCCTTGACCAATATGAGTATGGTAGGTAGATCTTGTGTTGGGTGATATGGCTTGTACCTTGCACGACACTCCCCTAGTTGTGCTGCCTGACATGGTGCCCTAGTGGCTATGTTGCCTTGAGCGATATGCAGCTTGGGCGTTAGGGTTTGCTGCTTTGGGTGATATGGGGTTTATCCTTCATGCCTGATACCCTCTTACACCTAGATGTCTAGTGTTGCTCGATATGGCTGTTGACCTATATGAAGGTTGACTTATATGATGGGTGGTACTTAGGGTCTGGTTGTGCCCGATACCAAGGTGGTTGTGGTTTCCCGACATGGTTGTTAACCCTAGATGGGTGTTGACCGATATAGTGTTGGGCGTCACACTCCTTGGTGAGAGACGCTCTACCTTTGGTGAGGGTTGTCCCTTTCCCGATATACCTTTGGTAAGGGTTGTTCCTTACACGATATACCTTTAGTGAGGGTTATATCTTGTGTTTGGTTAGTAACCCTAATGCTTGCTATGATTTGGTAGATGAGGCTATTATGCTTGGTATATATAAGAATGATATGCTTTGATACACTCATCTATGTTGCATGGTTGACTCTCATAATAAAGTAAAGGGTTATAAATGTTCCTTGTACAAGTACCATTGTTTCTCTATGATTATGCTAACCATGCAGGTTCCATGTGTATGGATATGAAATCAGGTAATAACCATAGTGATGTCATGGCAATGATATGATGTTGAACATCAGGGGTTATGATGAACCCAGTGATATATGATGGGTGTTACCCATGGATGGCAATGTGTGCCTTAATGATGGGATTGAGTCCCTGTGATGTTGATCCTTGAGATGGATCTTGATGATTCGCAAGAGGCCAAGTGGTAACATGTGACGTTGGATCCTTGTGATTGATCAGGATGATGCTGATGGCACTGAAGGCCTTAGTGACAATGTAACATAAGATAATGAGTTTTATGTTTATTCATTCTTGATATATTTGCATGTTACATAACTCGGTTGAATCTTGCAATCCACTTAAAATATGTTAATTAATTACAGATTAATCTTTCATGTAGTTTGCCCTAGCCATAGATCCATCATCGTCAGGAGTTTGGTGATGGTGAAACAGGTTCTCCTGTGGGTAACACAGAATGCATATTGTTGAATATATGGGGTGTGCCTACGCCCTAAGTAGTAGTGCATGTTTACAGCACAGTTTCAGGCCCATGGCTCAGTGTGGTTAGAGCATGGTGAACATGCCCATGGCTCAGGATATGTGATAGAGCATGGTGAACAGACCCATGGCTCAGTGATGATGGAGCACGGTGAACAAGCCCGTGGCTCAGTTTTCTAGCGCCGATACCTATACCAAGGTGGGCTAGGTAGAGGGTAGCCTGACCCTGTGTGGCTAAGGCCACTTAAGCATGAGACTGCGGTCCTGCTTGTTGGTTCTTGTGCACTGACCACAAGGGAAGTGAGGTCATGGAATTTGGCTCTCCCATCGACCTTGTATGGCAATCGATTGCGACCAAGCGGTGGTCGGTTTGGATCTGAGTTGTGGCAACACATCCCGCTATCACACAGATAATGAGGTGTTACGCGAAAACATGCAGAAATCACCACAACCATAGATTATCAAAACACAGGTTAATTAAAACCGATTGCAGAAAGAGGATGAACTGAGAAACTATTACATTTAAGTCTTCATCTTGCTAGTCAAACAGGTTATATAAGCATATACAAGCCTTGATACGTGTCCACAGCTTAGAGGAATAGCTGTCTAACCATCACATGAGTTCATCACCTGTTTATATGTACATAAAGGCCCACATCCGGCCAGCGGCAGGATATACAAAACAACAACAGCTATACATCGTGAAACAACGTAAAAACACCTCCAAGGACCTGAGAGTACAGGGATGACTCTAAGACCCTACTACAAAATGACCAAAACAACAACATGTCCATTTCTTGCCTTCTACTGCTCATCTTGCTGCTCGGCTGCAACTCCGCGACCACCACCACGTCTAGCTCGAACACCTGAAAACGAGTGGGGTGAGACAATTGAACATTGTCCTAGCGAGAAACATAACTCCCAGCCAAAACTATAAAACCAAGAGGATAAAGCAACATCAGAAGATAAATAGTAAAATGCAGAATAATAAAAGTCTATACAGCAAGGCTATTCGTACCATCAAGCTTACCAGGCTGTATGGAAGACATATCATCAATTATCTCTTTATGGAACATAATTAACAAGATAAGATTTATAAGGTCTTACCACATAACCTGAGGAACATATAAGTAACTGCAAGATGTAACCAGATTAACTATAAGCAAGGCCTCAACCAGTATTCCATGTTTTGCCTTAAGCAGTAAATACTATTCGACTGGATTACATATTCTTATGCCCTGAGGAAGTGAGCCGTACCGCTCAAATCCAACCTTCAGTTGCGAAACCCAAAGCCGGTGCCATACAAGGTCAAATGGAAGAGCCGGACTCCACGACTTCCCACCTCGTAGTCAGTGTACGAGTACAACACAAGCAGGACCGCAGTCTCGTGCTTAAGTGGCCTCAACCATAGGGTCAGCTCCATAGGCTACCCATCCGCTAGCCCGCCTTGGTAAAGGTCTCGACGCTATTATATCTGAGCCATGGGCCAGTTCACCGTGTTCTGAGCCATGAACATATTCATGCTCCCATAACACATATCCTGAGCCATGGGCATGTTCACCATGCTCCTATACATATCCTGAGTCTGCAACCGCAGCTGCACTCGAATCCTCACTATTTTAGGCTAGGAGAAACCTCACATACTCAACAATATGCGCTCCGGGTTAACCCACAGGAGAACCCATTTCACCATCACCAGCTCCTGACGATGATGGATCTATGGCCATGGCAACTACATGATATATTCCACTGTGATTAATTAGTATCTTTTATATGGATGGCAAGATTCAACCAAGTTATATAACATGCAAACTATAACAAGAATAATCAACATAAAACTCAATGTTATGCTTTTATTGTAATCATCATCATCCTGATCCACCACAAGGATCCAACATTACATGTTATCACTTGGCCTCTTGCCAAACAGCTAGATCCAACTCAAGGATCATCATATTTCCATGGGATCTCAATCCCTCATCACATAGTGCCACTGCCTCTCAAGGCTTACATCATCAACATGGGATAGCAATCCCAAGCACTTTAGTCAAACTTAGGTCCTTAGACCAAACACATCATATATAATACCTCATCATCAAGAGTAACTATCAAAGCAATGTTACTTATCATATATACCTCATAGCCTTTTACTTGGCTATGCATCACCTGCATGGTTAGTGTACACAATAATCGTAGGCTTAACATAAAGACCATGCTATCAATATAAGGTGACATTAATGATTATATTCTTTATCAATCATGCCTCAACTTGTGATCATAAGCATAGGTTTCATCATTAAGCAAGGCATTCTACATGCTTATCATTTCCTCAGCATAATACATAATATCAAGATGATCACATACATATGTAAAGTCATGTTAAGATACATAGATAAACTCTACCATAACGATTACCATCAAGCATATCAAGGGTCACCATCATGACTAAACATGATAGCGAGAACAACATGTAACATATCATTTTCCACAAGGGATGGGACCCTCACTAAAAACACCCACTACCCTCACCAAGGGTAGTATCGGACAGATCACTCCTCATAGTCCAACCACTTCAGCCTTGTTACGGTCAAACAAACCACCAAGCTGACATGCAACACCTGGGGTATAACGCGCAACGCGGTGTCGTGCTTCATGGTAATGGCCGTAAGACTACCTCCTCAGGCCAGGTGTATCGGGCAACAAGGACTTTGTTGTGTGACGCCCGACACTACCCTAACGACGTCAAACCATCACAGAGGCTCAGGCATCGGGCAAGCATTCATCAGGGGTGATGTCCATCACACACACAAGGCAAGGACCCCTGGTGACACCCATCACACACACAAGGGTAAGAGTCAAGTGTGACGCTCATCAGGTGTCGTCCAAGGGCGTATCGGGCACTTGAGCCAAGCGTGCCATACACCCAACTGATAACGGCAACCAAGGTGTGCAACAAGGAGAGCGTAATGCTCCGCAACACATGCTGTTGGCCTACACCCATAGAGCTAGGGCCAGGGGTGGCGCTCATCACAGAACTGACTAGAAACGTCCATACCTCAAGAACAACAACACCAAGCTACACCTAAGTCAAGTGTGTCGGGTAAGGCACTCCTCAAGAGGCAACGCCTAAGGGTGCGACTCAAACAGCTAGCAGGGAACCTATCGTTTGGCCAACCCATCCATGGCCTATCGGCCGTCACACAGCAAGGATGGTAGTGTGATGCCCATCACAAGGTTAGGGACCAAGGGTATCGTTCACCACAGCCACCCCAACAAGTCGTCCCAGGTTCTAGGTCAAGTGGGGTATCTGGCAGCACCTCCCCCCAAGCTCATCATGGTAAAATAGCAACTCCTCAAGATCATCATCAACCTCAAGCACAAGGGCACCAAACCCTAATGGATCAAGAGGATGGCTCACCTCTCAACTTAAGCGAGAGAGGGGTCTTGCACATCTCTTATCACCACTCGGGAAACACAAGGAACAACCCTAAACGAGGTCCACAACTACCACCAAGCTCACCCTTCAAGTCCATGGTGAGAGGAGGGTGTTGCTCAAGCTACTAGAACACAAGCTCACTCCTCAAGACCTAGGAGTGAATGGAGTATTGCTCACTAAGAAACCCTAGAACACATGGTTCGGCCAATAAGAGGAAACTAAGCAAGAAACTAACTAGAAACATGCATAGCAACATATAAGAACATAAGGAAGGTAGTGTAGTTAGGGTTAGGAGTTATGTAACCTACCTTAAGAAAGCTCCAAGCTTCCTAGCTTCAAGCTCCAAGCACCACCAAGGAAGAAGGAGAGCAAGGCACTCTAGGGTTTGGCCACCACTAGAGGAAGAAGGAGACTTCCAAGAAGGATCGGCCACCAAGCTTGCAAGAGAAGGGAGTGTGTCGTGCACTAAGGGAAAAGGAGACTAAGGAACTAAAAGGATCCTTAGCAAGGGAAAGGAAACACATATATAGAAGGGGATGGAGGAGAAACCAAAGCAAAGCAAAGCAAGGTGTCGCCCACCTAGGGACACTTGCCTATGTGCAAAAACCACCATTCTAGCATGCCCTAAACACATGTCCAAGGCCATTGCCACATGCAAGCATTAAGAACCAAGTGTCCACTAGTGGTGACACAAACAAGGTCAAAGAGAGTCAAAGGTCCATGGGCGACACACCACCACTCCTCCAGGCCGACACACCTCCACACTGGGTGACACACCACCCTGGGTGACATACCCAGGCCGACACAAGCACTCATGGCCGACACAAGGGTCCAACAAGATAAAGGCAAGGCTCAACAAAGCCCAAAGGAACTCAAGAAACGAGCCCAAACCTTCCTCTCAACACCAGAGGAAGAAAGTAGAGGGAGGAACACCTCACAAGGTGGCAAACTTGCCCACAAACCCTAAACTTGGGTATATTGCAAGTAGCACCTCCAACTCTCAACAAAGCACAACCAAACCCTAATCACCACTAAAGGTGATTAGAAAGCAACTAAGCATTAGGTTTAAGCAAAGCAAACAGGGTAAACCCTAAACGGACGTCAGGGTCCTTACATGAGTGGTACAACTCACTTCTGGAGGGCATAATAAATTGTAATCCAGCCGAATAGTATATATTGCTTAGGGCAAAACATGAAACATTGGTTGAGGCCTTGCTTGTATAGTTGCCCTAGTTATATCTTGAAGCTAATTATGTGTTCCTCATATCTTATGATAAGTTCTTATATAACTTATCTTGTCAATCATGTTCCATAAGAAATATCTGGTTATATGCCTCCCAGATATCTCGGTAAGATGTTATAACAAGTTAGTTCTGTCAGTATGCTGCTCATATACGATATGCTTATATCAGTTACCTATTATATCTATTCTAGCTCTTCTTTGAGGTTTTATAGTTTCGGCAGGGGTTATGTTTCTTGCTGGGACTGTGTGTCTCACCCCCTTGGTTTAAACCTTTTTAGGTGATTGAGCTAGATGTGGTGGTGGTCGTGAGGTTGCGGCTGAGCAGCAAGAAGAAAAGTAGAAAGCAAGGTTGGATATGCTGCTGCTGTTGTTGGATGTTTGTAGTAGAGTCCTAGAATCATCCATGTACTCTCAGGTCCTTGGAGGTGTTTTGACGAGGTTTCACGATGAATAGTTGATGTAGCTTGTTTATCCTGCTATTGGCCTGATGCGGCATGTTCTGTATCTAAACAGGTGATGCATCCTTTATGGATAAGTGACAGCTGGATCCTATGAACAGTGGACATGTATCAAGTTGATGTATATTTATATAACATGTTTCTTTACAGGATGTGCATCTGGTTGTAATATTTCCTTTCTTATCTGCTTTCCACAATTGATTTTAATTAACCCGTGTTTTTGTTAATACGATGTTTATGAAAGTTGCGCACATTTTCACGAGGCATTTTGTTGTCTGTGTGATAGCAGGATGTCACACATCTGGTGGTCATGAACCATTGGCTACATAGAGTCCATCAGTTGTCATCCAGTGGTGTCTCTGCCTTTGATAATCGAGCTTCCAATCCTTTGCTTTTCTATAATTGACGTAATTGTCATTGTGAAAAATAGGGTAAGGAGAGTATATGCAAGGCAGGAGGGAAGTGAATGTAGATTTTCCTAAATAGTGGAAGAAAATGGATAAAATAAGGGATATTATAATCATAAAATTGGATGTTATCAAGGGAGTCTTTGTCATCTTTCCCAACAAATAAGACTCACATGTCTCCATTGATTCAAAATCAAAAGAGTCTACATAATCATCTTATGGAGTCTAGATATGTGATTCTCATTGATGTGTCATAGATGACAATGCCAAAGATATGTTTTGTTTGAGTTATCAAGTTTATCTTTTGGTATTTATGTTATAATTCTTTTATTAAATCTAGGAGGTACTCATATTTATCCCACCCTTCTCTTGTGAGCTAAAAATGCACGAAAAGCATTACAGTTGCCCTAGATTAGCCACATGAAAGGAACCATAAGTACTAAAAACTCCACGGAACTCAATAAGCAAATTCCCATCATGTAGAAAAATATGGGACCCCTCGTCACTCAATCATCATCATCCCTCATAAGTGCATATGCAAGAGGCTTGGTTCTATGCAAACAAACTATTCTTCGAGGTACATTCCCAAATGCCGAGTTCTTTAGAGAACAAATTCACTAACTTAGGAACAAGGACTATGATAATTTCTGTCTCATCTTAAGTTAAGTGAAGCTCTCTCATGAAGGTTCTATCTCTCCAAGGCTCTTTGGATTGTCTCTGCACTATCCCAAAGACCTGCACATCATCTACCTCAATAACCAAGAATGTGATATGCTTATCGTCTATAATCTTGAGAACAAAAAGGTAGTCATGGATGTAAACCACATTATAATCATCCTCCTAAATCTAGAATCTGAATGCAAGATGAAAGTACCAATGTGAGTTATGAACAATACCTTCCACAATATTCTCCTATTGCCCTCAACATCTCTTCCTCTTCCTATCATGAGGTTAAGTTTGAGGTTAGCCAAGTCGGGCGGGATCCATTTAACTATAACGATCTTCTTCATGCAATGTTGGGGATCTGTTAACTCATTCTCATGGAGTGTGTTATAGAAATCCAGAGATTCAATAACCTTGAATGTCTTATTGTCTAGGTATCAGTTCACAACTGTTTCTATGTATGTCCAGTGAATGTGGAGGTCAACTCGTCTGTCGCCGAACCTGGCATTGCAATGACATTTCCAAATAGACCAAAGAAACATCACCGCCAGCTCATGGGTCAGCCAAGATCTCAGTGCTGATGTCAAAGGATGATCACAAATAGAGAAGATGTCATTGATTGATCTTGGTATATGATCGTAAGTTAAGACATTGAATCTGAGCCAAAAGAATGTGGTCAATTGACTTTCAAAGAACAAGTGGCGTGTTGATTCTATCTGGGAGGAGTCACATCGCGAGTACATGGATACAATTGAGATATGTCAATGAGCAATATTGTCATCTATTAGCAAAGCTCGATGTGCAATTTTCCATAAAATCCTACTGGATATGGGCATGCAAAGGTTCACTAACCATGTTGTTTGATTTTGTAGAACAAAATTCACCTTCCCGAAGATCCACCTCTTCACAAATTGAAGAGTGAAGTCTTCGCTCCTCTCCAAGGTCCAGACAAGGGAGTCTAGCTTCCATAACTTCTATTCAAGAAGACCTGATCTGATCCACACCTACCATATCAACAAGGTGTGCCAGAGTGTCCCAGTCCCAACCTCATCCCTCAAGCCATAAATCTCTAACTCTAAAGTCTCTTACTCTATCATCTACTGTAATGGTGTGGTTTCTCAACACCGACTCATACCCTCACAATTCCTATAAGGATATATTGCCCTTCCCAACCAACCATCTGCACCTAGGAAGGAACTCTTGAAACATGTGTGAAATCTTCTTTAAGAATGGAGATGATGATGCTCCCATCTTTAGGTATGGAGGGTAACAACCTACCTGGTTCTTGAAGTCACATGCTTACTTCCTTCTGCAAAACACAGTCCATATCAAACTCACAACAACTATAAATGTATGCTTCTCCTATGATTTTGAGTGAGTCAAAATTGAGACCCCCTCGATCCACCAGAGTACGACTCCATCCCATGTGACCCAAGCTCTCTAATTGTTGCCAGCACGATCCGCCCCAAGGAACTTGGACACCATGGCTTCAAGTCTCTTGTTGATCCCAAATGAGATTCATGTTGCTGCCACCATGTATAGTGTAGTAGAGGTAAAAACATATGTTATTAATAGTTTCCTCCCCGCAAAATAGAGCAATTTCTCCTTCCAGCATGAAATCTTTCTTGCCATCTTCTCTATCAGGAACTCAAAACGGGGTAGGGTGGTCCTACCATACACAATTGGTATGCCTAGATACATGAAAAATTCCTTAGCTAACTCAACCTATAGGGATGTAGCCACCGATCGTGCTCTAGCAGGGTCCAAAGATCTTGTCAAAAAAACCGACTTGTTCATGTTGACCAACTTCCCAGTGAAACTCTAATATACTTGCACTATATTGTTGATACAATCAACTATAGGTTACCTGGAAAGCTCACCCTCTAGAACAGCTCCGGTGAACCTACGGGAGAGGAGCTCCTCGAAGATGATGAATAAGAAGGGAGATGCCAGATTGCCTTGTTTCAACCCATGAAACATCTGAAAGAATCCGGCCGTGTTGTCTCCTACCATAATGCTGGCCCACAAATCCTTTGAAAAACTCAGACAGAAGTGGATACATTCTGGAAGAAACCCAAACAGATCTAGGATATTGCTCAACATATTCCAATCAACTTTATCATGCGCCTTCGCCATATCATACTTGATGACCACATTTGGATGATCCCCTCCCTTTTTAAGATCATGAACCAACTCTTTAGCCAATATTATGTGGTTAGTGATATCTTTCCCTTTGATGAACGCCCGCTGGGAATATGAAATCAATCTTAGTATTACCTTAGTGAGATGGTTACTAAGGGTTCTAACAAGTATCCTCAATGTTACAGTCTCAAAGGAAATCAGTTTGAAATTGTTATCGAGATGTCACAATTGATCAATCTTGGGGATAAGCACGATGAAGCAGAACCAAAGGTTGCGGTGGATGGGTTGACCCATAAAGAAAGTCGAATCCAGCGCTAGGAAGTCATTCCTGATAAAATCCCATGTGGTTAAGGGGGTGAACCCATCCGGCCTGGGGGTCATATATCTATCCATCTTCTTCATTGTCATTAAAAACTCCTCCTCTAATGGAACCATAACCAAATTTATGTTGTCTTCAGTGCCCAAGATCTCAGGGATATCCTCTAGAAAACTCTCTGGTGGCTCCATCGCCATGTTGGCCGAGGAAAAGGAAGTCTGGAAGTGCATTGTTACTGCCATCACCATGTCACGCAGGTCCGTCACGTTAATACCATTTTCCATCACTAGCTCCCAGGCGTTTGACTCCTATTCTTGGATTTCACCACTGCATAATAAAATGTGGTGCTCCTCTCACCATCTTCTAGCCAAGAAATCCTCGCGTCTTCTTTCCACAACTGTGCCTCTTGATCTAGGATGGATTCAAGCTCTTCCTCTATGTTCTTGAGCATATCCTCATTGACTTGTGATGGGTACTCATCAAATTTGATCTCAGTAGTATAAATGACATCAATTAGGTCTTTCTTCCTCTATTGAATAGACCCAAAAACATTCTTATTCTAGGACTTAAATACCACCTTCACCTTCTTAAGTTTAGATAAGAAAACAAAGGATGGATGCCCAACTGATTCCTCCTCCCACACCCCGTGCATGACCTCAATACACTCTGTGCGAGAGAGCTAGATAGATAAGCAATAAAGGGGTGATGATCTCTAAGTTGTGAGGGCTCACCCTTCTTCACCAAAATTAGGCAATGACCAGAAATCCGATATCTGGTAAGATGGAAAAAATTCACACTCATCGACGGATCAAGACATGCATCATTAACTAAATCTCTATCTAGGTGCTCCCAGGAGGTCAACATATGGAGTTATTTGTCAACCGACGTAAACTAGATCCCTTCAAAAGGCACTTCTATAAGGTTGGCATCGACAATGAAGGTGTTAAAGTCTATCATGGATTGGAACGATGGCACGACTCCACCTTGCTTCTCCTCCTCCCTCTTGATAGTTTTGAAATATACCGCAATATCCCAACTTTTACCTCCAATTGTGTGTGCTAAATCCACTAAGGATTCCCACATGACCCACCTCTCCATGTTGGAGCAGCTAGCATACACATCAATGACAAAGGAAGAAACTCTCAAGGTGTCGATAAACTGTATAATATGGTGCTGCCTATGCGATCGGAACACCAACATGAGAAGATGAATCTATAAAGAACCATATCATCCCAGAATCCAATGAGTTATATAATGCCCACTCTAGTCGGACGAGGTCTAAAAGCTCTTCCACTCACCACACATGAAGAAATGGATCAAAAAGGCATACCACCTCCAGTTTGTGTCTCCTACAAAGTTGTCGTAGTACTCTCCTTGTTGCATTATTAGCTGCTCTGTGTATGTTCCAGAAAAAGTGGTTGTTTCTATTCATGGAAAACATAAAGAGTGTTTCTCCATTCCCTCGAGCTCTGGGCTTATCTAGTGTGCTTCCGACCCACTTCATCGCTATCACTTTCATCCTAACCTTCCTCCCCATCTAAGAATCTTCTAGGCAGAATCTTCCATGTCCTCAAGGGTCATTGAGGCAAAGACCTGTGATGGGTGAGGCTTGCAACATACGCCCTACCGCCCTAGCTCGTGTTGCAATACTAATAAGATCGAGGCATTGGGACCCTCTCCTTGAGCTGAAGGAAGTCATCTAGGTTGTAGTGTGACAATGCAGTGCGGGTCCCCTTGACATCTACCACGATCCTGACCTGGGGGGTACCTCCTATACCTCATGTTGTTCCACCATCCTCTGTTGTGTTGGGATCAGATCAAGATGGTCCCGAGGTTGTGGCCTTCCTATCCCCTGAGAGACCTAGTAGTTGAGTCTGAACACGTCATCTAGGATGTGCAAGCCTCTGGCCACTTCTGACACTGAGAAAGATTCGCCTTGTATCAGTCCTCTTGTTGCAATCTGAAGCGTAATCAAGCCTCGATAATTTCCCTCAGTAACACAAATGAATTAGGGTACATCTTCATTGAAGGCCTCCACCAGAATAAGAATCCCCGGATGCATCATCCTTTGTTCTTTTCCAAGTAGAAATAAAAACCACCTCTCCAAAAGACGAAACCATCTCATGTATGGAGTCATCATCCCTACAAGTAATTGGGAGATCCATCATCTAGAACCAGAACCATTCTCTCTTCACTCTAAAGCTCCCTCCCTCAATCAACTTCACTTTTAGGTTGATGTTGTGATAGGGAATAACACGACCCACAATAACTGCTCAAGCCATCTCCACCTCGGGGAAAAACATTGCCGCTTTTCACGTGGAGAAGCCATATAAGTGTACGACTTGCAGCCATCATTCCTGAAGGAATGGTCCTATCTCCTCCCATGGAGTCTCCAATAGCCAAGAGAGCTCCACCAAGTAGTTGAGAGATTCCTTCTTGCACCGACTACTATGATTATTTGAATCTAGGACTATCGACACCCTTTTCGGCACATGTTCAAGCACCCCTTGTGTCAGAATCCTAACTGGGAGGGGTGGGAAAGCTTGTGTCGATGAGATGTTCCACAGTAGATGGTCTGAGACTTGCATTCTCTCACCGAATGTTCTGTCTGATGACAAACATAGCAAACCTAAAGGAATTTGCAATGGGACTTCTAGTGGCCCTGGCACATACACCGGAAGCAAGCGTCATGCAACAATACATAAAGTGGCATCTTGCGAGGTGGCCATTTGTTTCTTGCACCATTGTTGTGTCTCTCTATCTCAACTATCAACCTATACATGACACTAGGGCTGCATTTGGTATGCCGTCCGAGTAATGGAACAACAAATAAACATGACTAGTCATTTTAACTGATGTTTGTTACACAGTTTGAAAGATAAATAAGATGCTGCACAGATAAGTTAACTTGAAAATATACAAATAACATGCCAATTGAAATCCTTGCGGTAGGAGACAGGTTATTTGCCACAGATGTTTATTTCCCACAAAATCCTTATAACCGACTGCTCACATTTAACGAGATTTACATTAGGGTGTAATAGACTTTGTCTAAATAATAAAAGATTACTTACATGCAGACCAAACGGTTGACATCGTACCACCAAGTTTATTTGCCCTTACTTCAAACAATAGCCATCTTACATAAGGTTAAGATATCACATGTCATTTTACCCACGACAAATAAACCTATCACAATTGAATGCCAAACACAACCTAGATTGGGTAGGCACGATAATTGGCTATGCTGGCCCCAGGGTCGGGATCAATGTGATGTTATCCATATGTTGAGGGTGTGGAACTACCACTGATGGAAATAACCAGTGCACGTCCTAGACCACGTCTTTGGGTTCGACGGCGGATGCCACCAAGGCAGTCCTAAGATCCATGACCACCCTCCATGCCCAGAGCAAACAACCCACAAGGAGTCTGGGTTTGAGCTAGTTCATGTAAGCATCAAGCCCAAAATATGGAGGGGTCGGAAGAGATCAAAATTGTCAGGATCCTACCTTGTATGGCTGCCCCGAAGTATCAGATCCTTGTGTAATGATGTCTTTCCAGTGATCATTATATGAATACAAGGCCTACCTTGTACAACTACCCTAAAGTATCAACCTTGTACCTTATCTGCCATGCCTATCCTATCCCATCTGTAGGCAAAAAGAAGCCTCCTCACCAGTCCTAGCACTTGAGTTCTGGATGTGACAAGTCTGTTCACCCTATGAGATGAATAGTGAATCTGTGCAAATCCCCCTTCCCCCACTCAAGGTAACTGTCGTTCTCATGTAGAATCTGAGAAGGTATCCCTATGGGAAAAGTGCCAGGGGAGAGTAGGGCTTGAGACCGTGAATGTGACGCCCCAACACACCACAGGAGAGATAACTCAAAACCCCACGCGAAATTAAAACTAAAAAAGTAGATTACCAGAAAACACATGAATTTGAAACCATTTTCGCTCAAAGCACTGAGGCCAAAAACTTATAACATATGAGTTCTCAACAAGACACCTATATCACATAACACATAGATAACATGGTTCTCACATCATACCTATCATTAACTTGTAACATGAGATATCTATTCCATATACATGTACATGTATGTCTACCATTTCTATACAACAAAAGGCAGACAAGCCAAACCTCATAACTACAACACATCAAAATGCCCCTAAAAACTTGAGGGTACATGGACGACTCTAGGACTCTACACCAAAAGACTAGCAACACATTCAACCTTTAAAAACTACTGCTCTAGCTGCTGCTCTTCCTCAGTTGCACGATCTCTGCCTCTTCGTGCAAGATCACTTAAAAGATGTGGAAACCCACAAGGTGATACCAAACGTCCCATTTGTGGATATAACTCTCTGCCAACATCTATTAAGGCACATATAACTAAGAAGGTATGTTAAGCACTATAAAAGATGGGTAGATTTAGTTAAATGATATGTATTCAATAGGTAAAGTAGGTTAAGCAGACTAGGAAGTTGTCACTGAGCAATAGAACAATTAATATTATAAGAAGGAAATACAAAGAACATGTATAACTATTGACTTCTCTTACCACCATATAATTCAAGAAATTAGTACAAAGATAAGGCAAGGATTCAACCAAAGTTATTCATATTTGGCCTAAGCAAGATAAGCTACAGGGGTGTATTACATCTTTTAATATTTCCCTGAGGATTTAAGTCATACCACTCATATTCAACCGATCACTGCTAAGTCAAAATCGATGACATACAAGGTCAATGGAAGAGCCAGAATCCACAACCTCTCCACACCTCTTGGTCAACACAAGAGATAACACCACATAGACATATCAGTCAACTGCAACAATGACATATAGTCAAGCTCAGGGATTGGACTCACGCATGGCCCTCTCCATATATAATCTTACCTAGCCCACCTTGGTACAAGTATGATGCTAGATGAACATGCTCACTCATGGCCGTTCTAATAGAAGGATAGGCTCACTCATGGACATTCATATCAAAGAGACCGGATCACACATAGCTATCTCACATAACCTATAATTGTGGATGCAATGAGATAATCGACTTGCACCCCCGCATATCCAAAAATATGCGCTCCGAGTTATACTCGTTTCACTGATCTAGTAATTTTAAGCTGACAATGGAAATGATCTATGGAACAGAGCACCTACATGATTAAGGTATTTCTTGATTAATTAAGCCAGTTGGGTATCTTTTAACATCAATCAAGTTACAACATACAAATCCATAACAAACTCTAAAAGACTAAGGGTATTATACAACTCCAAAAGATATCAAACGTATAAAGTGTGATCTAATTGCAGCATCATCACATCACTGTATCACTGCCATTCATAAGGCCATCATCAAAGTTTCATCACTGGGGATCATCAATCTCTCAATCACATCACTAGAGGTTACCATCCTACAAATAGGCATTAAGCCATCACCAGGTCAAAGGACCCAAAACATAAATCCTGCATGTATGTTACGACATTATGCCTCAACAATATGCACAATGACTACTCTGTACCTTATGGTCAATATCACAACATACACAAGATGTGGCATTCATTCTTCCTGTAAGGTTAGGGATTTATATACAAGAGAGAAAACAACATAACTCAACAACCATTCCATGAGAGAGTAAACACATCACTGATAAATATATATTTATCCCTTTTATTTATATATTTTTGATATTTGTTTAGGATTATTTTGTTATTTATCCTCTTAGTTTCATAATTAATTGTTTTATTTTAGATTTTTATCTTTAATTGGAGTTTTAATTCTATTTTCTTGGGTTTTGTAGGAAAATTATACAATTTGCAGCAGTCCTGAAATTCATATATACCATCCACCAAAAGTGACATAACTCTTGCATTCGAACTCCAAATTGAGTGCACAAGTATTAATTAGAAAGGGAATTTAATTTCCTAAAATAAAATTCTATTGTTTGGACCGATTTTGTACTTTTAATGGGAGAGAAATACGTTCGAAATCTCTGCTGCGAGAATCTGCATTAAAGGGAGTTACATGGTCAAGATAATTAAAGACAATCAACTTTCGATTTGACCAGATCCAGAAAATTCAAAATTTGGTCTCCCTCTCTTTTTCCCCCTCTTTTGAGGGTAGCCTACCCCCTCCCCTCCTATAAAAGGAGGGACTCTTCACTTGTAAAAGCATTCCATTCTTCATTCCATTCCATTTCATCCAATTTTTAGTTGTAGACCACATCTTGTATAATGTTGGATCTCATTTTAGTTTGCATTTCTTCTGGTCTTTTTATGTCTGAGTAAATCTCTCTGGGGAATGGGAGTAGCCCCTTAGCCCAGTTCTATTCAATATTATCAATTATATTCCTCCATCGAACAAATGTCTTCTCTCTATTTATGCGTGGTTATTTGGATGATCTGATATATTCTTATGGAGTGATATGACCGTGGATCTCTGTAAGAACGAAACAATAGTCCTTTAATTACAATTATCATCTTTTCATCTTTTTAATCTTATTCTTGTTATAATCCTTGGTGACGCGACCACCTGAGCCTTGGGTTTGAATGCCAGTTTGAATTCACATGCTTTTTGATATGACCGTGGATAATGGCATGTTGGACGGTTGGACAATGATCCGTGAATGTCGGGACCAACGGATTCATGGGAAGTCCGACCCTTGTAAGTTTGTTTGTAAGGACATGTAACCACAAGGTCCTAATTTTATCCTTGGAGTCTAGAATTTTATTAGTTGAATAGGAACGTGGTTTTGGTGGTGATCTTCCAGACCCCAGATCTTTATTTTTTGATTAGTTAAATTTTATTTCAGCACTTTTATTTTTTTGTTCTTAGTTTTTAACAACTCTCTCAAATCAGGATTTAATTCTTGTACTTGCAATCGGATTTGGATTTCGACTTTTCTTTTCCGCCGTCCCTTGGATCGATACCTATCTATACTAAGTTAACTTGTTGTTCACAACAAGTTGACAACCGGGTTAGAAGGTTAAACTCTAGGGCTTTTCCTAGTGATTGTTGTGTGCACAACGACACACATCAATTTGGCGCCGTTGTCGGGGACGGTACAGTTGTTTTTCAGATCTGGTTGCCTGTATATCTTGTATAATCCTTATTCATATTCTCTAGCTTTCATAACTTTAGTCTTTTTTATAATTTCTTTTAGATTTTTGTAATTTCTTTTTGCCTTCCGAACACAATTCCGGAAGTGTATCTCCTCTTTCTGCTGAGTTTCCATTCCAGCAGTACCGCTTTCTAGTTACTTTTTTTTTGTAATTTTAGTTATTTCATAATTTCTTAGATTTATAATTTTTAATTCTGTTTGTAATTGTGACTAACATTTTATGTCGCAATCTTTCTTCTCTCGTTCGTTGATTGACATATCTTTCAGTAACTTTTCTTTTAAAATGGAGTGGGCATCCCAATATCCCCCACAATGTTATTATTGTGGGTTTTACCACCATGCATCTCTTTCCTGCCCGACTCTACCCCATGCTTATAATAGCATCCCTTTTAATTGCGAGCCCTTTCATCCTGGTGGGTACAATGTGAATCCCCAATTTTCTGAGAACCATTATGGGGAACCTTGCTATCCATATTCTAATGGGGGATATGATCAACAACATTTTGTGGGGTGTAACCAACAAAACCTTGGGGGTTGTGAGCATGTTAATGAAACCCAATGTAATCCTCAACAAGAAGAGAGACTTAGGGCCTTAGAGAAGATAGCAGTAGAAGGAGAAACAAAACTAAAAGCCAGCCAAGCCTTCTTAACCACCCTGCTAGAAGCCCAAAACCAAAATATAGATTGTTCAAATATGTTTCCTCATGAATTGGTGACACCTTATAATATTGAATCTTCCTACCAAGATGGACGCAGTGGAAATTACAATCCACTATCTTCTGGAGATTATTATGAGGAGCAATGCCACCCAAAACAATATGAGGAGTACTATGGCCAAGGACACTATGGGGAGTATGGCGAGGATGACCAAAATTTTGGGGTGTATAAATCCTATGGTGAAATGCAAATTGATCATGAACTGGAAGAGAGACTTAAGGCCCTATAAAAGATGGTAGCAGAAGCACAAGCAAAACTTGAATCCAGTCAAGCCATGTTAGCTACCTTTCTAGAGGATTAATCACAAACTCCCCCTATAGAGCTTGAGCAACCCAAGATGGTTCTTCCTGACGATGACGATGATGATCCTTATTTTGTGTCATATATGTCAGATCCTGAAGAAATAGAACAAACAATGGAGCCATATTTTGTGTGTGATGAGGACGTTGGTATCCCTATCTTTCCTTTAGAGACTATATTACTTGAATATGAAATGTCAAAGAAGGAGAGTCATTATGAAGATCCAACAACTCCTCCCATCCTCAACATAAATTTGAATGATACCATAGACCAATACCCTTCTTTTGAGTCTATTTTAGATAATGAGAATCTAACCCCCTTTATGATTCTTCCCGAGCCGTCACAACCAATTTCCATCCCACACATGGCTGATCTAGAAGGGGAGATACCACCATTGGAAGAAGCCCACACACCCCCTTCTATTGTTTGCAAGGAAGACATCATCATCCCTCCTAAATACTTGGGGAACCCTTGTACAAAAAAATTAGAGACATATGTTACATCAACAATGAAACTTACCAAACCCAATGTTGATGGCATTAATTTTAAGGAGAAACAAAATACTTTTGTAAATGATTTTAAATTTTTTGTATTAGCATCAATTCGCCCATATGTAGGTCATCATGATGGTGGAAAACCTGAACCAGATCCTCCACCCAACTCAGTTCATCATGCTCTACTGGCATTACTAGTCGGGTACCCGTCAACCTCCCCTTATCCACATCCATCTTCAACACTTCCCTTGCTATCGAAGGAAGATCTATGGATATTATTGGAGGGAATGCGAGGTGAAAGAAAATATGAGCACCCCACTGAGCTTCTACAATTACCCTATCATAGGGTACATTATGAAGCTCCTCAGATAAAGGTCCCATCCCTCATACACATCCCCTTCAGCTGGACATTTTTTGAGCTACCTGGGCCACCTAGAAATCCTCGCTCTTCTCTTCCCTCCATCTCGGGTTTTGATTTTGCTTGGTACGAGCAACAATCTAAGTCCGGGGTGGAGGTGGGTGGTATGTTTCTATTCCACCCCCTTATCTTTTTTATTCTTGCATTATTTCTACCTTTTTTTGTTTTGCATATAGTTACTTTGTTCATGGCCATTATCTAGTCGGCTATGTTTTTATTTCTTTTGTTGCAAAAGGGCCTTTATCTAGTCGGACAATATGAATAAATGCTTATCATTGTACCCCTTTGAATTTAGTAAATCTTTTGCAAAAATTATTACAAATTGCCATGTCTGAAACCACCATGCCACCTAGGATCCCAAAATAGCATCACTCCTTGGAAAAGTTGGCAAGCCGTATGGAATTAATCAAAACCAAACAAAAATTTTCTCTATTTTTAAACTGTTGATTAACTTGATATAAATCTTATATAATGTGATTGACATGAATGTTCTTTCTGATGTAATGACACTTTCAAAAAAAAATGTATGAAGTTATAAGCACAAGGACACCTTTTGTTTCCCCTTATTTTCTTTCTAAGAAAAGAGAAGAAAAGAATCACCACCAGACAAAAATCAAGTCTGGGGTGGCATGCTTCCCATATAAAAAATTCCATACCCCACAAAGGGGTGTACCATCAAAAGATGCCAAAAGTGCACATTAAAAAATTGTGACCAATGTAGCCACAACTCCACAAATTTAAATTCCAAGTCGAATAGAGGAGGGATAAAAAAAATCATCACTTCCTTCTTTGTTTTCACACCACCTAATTTCATCTTGTTCTTGTGCAACAACTAAAAAAAACATTTATAAAAATGAGAGTGTCAAAGCAAAATTAAGATGAAGCATGTTTTTCTACAAAATCTTGATTTTGAACCAAGATATGATATTTGTTTTTAATAGGGAATATAGAATTTTGTGTTTTGTGGTTTTAGGAGATTGGGTTGTTTGGCCAAATTTGGAGGTAAGGAATAAAGTGATGTTACAAGGGTGAGGACAAACATTTTGTTAGTATAAATTGGAATAATTTGTGATTTTATTTGTTTGAGGACAAACAAAGATTCAAGTCCGGGGTATTTTGATAAATATATATTTATCCCTTTTATTTATATATTTTTGATATTTTTTTAGGATTATTTTGTTATTTATTCTCTTAGTTTCATAATTAATTGTTTTATTTTAGATTTTTATCTTTAATTGGAGTTTTACTTCTATTTTCTTGGGTTTTGTAGGAAAATTATATAATTTGTAGTAGTCCTGAAATTCATATATACCCTCCACCAAAAGTGACATAACTCTTGCATTCGAACTCCAAATTGAGTGCACAAGTATTCATTAGAAAGAGAATTTAATTTCCTAAAATCAAATCCTATTATTTGGAGCGCTTTTGTACTTTTAACGGGAGAGAAATACGTTTGAAATCTCTGCTGCGAGAATCTGCATTAAAGGGAGTTACATGGTTAAGATAATTAAAGACAACCAACTTTCGATCTGACCAGATCCAGAAAATTCAAAAATTGGTCTCCCTCTCTTTTTTACCCCTCTTTTGAGGGCAGCCTACCCCCTCCCCTCCTATAAAAGGATGGACTCTTCACTTGTAAAAGCATTCCATTCTTCATTCTATTTCATCCAATTTTTAGTTGTAGATCACATCTTATATAATGTTGGATCTCATTTTAGTTTGCATTTCTTCTGGTCTTTTTATGTCTGAGTAAATCTCTCTGGGTCATGGGAGTAGCCCTTAGCCCGGTTCTATTCAATATAATCAATTATATTCCTCCATCGAACAAATGTATTCTCTCTATTTATGTGTGGTTATTTGGATGATCTGATATATTCTTATGGAGTGATATGACCGTGGATCTCTGTAAGAACGAAACAATAGTCTTTTAATTACGATTATCATCTTTTCATATTTTTAATCTTATTCTTGTTATAATCCTTGGTGATGCGACCACCTGAGCCTTGGGTTTGAACGCCAGTTTGAATTCACATGCTTTTTGATATGACCGTGGATAATGGCATGTTGGACGGTTGGACAATGATCCGTGAATGTCGGGACCAACGGGTTCATGGGAAGTCTGACCCTTGTGAGTTTGTCTGTAAGGACATGTAACCACAAGGTCCTAATTTTATCCTTGGAGTCTAGAATTTTATTAGTTGAATAGGAACATGGTTTTGGTGGTGATCTTCCGGACCCCAGATCTTTATTTTTTGATTAGTTAAATTTTATTTCAGCACTTTTATTTTTTTGTTCTTAGTTTTTAACAACTCTCTCAAATTAAGATTTAATTCTTGTACTTGCAATCGGATTTGGATTTTGACTTTTCTTTTCCGCCGTCCCTTGGATCGATACCTATCTATACAAAGTTAACTTGTTGTTCACAACAAGTTGACAACTGGGTTAGAAGGTTAAACTCTAGGACTTTTCCTAGTGATTGTTGCGTGCACAACGACACACATCAATCACATTGCTCATCATTAGGGTTAAGGTTCTATACTTATCCGATTAGGGTCATCAACCTAATTATAACACTAAACTCTAATTGTGTTAATTATGTGTCCCGATATATGTGTCGGCCATACATAACCCATATGTCACAACCATCCATCTCACAGTGGTCATAACCACCCACTCCACATGGGTCACAACTACCCACCATGCGCATGACACAACCACCACCATGTACTTGTTGAGACTGACACCCCTATGGGCCGCGACCATCCCTCATGAACATGTATCGATCTCTCTTGCAACCAAGTCATGACCACCTCAGCTAAGAATGTGTCTCGATTGTGACCAACCTTGGTGTCACGACCTTCTAGGGTAAGGGTTTTGACCACTGTCAATAAAACCAGTCTCAACCACACAACCAAATGCACATTGACTGAAAAATCCATGAGTCATGACCATCAAAGAGATAGGTATGATGTCGCAACCTCGACAAGGGTATAGGTCACCTTCAACACATGCTCATATATCTCTTCCAAAATAGAAGCAAGGTCCTCACTAATTCAAGGTAGGTATCTCGACCAAACGACAAACCATCAACAACTTGGGGAGGAAACCTCATGTAAACTAGTCACCAAGAACCCTAAAAAACTTGCAACAAGTACCAAAACTCTTCATAACATCTAAGTATATGAACATGATGCATGTGATTAAAACCCAGGTCAAAAGATGGGGAGAAAACCACCATGACCCAAACATCCTCAAAACTGAGTTTATTGAAAATAGGGTTTCAGATTCCAAGCGCACCAAACATGATAACTACCATGCTATCATCTTTAGCATATAAGGTCACATTTTATAGAGATGAATATAGTATCATGTAAGTATGAAATGTGCAATATTTAGAGAATGTTAAGCGTTATATCACCCACCTTAAGGAAGATCGCTCCAAAGATCAAAGCTCCAGGCACATAATCAATAAGGAGAAAGAAGATCCACCAACAACTCCACTCTTGGCCGCAAAGAACCTCAAGAAGGAGAAGACATCATGGTCAAAGATTGTTCCAGAAAAGGGCAGGAAAGAACCCTAGGCCAAACCAAAGAAAAAAGGGAGAAAAGAGAAGATTACATCCTCCCACTAGTTACCACCATGGATAGTCCATAGTCTAAGGCCCTTTTGGAAAGGAGTTTCTCTCAAGATGACCACTAGGGTAGGACCCTATTCTACATCCAAGGATAGGGGAAGGAGAAGGTGGAGGTTCCAAAGGAAAATGTTGCAAAGAAAGGCATATACTTACCAAGGTTGAAGATGAGCAAAGATCACCACAAACACCACATGAAAGGGAAGTCCGGCCATCTAAAGCTCCAAAATAGATCTACTTGCTCTTTAAGGCTCCAAGGATGACCAAGTAAGAAGGGAGGAAGAAGATGTCTGAAAAGGATCACTTGCATGGAGAGATAAGGGGCTATATAGAAAAAGAGGAGGGAAGTAGGGTGAAGGATGAGGTGTCAACAAGATAGGGCTCCACAAGGACACTTGTCCATCCAAGAAAATAACATGCAACCACTTAAAACATGCATGCACTAGGTGGTGATACAACCTGTGTTGGGCCTCGACCACTTGGGTCACCCAACATGGTCGCGGCCGCGACACATCATGGAACACCATCCATGGTCACGACAAGGCACCAACACACCACTAGGTGGAGACAAAGATCACCACACACACTCAACTGTCTCGACCCAAGACCATCTTGGCCGTGACCAACACACCTAGAGAAGGTGTCTCGACTGCAACACACCCAAGGTATACATAGGTCAAGACATACACAAACCCTAGAAACCCTAATCACCACCAAGGGTACCACCACTCAACCAAAGCTCAAACAAGGCACCCACTCCTTTCTCTGAGACCCACATGCTATAGGGAGTTATGCACATTTAATGGGAGAATCTTCTTGGTGCAAGAGAGCCTATGTCATATTCCTTGACATGGGTCAAGTTCATGGAGGAATTTTATAGTCATTAAATATTTGATGCCATGATAGCATAAAAGATGAAGAATTGTTGAGAAAATCTCTATGTCCTGGAGACACCAGAGCTAAATGAAACTGCTCCTATTGTGCCTAAGGCTGACAACGATGTTTATAAGAAGCACTCTGAGGATGTTGTAGATGTCAAATGTCTGATGTTATGCTCAATAAGCTATGATTTATAGAGACAATATGAGAATATAGATGTGATTGAGATGGTAACACATCTTAAGAACATGTACCAAGATTAGGCAAGACAAGAGAGATATGATGTCTCCAAGGTGATGTAAAAGTGCAACATGACATATGGAGATCTGGTAGGTCCCCTTGTGCTCAAGCTTATCGGGTATGTAGAGAACCTTGCAAGACTGGGATTTCCTTTGGGTCAATAGTTGGCCACTTATGTGATTCTATAGTCCCTACCAGAGTCATAAAGTTATTTTGACAAGTCATTGTTAGAGGTACTTGGCATGTTGAGAATAGTTGAAGCATAGAATAAGAAAGACACGCCCAAGTATGTGATGATGATCAGTAGGAAAAGTAAGTTCAAGGGAAAAGGCAAAGCTAAGAAGAGTTCTAAAGATGTCCTAAAGCCCAAGTGTCTTCCCTTAAAGCAAAGTGAGGGGTACTACAGGGAGACAATTTCACCATTGTCACCACCCAAGCATTGGAAGAGGAATTGCCCTCTCTACTTGGAGGAACTAAGGAAGAAGAAGGAGGGGATAGAAATCTCCACTTTAGGTATATACATTATTGAGATAAATTTGTCTACCTCTTCATCTTGGGTACTAAATACCGGATGTGGATCTCACATATGCTCAAATATGTGGGATCTGAAAAGAAGTAAGTATTTACAGAAGGGTGAGTTTGAACTGCACGTTGCAAGTGGAGAAAGAGTTTCTTCCACTACAGTTGGAATATATAATTTATCTCTTCCCACGGGGCTTGTAATAGAGTTAAAGAACTGCTATTTTGTACCTTCCATTAATAGAAATGTTATTTTCGTATCTTGTATGGATAAGGATGGATATGAATTTCATATACAGAATGATCAATGCTCTATTTCAAAAGATGAGATCCCCAATCTCTTCTGGTCTTTATTTGTTACATCTAAAGACAAATGCTTATAAAATAGGATATAGATCATTCGCTTTCATTGTAAGACCCCTGACCTGTTTTTTGGGGTAACCCTATTTGTTTTGCTTAAGTGCTTAGAACTTTGCTTCAATCATTCGAATTCAATCAAGGATTCACATTGGATGACCCCTTGCTTTATCTTTGTACTTATTTCTCGAACTATAATGTAGTAAGAGAAATCAACTTTTATACATGTTCTTTATATTCCTTCTTAGAATATTAATTGTTCTACTTCTCAATGGTAATTGCTTTAATTGATTAACTTGTATTATCAGTTTAATACATATTGTTTAGTTGAATATGATCAACCTGATAATATATGTTATCTTGTTGCTTTAAGTTAGTTGTGCTTATAATAGTTGCAAAAAAGAGATGTATCTCTTGCGTTCCTACATGTCCTTGTGTGCTTGGTGGTGTGAAGTAGTTCTCATGGTTTTAGTGCATCCATGTTTGTTCTTTGGTGGACAAGTGTCATGAAGAACCCTAATATCTTGATACCTAACCCCCTTTTCATCCTCTTCCTACTCCTAAGTATATAACCTCTCTCCTACACATGTAAGTATATCTTTTAGCTTCCTCCTTCTCTCTCCCATCTTGTGTTCAGTCCTTGTGTGCTTGGTGGTGTGAAGGAGTTCATCCTTGGTGCTTGGTGGCCAAGATCCCTTGCATGTGGTGATCCAAGCTTGGAGCAACTCTTCTTTGGTGATCTTTGGTGGTTCCTTGATCCATGGTAAGTGATCCATCTCTTGATCTCATTTTCTTGAAGAACCCTACCCATTTCTCCTCTTTTGGTCGTAGACTATGGTGTAGACCATGGTGGTTATCTTGAAGATCTTCTCTTCACAAAGATCGGAGACTATGGTTTGCCATGGTGGTATCTAAGTGAAAAGAAGATCTCATCTCTCTTCCTTCTCCTTCTTTTGTTCTCTTCAGCCTTGAGGTTTTGGTTCTCTTTCTTACCCTTTAACCAAGGGTTTTCTCTTCTCTTTTGAGGTGGCAACTAGCTTAATCATGGAGGTGATCAAATCTAGGCTTCCTTCTTGCTTGTGGATCTTTGCTTGGAGGTGGTGAAACTGCCATCTAAGGTGGGTTATATAACTCTTTTCCTTCTCTATTATAGAACTTTAATCCTACATGTAACTCATTTTAAAATGTAACTTCTTGTTGTTGATAATGATATCTAGATTAGAGTTAAGTTTCTATATTGATCTTGCATGCACTTTCTTCTTTATCTAAACCCTAATCCATGTGGCCAAGCTTTAATGGAAGGTGATGATGATAATTTTGCATGCAACTCAACCTTGTTTTGTGATCTTGGTTCTTGGTTCAGCTACCTTGCATAAGGTGGGTTTTTGGTTCCATTTTTATGTGCTTGATCTTGGATTTTCATCCCTCAACTTATGATTTTCATGTTGATCATATGTGGTGCATGATTCAAGGGTTTTGAACATGTTTATTCTCTTATGTTTCCTACTTTGAGGTTTTGGTTTGCGAGTTGATAATCACTGGTTTTGATCATGTTGTGATGGTGATTCCTTTCCATGTTGGGTGGTGAAATGAGTCATTCCTATGGGAAATTCATAGTGCACATTTTTGAATATGTGGGGTGCAATCTAAAAGCACCTCAAAGGATTGAAGCAAAGTTCTAAGCATTTAATTAAGCAAAACAAATAGGGTTACCCCAAAAACTAGGTCAGGGGTCTTACAATGAAAGCGAATGATCTATATCCTATGTTATAAGCATTTGTCTTTAGATGTAACAAATAAAGACCAGAAGAGATTGGGGATCTCATCTTTTGAAATAGAGCATTGATCATTCTGTATATGAAATTCATATCCATCCTTATCCATACAAGATACGAAAATAACATTTCTATTAATGGCAGGTACAAAATAGCAGTTCTTTAACTCTATTACAAGCCCCGTGGGAAGAGATAAATTATATATTCCAACTGTAGTGGAAGAAACTCTTGCTCCACTTGCAACGTGCAGTTCAAACTCACCCTTCTGTAAATACTTACTTCTTTTCAGATCCCACATATTTGAGCATATGTGAGATCCACATTCGGTATTTAGTACCCAAGATGAAGAGGTAGACAAATTTAGCTCTGGTGTCTCCAGGACATAGAGCTTTTTCTCATGTGTGAGAATAATTCTCAATGTCCTGAACCAGACTTGGAAATTATTGTCATGCAAATTGTCCTTATCAAGGACTGATCGTAAGAAAATCATGTTATTGGTTGCCATTTGATTCTATAAGAAAATTTTGCAATTTTTCAAAACACTTTTGATTTGATTTGATTAAAATAAGATTTGATGATGTTTAATTAGAACTTTAATTAAACATTGCCCCCATTATTATGTTCAAATTAATATCCCTCACATGTCATTTCAATATTTTACATCGTACAACTTTCTAGTGAGTCAAGACCCAATATAATTGAGTTATTACTCAGCCAACGCCAACGTCCATAATCAATCATTAATATAGGAAACTTTTTCCAATTGCATCTTATGCGATTTTTGAATAGATGGTGTGTGCAACTCTTTTCCATAGTCATCTACATGCTTCCAGGTACTTAATATCATTGAGTCACCTAGTTAAGTCTGAACTAAAAGCCAACATGATAGTGATGTGTCCTGCTTGGCAGGCCCAGATGACAACCATCAAAATTCCACAATATAGACAATGCACCACACTTGGCGTGCCTATGCATAGTCGATCAAGATTTTCATGTGTGTTTCTTATGGAAAGCATCTAAGACTTAAAATTTTATTGAGGGATTTTAAACCACATACTTATAGTACGTATCATATACATGCTATATCCCACAAATAAAAAATGCAATTATAAAGCAAATGCAATGGTTATGTCCATATATATTGTAATTCCTTGGAGCCACAATGAATTACTACCACCTAAGGTATACATCATATGTAGCAACCTATTCTTGATGAAGATCTCTACTTCAACCAATCTAGGTTGATCGATTCAACTCTTGAACCAGTCGGTTCACCTTCTAATCGGTCAGTTGGTCTCATGGAATGACTGCCTGTTCTTTGATCCAATCAACTTCTGGATGCCTCCAGTCGCTCGATTGGGGCACCAGCCGATAGGTTTAGCTCCTCATGTTATCAGCCTCCTCGATCCTTCAGTCGATCGGTTCACCAACTGAAACAGGCAGTTTGTCTGGTACATAACGTCTTATTTGCTATAATAGGAATTAAAACTATTTGAATCCTATTCAACATATTACATGGTAATAGGGAAACCTCAAGCTACATTTGAGGGATCAAAGGAAGGAGATAATTAAAACTTTTACACATGGAAGAGAAAATTAAGGCTTGATATGCAAATTGAGATAAAACAAGAATAATAACCATACAACCAAACACAAAGATCTAGGGGTTGTTAGACATAACCATGCTAAACATCCACAATCAAAACCGATTTTAGGGTGAAACATGTAAATTGCATATACATCATATCATATAGATGTTAGTTAGGATCATATGTGGTATTTAATTGAATATGCACATTAATCCTTTTAAGTATTCAAATTGTATGTAACAAATAAATGATAAAATAGAAATTCAATGATATCTATTAAATCCCAAAGCATTGTAAATTGATGTGGCTCTGCTACCACCATAGGGAAATATGGGATCAAATTTGATAGTGGATTTTTTTTTATTGCCACATTCCCCTTTAAACAATTGATCACATCAACAACTATGAAATGGGAAATAGGATTGTAAGGTTTATATATGGTCATGGAGCAAGTGACAATCCCTTTATGTAGTATGTACCTTTCTTTAAGTTGCACCTGAAGAGTCCTCCTCCTGGTTGATGACTAAGGATGAAAGTTGACTTCATCCTCCTAGTAGGTGGCAACGGCCTCCTCGCCTCTGTAGTAGTCCACACAGACCAGCATGAACTCCTGTCATTCTAGATGAATAGACATGAAGGAGTTCTCTCTCCTAGTTGACGTGCTAATGTTAACTTGCTCTTCCACAATTGTCTCTCCCTTGATGTTCCTCCCTTTGATGGGAAGAAATTTCTCAAGTTCTCACGTTACTACATTTGTGAGAAGATAACCATCATCATATCTTATTGTTGTGTCTCTAGAAGGACCCCTATACTCCTCTATTTATAGGAGGGTTAGGGTCAGGGTTTCCAATCTGTCTGGGAGTTGAAGTAACATAATTTCATGAATTTTCTAGAACCTACGAATGTTGAACTGGTCGGTTCAAAAGAGAACTAGCCGGTTCACACATGAGACGATTGGTTTAACATTTGAACTTGTCATTTCACTATGTTTCCTATCTATAATTGTAGTGCAATTAATATTCAATTAATGCACAATGTAATGCCAGCATGAATCCTTAAACCAATCGAATTGATCAACCAAATGGTTGCTTCACAACATGAACTGAATGATTCACATATTTGAGCCGTTTGGTTCACTTGTTAAACTATTCATCTCATGGATCTGATTGTCAATTTTGGTTCAATTGACCCGACACTTAAATCAATCTTCAACACTTGATCTGGTTGGTTCACAATCCTTTGAGTCAATTTTCAATCATTGTTATTTAAATTAAACACTCAATACTTTGATAATCAAGTTTAAACTACATTCATGAATAAAATCCTATTCCAAGTGTGTCCTATGTGTGTGACCCTATAGGTTTCAAGTTACATTGGCAATGAATGTCCATAACTGATTTATGACATCACAAGCAATGAGTGGTATCTAGCAAGACATCATTGCTACCGAAGTAATCAAAAAGTTGGAAAACAACTTTAACCTACAATCTGTGATTAGTGTTTTAATGATCATATAGTTCCTTTGTCGCTGATATCCATATTGAACTCAAGGCATGGAATCATCATCCTCTTCAATGTTCAATCCATGTTCCTAGAAACTATAGCAGACTGACTGCGATATATGTAAGCTCAATATCACATATTGACTCACACCAGCATGGCCATGCATTTCTCAGTCTCTCTTATCATGTATCCAGAATATCATACTCCTAAAGAAGGAAACAATTCCATCTATATCACTCACAGTCATCCCCATGTGTCATAATGCACATGAGCACCACCTTCATGGAAACCCTTATTCAAGGTCATAGTAGATGATATCAAAGTACATCACACAATATGTGATGAGTATAGTGATTTAGGTCTAAGAACCACAATTACCACCATCACTATAAGAGATGATTCTGAATATCATTCATGGTTTCCATGCATCACTCTCAAGGTGAGTCTGTCTGATACATCGTTTTCTAACACATATTTATGTGTTTGATATTATATCACATATCACGACTAATGGGATTATGTCATCAACCAACATACACTCTAGTCTTATGTGTTATTGTTGTCTATTAGCCTTCCACAATAACAAACGACTATGGACATAACAAGAACACATATATTCTTAACATCTGTACAATTTCATTGTTCAGGTTCTCAACCCAAAGACATATGTCATTGAGTAATATCATTCTTTAGACATTTATTATGTTACATCATTATCTCATAACCGAATAATGTAGAATAAATTGGAAGATTGTCTTTATTATTAATAAAATCATTTACAAGATATGCCATTAAAATCATCATATGATTGGCTCTCTAGGCATACATATCAACAACAACCTCAAAATTCTACCTCAAGTTTAATGTACACATAAATCATTTGGAGATTCATTATAATTATGTACAATAAAATATACTATTAGACCTTTCCACTTGGCATGTACAACCTAGAATCAACATACGAACATCCTCAAGGAAGCATCACCAACACGAAGCAGTTCATTTCAGCCTAACATGAGGGGGTGACAATGGCATCCACCCAATGAATGAATTTGATTGACTTGTGCATGAAAGTAATCAATGTACCAAGAAATTGAATGTGTGTGTTAGAAACCAAATGGACATGAAACTAGAAAAGGAAGCAAAAGGTTACTCTAATACAAAAAAGATGCATCTATGTCTCTGACACACTTATTAATGTGAGAAGGCTGATCACCACCGTGGGGTTAAGGCTACGTTGCCCAAGCAACTGATTCATTTATGTACTTGGGCGTTCCTATCGTCTATGGCAGATCAAGGCTTTCACATTACGATTTTCTTGTTGACAAGATGGTCAAGAAGATCTCAAGTTCGAAGGCTAATCTCCTTTCTTTTGCTGGGCGGTGGCTTTTAATCCTCCATTCGCTTTCTTCTCTTTCCCTTTACACCGCGGCGGCGATCGGTATCCCTGACGGCATATGCGACAAACTTGATCGGACTATGTCCCGTTTTCTTTGGGCTAATAGAGACAGCTCTCGACGAAGGGCATGGGTTTCTTGGAAATCTGTTGCCAGCTCCCTTGAGGCAGGTGGGCTTGGTCTTCATTCCGTCAGAGTTCTCGCTAGAGCATTCCTTTACAAGGCGTGCTGGGAAATCACCGTCGGCTCCTCACCTTGGGCCATCTTCTGCCGCGAAAAGTTCAGCTCGCCGACGAACCACAGAGTCTTCACTCATCCTCCTTACCTGAAGCTTGGCTCCTCGTCCTCGCCCATGTGGAAACAGATTTGGAGAGTTTTCCCTCTCTTCACCCCGTTTTGCAGATGGATTACTGGCGTCGGAAACATTTCCATTTGGGATCCCAGATGGTGCGGAACCCCTCTTGCTAACCACTCTCTCTTTGTGAGTGACAGAAGGTTTGATTTCAAACTCCATGATTTCTGGTCTCATGAACACGGGTGGGAATGGTCTTCCCTTGAGCAGATCCTCGATGATGAAGGTATCCAGATTATCAAAGATTCTCAGATTACTTTATCCGGATTCCAAGATAGGCTTGTTTGGCAGCTGGATCCCAAGGGACGTTTCACGATTAAATCTGTTAAGAAGCACATCCTTAACACTGAGAACCCTCCCTTTGATCCTGTTGTTAAAGGTTTATGGCATATTGAATTCCCCAAGGCATCAGCCATTCTATGGAAGATTATCAGAAAAGCCATCCCAACCGATGACAATATTATCATATGTCATGTTGCGCTCCCTTCCAGATGTTCTTACTGTGAGAACCCAACTGTTGAGATGGCTCAACATCTGTTTCTTCATAGCGATATTGCCCTCTTCTTCTGGCAGAAGCTTCATAGGATCACGGACCTTCTTCCTCCGTCTTCTTTTCCCGCTCTTATGCATATGTGCGTACATGCTAACAGTGCATCTTACCCTAAGCACTATATTCATGGCACCTTGTGTGCGCTGATCGTCTGGTCCATATGGAGGTTTAGATGCAAAAGACGATATGATGACAGCTGTATGAACGCTTCCATCCTCTGGGAATCCATTGTTTTCATTCTTAATCACAAGTTGAAGAGCAAGACCTTTAACAAAATGGATGCTGTCGAGTTTTTTAATAACCTGAACGAGCACCATATTGCCGATCCCAATATCACTGTCCAACGCATCTCTCTTGTTAAATGGCACCCTCCTGATCTTTCTAATCTAAAGCTCAACGTCACCATTGGCAGACACAAAGACACGGCTGGCGTTGACAGGAGATGGGCCGCCGGGGTTGTTAGAAACTAGAGAAGTCATATTCGTCTGGCTTTCAGAGTTTGGCTCAAAGAAAAAGACTTTACCATTGCTTATCTTCTTGCCTGTACGATCGGCCTCAAGCTCGCGGATGACAAGAACCTCTCCATTTCTACCATTGAAATAGACGATCAGTTCATCTATAACATTCTTTGGAAATCGGCTGTCATGCCATGGAGGGCTATCTATCTTTCTAGAGACATTCTGGGATACCTGGAGGAGTATGGGATCATCGGGAGCTATGTTCCTAAGATCATTAACACCATTCCTAGAGAGCTGGGTAGATGGGGATGTTTTATGGACGACACTTACATCTGCTGCGATCAAACTTTTCTCCCGATGAGAGTTAGAGGGCTTGCTATCATGGAGAAGAAAGGTGTTCCCTACATTCATCACCAGCGTTGAGCTACGTTATGTCCTTCTCCTTTTCTCCTATTTTCATTTGGGTCTTCTTTGTACAGGTTGGGCAACATACCTACAATCCTATAAGCAGGAGATGTATCTTTTTCTTGATGATTCGACCCACATGAGGGGGGTGGGATGAATAAAAATACCCCCTTTGACTTCCCTACAAAAAAAATGTGAGAAGGCACTAATGTGCCCTAGTTGGGCACATAGATGTTCTTAGGATTACTAGATTACTTGTAATTTTAGAGCCATTTGTTTTATATATATATATATATGATGGGTCTATAAATATTTCGTTAATATCAAGATGTATTCCATGGTTATATTTCATAGGAAAATAAATTTTTGTTTTAGCAAGAGAGGCTACATTCAGGGAACTAGGCACTGCAAAAGTAAAAATTCAATATTAATGTAATAAGGCCATAAATGTAGAGTTAGGATTCCAACATTAGAAACAAACCTTTATTCGAACAATATGACCTTTAAAAGGAGTATATGTAACAATCCAAAAATTTCACCTTATGAATACTCCCTAATAGCGAAACCTACTTTTCAAATTTCAATATGTAATGCACTAATTATTACTTCATACCCAAATATACAATGTGAAACCCCAATTTGCTTTACATATCTATGACATGTTCTTTTACATTAATTTTGGATCTCGAAAGACCTAATTATAGTGATGTAACTTGACTTAGCCATTAATGGAATCATAGAGTTACAACAATTTTAGTTATATACCTCATAATGTTTGACTTTAATTAAAGAATCCCTAAACAAGCCCACTATAATTCCTTTTCAATTAACTAGTACCAATTAAACATTGATGAATATATTAGAGTTGATAAGTAAAATGGCCTTACTATCACTAATATTTAAGTTAGTTGTGCGACATCCCTTGAATGAATGAGTTTGGAATTTATGCTTCAATTAGTATCTGTGATTTTTTCAATGATAGGGTGTTACATAATTAGTATCAGAGAAAAATGGATTATTGGCCACAAGAACATTTCTGTATTATTCTCATCAAGTTCATTCCTTGTTTACATTAGGGTTGTAAATGGGTAGGATATTACCCGCTTACCCACTACCCATACCCTCTAGGGTAGGATAAGGGTCAACATATTTGTACCCACCATCTATTTACCCTTTACCAATTGTATCCTCATATAAATAGGGTAAGGTAAAGGAAGAAGCTTTACCCTACCCGCTTCGCCCATTTACCAAATAGCATAAGGATCGTTTATTTAAGCCTACTAGAAAATCCAACAATACTCTACTACTTATTTAAATTTTTACTATTACTGATATGAGAAACTTTATAAACCAGTGATAGCATGTCTCACTTTTTAATCTTATATTAAAGAGAAAAAGATTTTCTAACTAAAGAATAATATACTAAAAAGTTAGACTTTGTTAGTAGCAATAAATATTAGGTTAAAAATATTAGTATTTTTGGTGTATGTCACCCCACTGAAAACATGATTAGTATTTATCATCTAAAATTAGTTGTAAGATTTTCTTATGTTTGATATAGGGAATATCATATAAAATTACCATTGAAAATATCATACATCTATCTTCATAACCTTTACCCCTTTCACCCTTACCCTACCCATTTAGTCTAGGGGTAAATGGGTGCGGGTAAAGGTAGGGTAATAGCTTTTTAGGAAAGGGTAGTTATCCTACCAGTTACCCACAACTTTGATGTGGGTAAGGGTAAGGGCATACCTTTACCTATCCTACCATACCCTACCCTACCCTACCATACCATACCCATTTAGAACCCTAGTTTACATATGGACTCTAAGACCAAATCGGACAAGGGAAAAGGACTCATGGACTTTTAGGATATCTTCTCCAACTTTAGGGAGGAGGAGCGACAGAAGAGTTCTTAGGAGGTAAATCCCTTAGTACCATTCAATTTCCTAGTTAGGGTATTAGATATAGTAATGAGAGGACATGTAGGAACGCATCCCCAACCTAGGAGGAACAACAAGGTGATCATGATCAATTAAGAGTACTTTTCTAGGTAGGAGGAGTAAAAAATTATTGGTAAGTTAGATAATTGGGATCAAAACATGGAACCCTACTTCCATGGCGTAAACAACACATAAAAATCTAGGGTTTTCTCTGAGACCCACATGCTATAGGGAGTTATGCACATTTAATGGGAGAATCTTCTTGGTGCAAGAGAGCCTATGTCATATTCCTTGACATGGGTCAAGTTCATGGAGGAATTTTATAGTCATTAAATATTTGATGCCATGATAGCATAAAAGATGAAGAATTGTTGAGCCTCAAGCAGTCCGATAACATGACTATTATGTAATATACCATGAGGTTCAATTTCTTACAAAACCACAACCATGATTTTATATAGCTTGACTGAGCAGAGAAATTCAATCAAGGATTGAAGTTCAACTTAAGTTTTCCTCTATTCAAAAGAGGTATATACACCCTCCAATCTATATTAGACACGAAAGTGGAGTTAAAAGGCCATCCAACAAGGTCATAGAAGGAATAGAAATTCCATAATAGTGATAAAATCAACTGTAATAACAAACACAACCACCGCAATATGTCATAAGGAAGCTAAAGGACCCAAAAGATCCTCTTGCAAGGGTATCATGCCCTAAGTGTGGTAAGTTCCATCTAAATTCATGTAGATTGGGGTATTCTTTGTTACCACAAAGGAGAAAGGCAATTCAAAGATAACTGCTCCAAGTTGGCTACAAAGAAGGGTGCAAGGAAATACCCTAAACTAGCTCTGCCAAAACAGAAGCAAGCTAGGATTTTTCCATGGTGGATGATGAATGTATTTTTAATATTCAAGTTCACTTAGTATCCAATTCACATATAATTATTGGAGATACAATACAGTTATCCATGAGAATTTCATATCTTCAACATAGTAGTACACAGATATGAAGCTTTATGAAAAGATTAGAGTAAGACTATATGAAGATTTTGGGAAAAAAATATCTATAATGTGAGTAGGTCATCACAGACCAAAAATTATATCTTACAAATATTCCCTAATGAAAAATATATTAGTTATCTAATTTGAAACTCTAATGCATGAATTCCTGAATTCATCCCAAATGTACTATGTGAAACCTTGATTTGTTTAAACATAGTCATAACACATTCTTTGATACTAGTTGGAGCTTGGATAACCTAATTTATAATAATATGACTCAACTTATTCATTAATGAAATCATATAATAAAAAAAATTGTTAATTGCATTCATAATGTTTGACCCTAGTGTTTTGAATCCCACTATAATTAGCTTTGTATTCAATTCATCCCAAATACTTACTAATAAATATATTAAAGTTGACATGATAAAAATACCAAAATATCCTTAGTAATTATTCTCTAGAAATTATAATATGAATAGTAAACAATATTAATTTTCTTCTCTCCTACTTTGGTTGATTGTTTCTATTTTAGTTAGTAGTAGGCTAAGTAATTTTATGACTCTAAATGAATATACAAATAATTTCATTGGTTAAAATTGAAAAAAAAATCAAATTGCATCACTTATCTAGTCTACCAAGTTTTACTTTGGATAATCCTTGACCCCTCAAATATTTTAGGGAAGAAAATCCTTTTGAAACCTAGATAATCATAGTATATATAGATATACATTTTGAATTCTATTTGTTTCCCTTTAGTTACATGATCCAATGATCATAGTAGTTCTCCCTTTTGATCTAAGTTATTTAAGTTTTAATCCTATGCGCCCCTCCAGTCACCTGACCCCCAATCCAGTGGGAAGTTATTGAATGGGTCAATCCAAAATGTATTAAACTTCCTCCCTCACCCATTTCTAGGAAGGACAGGAACTCTATAATGGCAATGTATTGTATTCCACCATACTCCCTCTATCATCCTCCATATTGCACACTTCTTTCACCATCATATTCATTTTATCTTCCCGATCAAATTCATTCAAGACACAGTAAGGTCTCATCATCTGATATTTGAACAACCTAAACTCCATAAATCACTTTATCAATGTCCAACATAATTTATACTTCTTATAGACAACAAGATATAAAACCTAGCCTTCAATTGAAAACCTCAAATTTCCAATAATTTCTTATAACCCCAAAAAACTCCTAACATTAGATTAAGCCCTCATCTCTAACCCTGGTGTGTCACACCAACCATCAAGGATTCATTGGAAGGTCCTAGGTAATCATGACAAGTACAAAGTAGGTGGATCATCTCAATCTCTTGGCATTTTTTCTTTGTCCAATTGAAGAAAAATTCCTATTTGCCCCTTTTAACATCTGGTATTTGCAATTCATGAGGCAAGGGATGATATTTGTAGTCCACACTTTATATGGCATGCTTTCTTCCACGGGTGACTTCATTCAGTCATTTCAAAGTGTGTTTCGGGGCTTGTGGGCAGTGCATATCAACAACACATAGTTTGTTAGCTTCATCAAGTTGTTTTTATGGAGGAGATCCTTGGGATCCCCTAGACACCACGAGCCCCAAGCTTTGGTTCATTGGGTTTGGTGGGTACCCATAAACATGATGATTATCCTCACATGCAACTCATCATTTCTATGATCAATCCTGAGGATGTCAAGTTTCTATACCTATTATTTGACAGTTCATCGATCAAAAGATAGGTGCCTATTTTTATGATCTAACCCTATATGGTTTTCATTGTTTCAGTCTACCATGGGAAAATAACTCCTTCTAGTGTTTGTTTTTACTGACGACCATGCTTGTTATTGGGTCCATTCCATGCCATTTGACCAAGAATTTTTGTGCCACTCACTTTATGGCATGGTTGCATTTGGCTTTATTGTATATACTAGTTTGATGATATGGCTTTTTGGATTTCTTTTATGGGTCATATATCTCCAAATTCATAACAAACTTATTGGTTGTATGAAAAATCATATAAATATATGTTGGAAATAGAAAAGTACAATTAATGGCTTAAGCCTAGCTTCATGATTTTTTTTATCACTAGCATCCATGGTTTAAATGGAAACCTTAGGATAGAATTTCCTAATCTAAACACATATGGTTTTCATCTTTTTCATGCTACCATGGTAATAAGCTCCTTTCAATGTTTGTTTGTTACTTAGAGTAAGGTTTGTTGTTAGGGTCAGTCCAATCCATGTGGCTTGAACTAGTTGTGACCCACACTTTATGGCATGGCCACATCTAGGTTTCTTATAAAAAGTTAATGACAGCTTCTTGGATATCTTTGATTTGGTCTTATATCTCAAAATTCATAACATACACATCGTTTGTTTGAAATTTTCATATAAATATTTGTTGGAAAGAGAAAAATAAAAGAATGATTTTGGCTTGACTTTAAGACTTGCTTTGAACCCTAATACACATGATTTAATTATAAATCCTGAAAATTATAAGACTTGGGTAAATAATCAATAATAAATGAGCATAATGTGGGAAACATAACTTTAGTTGTTACCATGAACATTAGGAGAATTAGTAGGACTCCTCTAGCTCTATGAACAGAAATGCACATTTCTTAATAATTAAGGTTTTATGGTCTATGCTTAGGTGAGTGGTGATATACACTCAGTAATAATTAGGGTTTTGGGGTTTATGATATTCTCTTAAGTACTCATGATTTCTCACTCAAAGTACAACTATGTTACTACTCAGTATATACTTATTACAACTTGTGAATGTGGTATTTAAATAAACTTTTTATTGTTATTATGATTATGCTTTTCAGACTAAATACTACCTATGTTTAAGTTTAAGAAATAGTGAAGTTGTTAATATAGTTTCTCATCATGTTACTTGAGCCTTAATCACCCTTATGTGAGCCTTAACCGGCCTTATGTGAGCATGAACTGACCTTATGATCTCCAAGGGAGCAAACTATGTGAGCCTTTGTTGTCTTATGAGCACTATAGGTGCAAATTAAGAGAGTGGCTATTAAAACTCATATTATTATAGAAACCATGTTATCATATCAATAATGATTAATTATATAAGTTTTCCATGTTAGTTTAATTTCCACCAAGTCATATGTTATTTTCAAATATTAACAACTCAATGCTAATCACATGGTTTTTGTTGTTTTGCATGGTTAAGGACTAGATATTCTCAGTGGTGAGAAGAAGGAAAATCAAAGCTAAGAATCAGGTCAAGGACTCAAGTGAAGAAGTAGAAGTTCACTAGTAGGATGCCATTATCCTAATTGATTTCCTTAAGTTTACACTTTAGATCCATGATGTTTAGGTTTTGAACTATATTCTCATGGTATGGATTAGATTTCATTGTGATTGAACAATGGAGAAATAGAATTTTGAATATGTACCCGGTTGCTTAAATTTTAATTATTCCGATTGTAAGATATTTTAGTTGTGTTGCATCTCCTAAATGAATGATTGTGGGTTAACACTTTGGCCCACATGTGTGATTGTTGTAAAGATGGGGTGTTTTAGTATAACACATACTTATGGAGTTTAGAACCCATAAGAAGACTCAAGGTTCACATAAGTCATGAACATGCCAAGGAACATCCCCTTGGAGTGCTTTGATGCCTAGGTGTCAGTTTGGGTGTGTGTGTTTCTAAGCATGCTCTCGGATCCCTTGATATTACAATTATCAGTAACTTGTGTATTTGTTTCTCAAATTATATTTTAAACTAGTCACTTATATGTTGAGATGAAAATTTGACTTATTGGTGTGATTTATTTAGTTCTTATTTATCATGTGTTTAGTTACTCATAATGAGAATCAAATGAATTTACTATTTCATGTCAATATATTATATATATGGACTATACATACTATTATATGTAGAGAAAGGTAAATATTTAATGGTATATAACTTTATATGTATATATCTTATAGACACATGTAAATAGCATAAACAAACACAATTATATTTAGGGAAAAGTTATAAAACAAGTGGTTCTATGTAGAGTTAATTTTTATAAAGGTTTATATTTAGATAACAAATTTTAAACTCTATGAGTAAGTGAAATATATTGATCTAATAAATTAGTCACAAAAATTATTGAGGACATCTAGATAAGTATAACTCTTATTTTGAAACATCATAAGAATTGGTGGCATGGTACAAATGAAAATGTCAATTTTGTGCATGTTAGAATTGATCATGATAAAACACTACTACAGTGAGATGGGGAAAACATGAGTGCATATGGGGGGAGTGGCAGTGGAAGAAGTGATAAAGGTTATAGTCCCAGGGTAGGATGGAATCAAGATCGAGGTCCTAAAGACCATGGAGGTACCAAGCAAGGCAACAAGCCAGAGATCAATAGAATGAGGACATTGTCAACTAGTAACTAGGCGTCACCATAAAAGTTCTGGATTAAGGCTTGATGATAAAATATATAGGGGTGAGAGGAGGTTCGGAGGTGGATTCACCTAGGGGACAACCATATCAAAAGATAGAGGTGAGAACATATCATATGAAGAAGGTTGATCAAGTGATAAATTAGGAAACCCTAAAGCTAATCCTCAAAACTCAAGTATGACAAAAGGGGAAGCTAACCACAAATGCTACATGTTCAGCGCGTTGTGGCATGTATTCCCAAATCAGAATCACAAGGGTTCTTCTTGAATAAACTCTTCAGAGATAACCTATTAGTTAAGGATGTTACCCTAGGAAAACTAGATGGTAATCTGGCACTGAAGATCGTCCCAGAGGCTGAAAAAATCCTAGTGAAGCCATGGAAGTATGCGGTCATGGACTGACTAATTGGAACATAAGTGGGCTACATGACCCTAAGAGATAGGCTGAAAATTTTGTGGAAGATCACTAGCATTCAATGTGTATGGGTTAGACATGGATCATTTTTTGTTCAACTCTCATGCCCAAGAGATTGTGAAATAGTCCATAGGGTGCTTCATCAAAACTCTTTGGTTGCAATGTTGTGGTATGGGAATGGTATCTGACATTCATCCCTTCTGAAAACTACCTCAAATTAATTGTATCTTGGGTTTGAATTTCCAGCCTCCCCCTTCATTTCAACATACCGACAATGTTGAATACGTTGGGTTAGCACTCGAAAGGTTGAACAAATTTGATACCAATACAACTAGTCAAATGAGCAGCAAGTTCTCTAGACTTGCCTTGGAGTTGTACACCACCCAACCCCTAATCCCATCCATCTTAATCAATAATGTGGAATTGTAGATGAGGGATTATCATGGGCATGTGCTATCTGTGGGAGGGAAAACCATACATCCAAGAATTACTTGGATAATATTGGAGAACCTAGGAGAGATGGTGATGAAGGCATAGAGGTTTGTCGAGAAGAAAAATTGTTGACAACATAAATGCTTGGAAAAATCAAAAGAAGAAGGGAGGGTATAGAAGGAGAAAATGTAATCAGGTGGAGGATTCTAGTGGAAATAAAGACACCAATAACATATTTGTTGGGTTCTTACAATAGGTAGATGAGGACTTGTAGGAAATGGAGACTGGAGATATGGCACAGCGTAGTACCTATGAAACCGTAACAAGACCAACAAAAGTATGGAAAGAACAAGAAGGCTAGATCTACGTCCAAGGAGTCATAAGTGACAAGAAAGGTTCTAGGTGATGTCTCCAACACAATAGACATTATGGATCAAACTAAAATTATTCAATATGATGCTCAAGAGGTAGCACATAGCATGGCCAACCCAGGAGTCAACAAAGTTATTGAAGTTGTCATGGTCCCAGAAGAGTTGAATATGTAAGTCACTAGAAAATCACTACTTAGATTCAAGGAAAATGAACCCAAGGTGAATGACGAGGACTTGTTGGGAAACCTTTTAGTCCTAGTATCAACTCTCATGGGAAGACACACTAAATGTAAATTCTATGAAGATTAAGAGAAAAGGGAGTGTGAAACCACTCCCACCTCTAGAAATGCAAGACCCCTAACCTATGTTTTGGGCTAACCCAATTTTCTTTGGTTTGATGATGTGCTTAGAACCTTTCTCGAATCCTTTGAGATGATCTTAGGGCTTGTGGAGAGCTTAAGTCTCTAGTTTGAGCTTGTTTGTTGTTGTTTGTGCATTGTGTGCATGTTTTGGTGCAAATTCCAACTTACCCAATTGTGGGGGTATTACTATAATTTTCCACATCTAGAGTTTTAATTCTCTCTCTTGGCTTCATAAGAGAGATTGTGGTGATTTGGGGTTCCTTGTTTGACCCTTGGTTGAGTGGTGTCACCCATACTGGTGATTAGGGTTTCTAGGGTTGACCTTATGACCCTTGTTGGTTTGTATCGACCTAGGTCGTGACCTAGGGCTTGATTGGAGGGTGTCACAGTTGAGACACCTCCCCTAGGTGTGGTGTTCATGAACAATATGATCTTGGGTCGATACAATAGCTTGGTATGGAGTGTATCAACCTAGGTTGTTTGTGGGGATCATTGTGTCACGACCTAGTGGTCCTTGGTGGTGTGTCACGATCATGGGTGGTTCCCTTAGTGTGTTGTAGCCATGACATGAGGGTTGGGTTGCCTAGGTAGTTGAGATCCAACCTAGAGTGTATCACCATCTCTTGCATATGGGTCTTATGTGGTTGCATGTTGGTTTCTTGGGTAGACAAGTGTCCCTTTGGAACCCTATCTTGTTGACACCTCATCTCTTACCCTACCTCCCTTCTCCTTTGCTAAATAACCCCTTATCTCTCCATGAAAGTGATCCTTTTTGGCCATCTTCTTCCTCCCTTCTTTCTTGGTCGTCCTTGGAGCCTTGATGAGAAAGGAGATCTGTTTTGGAGCTCCTGGTGGCCATACTTCCCTTGCATGTGGTGCTTGTGGTGATCCTTGGTCATCTTCAACCTTGGTGAGTGTTTATATTTCCTTTATGGTGTTTTCCTTGGATCTTCTACCCCATCATCTTCCCTTTTCTTGGCCCTAGACCATGTTTTGATGTGGTGGTCGTTCTTGAGAGTAAGCTCCTCATCACAAGGGTAATAGGCCATGTTTTGATAAGGCAACACCCAAGTGAGAGGGAGTCTCTTCTCTCTTCCCCCCTTCTTTCTTTTGGTTTAGCCTTGAGCTTTTTGCTCTCTCTCTTTGGTCAACTTTTGACCATGGTTTCTTCTTTTCTTGAGGTGATCTTGTGGCCGAGTGTGGAGCTTTTGGTGGATCTTGATCATCCTTGGTGATTGTGTGCTTGGAGCTATCCTTCCTTGGAGTGATCTTCTTTAAGGGGGGTTATATAACTCTTAGCCTTCTCTAATAATGCACTTTTTATACATGCATGTTGCTATTTTCTCTCTCTAAATGTTCCCTTAACATGTTAATAGATGGTGATAGACCTTATAACTTGAATGATGTTAAGATCATGCTTGGTTTGGATGTAATCCAAAACCCTAATTCCTATATGCACGTTTCTATGTGTCCTTGAAGAAGGTGATCTTGTATGTATTGTGAGCTTGGGTTTTGTTACCATGATCTAAGTTTAGAATTGTGTTCAAATTGAAGTTTGGATGTTTCTTTTTCATGTGTTGAGGATTTACTCTCTCTTTTCTAAGTGGTTTTAATTGATGATTTCCATGGTTCTTGCTTTAGGGTTTGCTAGTCTTGGATCCCTGGGTTACAAACCTTGATGGCCCTTAGTCTTCTATTAATTGATCTCATTTTAACTAAGATAGTTATGAGCCTTGATTTTTTGGGTTGAGCAATGTGCTTTCTTTTTGCTTTGGAGTCAAGGCTCCTTGTTCTCAAATCTGGTCAGGTTGCATGTTCTTGTGTTGACCTTAATGCATATTGAAATGACTGGTTTCAATGCCTTGCTTTGATGCTGGTTGTTCATGCTCTGTCATGGGTGCAACATTACCTAAGAGGTAGCAGTCGCGATGCTATGTCTTGTTGGGGTTGCGACATCATGTAGTATTTCTAGTCGAGACATCTGTGTTGGTGCTGGTCGCAATGCCTTGTTGTGTTGTGGTTGCAACCTTCTTTGGCAACGATGGTCGTGATGTGGTGTCATTGGGTTGTGACCATGATGAGTGCAGATCACAACACCATGCACTGTCGTAGTTTCCATACTAGGTGGGATGGTGGTCATGATGCTTGGTCAGTGTAGGGTCATGACGGCTAGTCAGTGTGAGGTTACGACACCTGGTTGGTGTGTGGTTATGACATACACATAACACCATGATATAATACACATCTATGAGTAATATATGAGCCACATGTAGTGTTGTGTGAATGGTTGTTTGTTTAATCCTAATGATGATTCTTAACTCTAAAAGTATTCGAAGAATGTGGAAGATGTCCCACCTAGGGTTTAATGTCCGTATACATCTACAAAACCCCAACCGACTAAGCTTGGAGCCCTAACCCTAACGCTGAGTTATGAGATGTGTTTTCTCTCTCTCTCATGAGATGTTCATTGTGTGTAATGTTTCCTCTCTCTTGTTTATACATCCCTAACGTTTTCGGTGATATGTATGCTATGGCTTGTGTATACTATGGTGGTGATTATGTGATACAGGGTGGTGCTTATGCATATCAATGAGGCATAATATGCAGGGCTTAATGTGATGGGTCATATAACTTGGTGGTGGCTTGATGCCTATTGTGATGTGATACCCACTATAGTGATGATTCAGTGATTGATATCCCACAATGATGTGACATTAGTGATAGCCTTGAGTGGCCGTGCAACAATAATAATGGTCTTGTGAATGGCAGTGTGCAGGTGTTATGTGGTGATAGTGTGACAAGTTCACACCCTATATGTTTTATATCTTTAAAAGTTGTGCCTAGCCCTCATCCTTGTAGTACTTTTTATGGTTTTGTACATCATAACTTGATTGATGCTAAAAGACACTTAATTTCCATAACTAAGAGATGGCCATGTGTGATCCAATCTCATTGTGGTATATGAAAATGGCCATGCGTGAGCCGGTTTCCTTGTTAAATATGGATGGTCATGCATGAGCCACTCCTTCTTTTGGGACGACCATGCGTGATCCGATTCCCTTGTCATATATGGATGGCCATGTGTGAGCCAATCAATCTGTTGACTATATGTCACTTGTACAAGTTGACTAATTTGACACTATAGTTCACTCTCATGCTAGCCGAGAGGTGTTTGAAAGTTCATGGAATTTGACTCTTCCATTAACCATGTGTGGTACTAATAAGGACTTATAGTGGTTCTTTTGTAAGATCAAATATGAAAACATTGAATGAGGCCTTGTTTCCTTTTGTATAGTTTGATTGGTAGAAAATATACATGTTCTTCATATTCTTCCTTAGTTTATAAAATGTTCTACTTCTCTATTATAGCTACCTTATTTGCTTAGATGATAACAACTGCCCTGCTTACATCAGTAACTGAATCTACTTATCATAGATGTAGCTTCACTTCTATTATTTAGTTACATTATCTATGCTTTAATAGCGTTATATCTCTCACTGAGACATTTGGTCTCATCCCATGGGTTTCCACATCCTTTAGGTGGCCGTGCACAATGAGGTGGTGATCCTTCAGTAGAGGCAGAGCAATAGCCAGAGCAATAGTTGTGAAGCTTGGAAGTTCTACTAGTCTTTTGGTGTAGAGTCCTAGAGTCATCCTTGTACACTCAAGTCTTGGGAGTGTTTTCGATGTGTTTGTAGTTATGTTATGATCATAAGATTTCTGGTATGAATGCCTTTTGCTATATAGTTATGGCAGTTGTACATGTATATATATGTATGGAACATGTTGTAAGCACACAATTTTATGATATGTAATACAGTTGGAAGGATATGGATCTTTTCATGACAAGTTTTTTCTGAAGATGGTGCTTGTTGCAAATCAATTTTAATATTTTAGTGTTTTTTGGTAATCAGCTGTTAGCGTTAGTTTTTTTTTTAAATTAAGTTAGGAGGTGCTCTTATTCATCCTACCCTCCTCATGCAGGCAAAATCATCAAAAAGAACCATACATCTCCTACTTATAACATGCAGGTATAACCCCCCTTACAAGAACCGAAAAATCAACATCTATCTCTCGTGATGTCAATGTAAGGCACCATTCATCTCTCCAAAATCAGCATACTCCTAATCTTGATCGGCAGGATGTTTGGGTCCAGGCTAATGATCATGTCATCTCTGTCCCTAACCCAGGATCCATGCCCTCTTGGATTCGATTTAATCACTTTCTTCACTCAGAAACCCATGGTTGCAGTTTCCTCCAGGACTTTTTTGGTCTCTCTCACTAGCATTGTTTCTCTCTATAGTTCAATGGAAGTGCCCCATAAAAGGTCATGAGTATAGGTGTCATCTACCTCCATAACTGAGATCCTGATATTGTTGTCATTTGTCGCCTTCATAGCTATAATACACGCGTGTATGTACACTAAAGTGTAGTCATCCACTTTCACCCATGTTCTAAATGCCAAGCGTGTGTAGCCATGTTCATTCCTTAGAACTCCTACTGCCCATCTTTAGAGTGATCCCCTTGAGTCCCGACATCTCCCAATTATCACATTCATATTCAGATTGTCCATGTCCAGTGGATCCCAGTAAGATAAAGCAATAGATCTCATCTTTGTTTTTGGTTCCTCAATATTGAATTCCTCTAGTCTCTCATAGAAGTCGGCATTCTCCTTGATAGTAAAGGATTGGTTCTTTAGTAGCCTGTTAATGTGTATAATCACATTGTTCCATTTTGTGGTCAGTGATGTACCATTACCTTCATACCTAGCCTTACATCTCGCTCTCCAGATGCTTGCTGTGCAAAAAGATGCAAGCGTACTAGAGATCCAAGACTTCACAGACTCAATATTCCCCCTCCTGTAGAAGTCTAGGAGTGTGTGGACGTTCGAGGGTGCTGGTTCATCAAGTAAATTTGTAAATTTAGTCCAAAAGAACTTGGAAAATTGTCCCTCAAACTAGAGGTGATTCTTGTCCTCCAATTCCCTAATTTCACAACATGAACATTTGGATGGAAGAGGGATGCAGAATCGTCTGATATTATCATATGTAGGAGCAATGTTTCTATTGAATTTCCACATCATGGTGTTAGTTCTGGGTGTGTTCAACATCCAGATCTTCACATAGGTCTCGTTTTGAACATCCCCCACTCCAAGAAAGAGCTTCTTCACTGATCTCAAAGTGATGGCAACCCCGGCCTTTCTAATCATGTTCAAACCTTGGATGTTAACAATTTGACTCAATGCATCCTAGTCCCAGCCGTGATTCAAGATCCAAAAATCATATATTTTAAAATCCCAGTTTCTATCACTCATCAATATAGCCTTGTCTATCAGACATTCCTCGCACTAGAGACCATCCCAAAATGGTAGATCGCCTCTTCCAATGACCCATCTACAATGAGGATACACTGTGGGGAACATCATCCATACTTTCTTCCAATATGGGGATGGTGTCTCAGATAGCTTAAGATGAGGAGGAAAGCATCTCGTTTTGCTTGATCCATGATACACATATTTGCTCCAGCAGAACAAAGCCCAAGGGGAGTCGCCTGTGATGATCTCCCAACACACTTTGGTGATGAGGCTGTTGTTGATAGTGTGTAAGGAGTCAATGCCTAGACCACCATGCTCTGTAGATGTTTCAATCCTTGGCCAAGCCAACTGGGCTTTCCTTGTTTGGTTGGATCTGTCTGCCCACAAAAAAATGAGATAGGATTCTCTCAATACTGGCACAGATCCTTGACGGGACTCCCATTGCTGCCGCCATGTAAATGGAAATGGATGACGGAGTGTGTTTAATCTGCGTCCTTCAACCAGCAAAAGATAACAATCTCGCCTTTCAAGCTGCAACCTTTGTGGAAATCTTGTTGATAAGGAATTCATAGTCTGCAAGTTTAGTTCTACCAATGGAGATGAGGATTCCTAAATAAGAGAATGAGTATATTGCAATCTCTACCAGAATAGATCTAGCTAAGTTTTCAGCTTCGGTTGTGTCCATACATCCTGATATACATCTAGATTTAGTCATGTTTAGGCGTTTCCCTGTCGCCTTCTCATACAAGGATAAGACCTGCTTGGTATTGCCTAGCGAGTTCTGGTCAGCATTTAGAAACATGATAATGTCATCTACAAACAACATCATAGGCAGAGCTAGGCCCGCTCCTCTCATATAAAATCTTGAGATGGTTGATTCCTCACTCGTTCAAGTTATTCTTCTACATAATAATTCTTCAAAGATGACAAAGAGAAAGGGTGAGAGGGCGTTTCCTTGTTTTAGGCCTTTTCTCATAGGAAAAAAACCTACTGAGAAATCCCCCAGAGAAATTGTCGCCCACGAGAGTGTAAAGAAGCTCAAGCAAAGATCAATAAATTCCTCTAGGAAGCGGAATTTCTTCATCACTGTCCACAAGACCTCCTAAGATATCCTATCATATGCTCTCGACATATCAATCTTTACCATCATATTGTGAGATGGAGACCCTCGTCTAATGTCATGGTTTAGTTCCTACACCAATATGATGTGGTTCAATGTATCCCTTCCTCTGATGAATGCACCTTGTAGAGGTGAGATGATAACATGCATAATGGATGACATTTTGTTACTAAGAGTGTGCGCCAATATCCTCAATGCCACGTTCTCGATAGATATCAGCTGGAATTCTGCAAGGAGGTTCAATGGTGCTTCATTCTTTGGTATGGGAATGATTCCGCAACAAAAAAGACTTCTGTGATAGTTCTGCCCTCTGACAAAACCTATGCTAAATTAAGGAAATCCTTCTTAATGATATCACAAGCATCTATGAAGAAATCCAAGGTGAATCCGTTCAGTCCAAGCACTGTGTGCCTCTCCATACCCTTCATAGTCTCTACTATCTCCTTTGCTTCAGGAATTGCCTGAAGACTAAAGTTCTCCTCAGTGGAGACCAATTCTGGGATATCTTGAAGAAATTCATCGAGTGTATCTTCTTCCACCGCATCGAATTCATTGAAGAATTCTACATAGTGTGATGCTGCCTAATTCACCATCTCTTCTAGATCATCTATATTAGTTCCATCTGGGTCGATAAGGTGCATGATCCATCACATCTTTCTCCTATTTCTCACCATTGCATGGTAGAAGGCGGTATTTTGATCTGCTTTCTCTAACCAGTTGTACGGGCTTTATCTCTCCAAAGGGTCTCCTCCTCGTCTAGGATGTATTGTAATTCCATCTCAGCTAGACGTAGGTTCTCCTCATTAGTAGCAGAGGGATATTTGTCAAATGCTTTCTGGGTTGTGAAGATCACATCTTCTAAATCTCTTTTTCTTTGACGAATACATCTGAAAACATCCTTGTTCAATCTTCTATGGGCTGATCTAGTCTTCTTCAGCTTATAATAGAAGATATAGGAGGGATGTCCCACCACATCTTGAGACCATTTCTTTTCAATGAGCTCTAGGCATCTAGGGTCTTCAAGCCAAGATGATAGGAAAATGACGGGGGTAGGTTGCTTCTGTCTATCTATACCATCTGCCTAGGTAAGAACAGGACAATGGTCAGAAACCCTAAAATGGGTGAGGTGAATGGATTGGGAGGTAGGGAAGTCAGAAAGCTAGGTGGTATTGATTAAAGCCATATCCAACCTCTCTCATTTGGTGGGGGTGAGGCATTTCTTGTCCACCCATGTGAACCTACTTCCTTCAAATGGAATCTCCGACAAGTTGAGATCCTCAATGAATCCATTAAAATCCATCATGTCTTGCAAAACTAGAGCAGTTCCCCCTCTCTTCTCTCTCGAGTTGCCAATCACATTGAAATCTCCTGTGATCTTCCATCTAGAGTTTCCAATCTGTGTTGCAAGGTCCACTAGAGAATTCCATAGTATTCGTCTCCTAGTGGCGTCGCAACTAGCATAGACCGATGTTAGGTAAGAGTGTTGGCTGTCAACATCCTTCACATGAATAGTGATATGTTGTTGATGACTGCTCAACACCTATGGCTCCAGACATGAATCAACATAGCACCAAATCTTCCCATCTTCTTCCTCATTATCCACTACACTGTTCAAACATACAATGTCTAGGCGCTCCTCCACCCTATTCGAATGAATAAAGGGTTCTAGTACACAAACAATAGCAAGTTTATGTCATCTGCATAACTGACCCAACACTTTCCTTATGGCATTACTCGCTGCTCCCCTAATGTTCCATACCAAAGCTTTCCAGTCCATGTAAACATATAGCTCTGTGAAAAATATGATCCGCTACTCAATGGTTGTGTCATCTCCCTTCATTAGTGTAGCCATCCCCTCGGTATCTGTCATCCTCTTCTGATTGTCTGTGAGAAGAGTGATATCTCTGATGTCAGTTGTGATGTGTGGATCTAGGTCTATTCATATTTCTACTGACATTTCTCGTAGTTCTCGATCTTCCCCTCCTACTCTTGGATCTGCCTTTGTATTCTTCTATTTCTAAGAAGTCCTCCAGTCTTCTGTGTGCCAAATGCGTGCTATTTCCTTCCGTATCTATCACCATTCTACTAGGGGTGGATGAGTCATACTCTCTATGTTGTCTGGTCAGAGCCAAGTTGTTCTCTATTCTTGGTTCTTCAGTTGGGGGATGGTTAGGTTGAGGCTGTATAGGTGACATAATTCCATCCTCTTTCGAGATAGCTGTTATCAGTATTCCAATCTCCTTCCCTTCTTCTATCAAAACACAATCATTGCTTGCAATCGGTCCTATAGCCACCATCTGGAGGCACACCAAAGATCTCCTATACCCGTATGTAAGAGAGATAAATTGTGGTACATCATTGTTGAAGGCTTCAACCTTAACGAGAACCCCAGAAGCATCATCTGTACTTTGTTTCCAGTCTGAGATGAGAGAGAGGTGTCCAAATGATTCAAACATTTTACTAATGCAATCTTTGTCCCGTCATATGATAGGGATGTTAGACATCCAGAACCAAAAAACCACCTTCTGTTGGCAATGTTGACCGTCCTCCACGTGTCTAAGCGACAACGACGCTCCCATGATATTGGGAATCCCTACGATACCTGCTATAGCATCCTCAGTCCTCAGAAAGAATTCCACAACTTTCCTCGTGGAGAATCTATAGTAGTCAATTGCCTGAGGTCATTCCTTCTTGAGCATCCAACTTAGGTCCTCCCATCGAACTCGTGCTGGCCAGGTAATCTCTACTGTGTTCATTAGCGATTGTGCTCTCTAAGAACGGATGAAGTTGTCTACTCCCAAGTCCACGGTTGTCCTCTTCGACATGTGTTGATGTCCTCCTCTGGCTGGAATCCCTATAGGGAGAGGCGGAAAGGCCACCTGCGATACGATATTTGGAGAATTAATCTGAGGCAAAAAAACCTAAATGGCACATTTTCAAATTTTAATTACCTAAATAGCACATTTTTGAACTTATTGTCCAAAATGGCACATTTTGGAGCAATACGTCCCCTGCTGGGACGCATTGCTCTCCCGCGAGCCAATGCGTCCCGACGGGAGACGCATTGGTCCCACAGGAGAGCAATGCGTCCCGAGCTGGGACGCATTGCCCTCGTGTGGGACCAATGCGTCCCCGGCCGGGACGCATTGCCTCGCGGGAGAGCAATGCGTCCCAGCAGGGGACGCATTGGCCCCACAGGAGTGCAATGCGTCACGCATGGGGACGCATTGCCCTTGTGTGGGACCAATGCGTCTCCAGCTGGGACGCATTGCTCAAAGAGTCTCCATGCAGGACGCATTGGAGCAATGCGTCCCCATGCAGGACGCATTGCTTTTTTTAATCATTTTTTTGCATTTACTGATATTGTTTCATGGTTTTTGATATGTAAATTAACAATATTGATTATATTTATACATTTATAATTCGTTCACTTGTATTTGGATGTGTATAATATACTCAATTATTATCAATTTGTCAATTTCAATAGGTCGTAACATGCATATGGAATATTTGAGGTGGTTGCAACCAACATTGGTTGGTTCCTAATTGATTATATAATACGAACTTAATTCAAATAAATGAGATAGCAATTAAAAACAAGGTGAAAACATGAACCAAAATGACGAGAAAATAATTCACAACAGAACAATATGATAGATCCACAACAACATGAACCAATGTGATATCATAATATGATAGATCCACATACAATAGATGTCCTCACAAAGGCATACATACAAAACTGTACAATATATAAAAAACTAAGTACGTCGTCCTCGCCCACGACGTCCTCGCCCACGTCCCTCTACATCAGGATCCTCTGTACCGATGTCATCTGGAGACTGCTGAACCGGGGACAACTGCGTAGGAGGCTGCTGACGAGCATCAGGGAAGAAATGAAAAGGTGGAGGTGGGGTGAGGGGTCTAGGAAAACCAGGATAGGATGCATCAGGTGGGGTGCATCCTGAGAAATCAAAGGGAGTAGGTGAATATGTGACATAAGATGGTGGTCGGCTCTCGGGAATAATTGCTGGTGGGAATGGAGTGTATGGAGCAGAAGAAGAACTTGCTCCATGGTATGATGGTGGTTGAGGTGGGGTGATGAATGAGGAATATGAAGCAGCTCCTGAAAAATATGGCCCTGTCGGTCCCCATGACATGAACTGAGAAGTGGGAGTGGGAGTGGGCTCAACAGTAGGAGTAGGAGTAGGAGTAGGAGTAGGAGTGGGCTCAGGGGCTGTGGTATGAGTGGGTATGGGATCCCACGGCCGAGCATAGTCGGGAAGACTATCAAAGTAACTCCCCTGGATGGTATAGATGCTGTCTCTGATCTGTGCAGGGGCGTGCTCTACTGCCGCTCGGATCGCCACATGTGTTTGTACCTGTAAAATAAAGTATGTACACATAATAAAGACCAATTACATATATTACAAATAACAAAGATAAATAATAACAATTTGTAAAAGAAAATAATAATGATACTCACAAATTCCTACTGACGATAACTTTGCGGGTAGTATATGCTTGGAGGCATATCTGGAGGGGGCACAATGTATTGTGGATGATACCATGCATAGTGAACCTGAGGACTGTAGACTGTATCAGCTGGTGGAGCGGGAACTAAGGTCTCACGTCTGTTGTTCCACATCTGCACCTCCTGCCTATAATGAAGCATCCAATCCTCAGCCGCATGACCCCTCCCATCTATCCGGCTAAGCTGCGGCAGCTCAAGAGTAGGTTGTACTTGAACAAAGCCGAACTGTCCAAGTACTCTGTCGGGAAAGTGCCACTCCACTATTGTGTAGCACAACAGAGGCACTCGTGCCAACCAAATATCACTACCATCTCTACAAATGGCAGGCAATCTCTCGAGAACCTCAGCAGTGTAAGGAGTCAACTCTATCTGTTATTCATATAAACAACGTGTATCATATAAAAAGGAGTAAATTGTAAATAAATAAAACATACCAAACAACAGAGGTAAGTAAGTTATACCTGTGAGGGCAAAATCTGGTCAAATGCTGAATCGTAAAATTGAATTGTTCCCCTGATAGTTTGACTCCTTTGGACAAAGGTAGGCCACCTATTAAATTGAGAAACTAAATTTAGATAAACACTACATAATATTTAGACAAATAAAAAAGTTAATTGTGTTGATCTTTAACCTGTAGCCCAAGGGAACATCTTCTGGCCAATCATTCCAGTGCATTCTAATTGTACCTGGGCGTCCAATTCCCAACCTCTCCCAACACCACAGCTGTAATAGGCACACACAACCTGATAGATGGGCTGTTCTCCTAGACCGGGTGGTTGCCTTATACAACTCCCTATATAAGAAAGCTAGAGTTGCAGCACCCCAAGATAGAGTGCCACAACGTGCAAAATCGGACACAAGAGGGAGATACCTAACATGAACTCTATCCCCTGTACTATCTGGGATAAGGTAACTACCTAAGAAATATAAGAGATATGCCGTAGTATACCTTGTCCTCATTTCTACTTGTTGTTGTTCATCACCCACGGTCAGATCCATATCCTTGAAGGTCTCACGCAACCAAATCAAGGAGATATGCCCCTTAGACATCCCATCTGGTGCATCTCCTAAGAAATTCTCACAAAGGTGAGTCCATGAAGAAAATTGCCCCTCATTTACACCTAAAGGATATGAAGCTATAACCGGTGGACCATCAATCCTCAGGCCTAAAAGAACTGCAACATCCTGAAGAGTGACACTCATCTCAAAAGGGGGAAGCCTAAAAGTATTGCTAGAGTTGTCCCACCTGTTAACTAATGCAGTTATTAATGTAGGGTCAAGGTGGATACATGGTAGCCTATGAACAAGCCCAAAACCAGCTATGGAAATATTGTCTAAAACATCCTGGTCAGTAATAGGCCATTGTGCCAACATAATGTGGTGCTGGGAGAGTCGGTAGGTTTCTTGTCTAGGAGCCATATCTATGAAAAGTGAAAATATTTCATTAAATGAAAAGTGCAACATTTACATTACATGAAAAGTGCAAATAGTGTACAACATTTAAGATTGTCAAGATTCTTCATTAGATAAGATGAAATTACAACATGAACAACATGAATTACATGAACAAACAATATAAAAATACAACATCAACTACATGAAATTACTGCATTTGATTGAGTATTTCATCTAGAGGTTCATAAAAGGGCCACATTTGATGTACAACTCGATGTATCTCTGGATGTGATACAGCTAACTCGTTTTTTACTTGTTCGTTGATTGGCATTGCTTTCTGTTTTGTGTGATCCCAATACCAACCAGGTAGCTCAAGAAGTTCTTCATACATGTGAAACATTTGCTTTAAAAATTGCCAATGAAATTTTGCTTGTTCTTTTGTCACTACAAATCCTAACTTGTTGTGCAACAAATCTGGTACATCATTCCAGTCATCATCCAATAGAGTTTGATGAGCCATTTTTCCCTGTAGGCACTTCGTAGCTATTATTTGGATTAACTCTACGGACATGTGAAATGTCCATGTCCTTCGATGAGCCATCTATAGAAATTACAAACATTACATGACTTTAGTGAAATTGCAATCATTACATGACTTTAGTGAAATTGCAAACATTACATGACTTTAGTGAAATTGCAATCATTACATGACTTTAGTGAAATTGCAAACATTACATGACTTTAGTGAAATTACAAACATTACATGACTTTAGTGAAATTGCAATCATTACATGACTTTAGTAAATTGAAATTGCAAACATTACATTAGATAAGCCATCATATGACATTAGGACAAGTGCGTCTATTATGGCCCTTTCTGCCACACTTATGACAGTGATATGTATACTGATTAGGATCAACATCCATAGTTGAATGCCTTCTCTTTATCTTTGGTCTTCCAGCTTGCCTTCGTTTCCTAGGGGGTAATAAGGGATAAATACCTCTACTGTCATCAAATTGAGGCCAATACCTCTTGTCGGGAATGCCACGAAATTCAGTTCTGTACGCATTTTGATAAGCCTCATTTGTATAATATGCACTCACGAGTGCATCAATATCCCAATTGACAGATTTTGCAGCTACCCAAACATGAGAGCATGGAAAATGCCATTGTTGTGGAAAACCACAGCTGCATTCACTGCCACCATTTGGACGCACTATTACTTGAAATTTATATCCATCCATGTCACCAACAAGCCATTCATCATTGTTCACACGGATGTGTATTGTCAATTTTTTTGCATCCTCTCGAACATTATAAAGCTGATCATGAACCTTAAAGGGCCAATGAAATCCATCTTGTGCACGTTTATTTGCGAGATTACGCCTGCACAGCCACATGGTCACAGAGCGATAGTATGTGGCAACAATTAACGCTTGTATTGGCAAACCTCTAACACCTTTTAAGACTCCATTACAGCCTTCAACATGATTGGTAGTCAATGACCCATACCTGCAACCTCTGTCATATGCGAGAGCCCAATGTACTGGATTTTGGCCTAATAAATACGACTTCGCTGCTGGTTCTATGGTTTCTATAACAGTCATAAGACGATCAAATTCATGTGTATCAGTTGTGGCTCCCACCTTCCACATAAGGTCCCTCAACTCCTTCGACTTGAACTGCTTATGGAAGTTCTCCCGAAGATGTCGAAGACAATAACGATGTTGAGCCCAATGAAATTTTGATTGAAGGGCTGGAAAAATCCCACTCATTCGATCAGAAATAATACACAAGTCTGTTCGTCGTGGAATGATTGGAATACAAGTTTGTAGAGAACCAAAGAACCACTCCCAGGAGTCCTTATTTTCTTTCTCGACAACAGCAAAAGCAAGTGGAAATAGACCATTATCAGCATCTATGCCACAAGCAATGAGAAGTATGCCAGTATATTTTCCTGTTAAAAATGTGCCATCAACAGTAAGAACAGGCCTACAATAGGCCCAACCCCTCACAGCTGGACCAAATGCCCAAAACACCCGCTTGAATCTACGAGTGCCTTCAGTTTGAAGGGTATAATCATCAATAAGGTGGGCATATATAGTTCTTGGAATATATTGTGTCAGAGAAATTAGGAACGGCAACAAACTATGATATGATGATTCCCAGTCTCCAAATATTTTACAAACAGCCTTCCTCCTCGCTAGAAATGCCTTCTTGTAAGATATATTGAGCCTTAGTTCAGCATTCACCTTGTCACGAATTTCTCGTGTCGACATATCCAGTCGTGATACTAGGATTGGCATTATCATTCGAGAAATATAAGATGCTGTGACTTGGTGATGATCATGATTCATAACAGTTAATTCACAATTGTGGCCTTCTTTACAACGTTTTATCTTCCACATGCCACCTGCTTTTTTGGACTGGCAAGCGGTCAATCTCCAAGGACATCGTTCATCATGGATACAAGCAAGTTTAAGATGACGATTATTTGAGCGTAATGTACGGTACTGAACATTCTTTTGTACCGACCATTTTTGGAGTGTCTCAACCAGTACAACTTTAGATGCAAATAAAGCACCCTCATATATAACAGCACTGGAAGGATTGTAATCGAGACGAAATTCATGACAAAAATCTTCCACCCAGTCATCATCTTGAAAAGCTTCATAGTTGGAATCAATGTGTTCATGTTGGGGCCATTGATTGTCAAATATGGATGGAATATGACTCAATGCTGCAATAGAGTCAGGGAATGGATGTGTGTGCTCATCATCGATTTCAGTCAATGACTCATCCTCAGGTGGTTCACTGTTATTACCACCTTCATGATCACTATCATTATCAGCTTCATGATCACAATCATTATCTCCCTCCTCAACCTCAACATCAATATTCTCAGTAGTTAGATTTTGAGAAAATTGAGGAGGTTGACTCCACTCAGCTGTTAAATTGCTAAGACTGAATTGAGGTGTAAGACTGAATTGAGGTGGTTGACTCATCATGAAGGTGGTAAGACTGAATTGAGGTGGTTGACTCCATTCAGTAGTTAAATGACTTTGAGAATATTGAGGTGGTTGACTCCGAGAGAATTGAGATTGAAATTGATTCAATAGACTCATTAAATAAGGTTGTTGGTGGATAGATGTTTTTTCAAGAAACACATCAATATAGGCATCAGCTGAAAGTGATAACAAGGTTCTGTATGCATCATCATCATCAACTTGTATGAGCATATGATTTTCTCCAGGGAAAAGATAGGATATTTTTATAGAGAAGTGGTTGGGATTGATGTCAAGTGTTGTGTAGATATAGGATTTTAGTTCAGATAGGGTATTAATAAGTGAAATGTTTATAGGTCTAACAGATCGACTAGAATAAGATCCATCAGAGAGAAATTGTCCATCATATCGCATCTTCACAATTCGTGAATTTGAACTAGATGCCATGTTCCTATATTTTAGAATATTATATTAACATCAGAAAGAAATTCATATTTTATGACATTATATCAACATGAATTAATATTTTAGAGCAGTGACATCAATTTGGAATTAAATTTATTGGACTACTTTTTCTATAACATTAACAATGAACAATAATTAAGAATAACAATTTTGCTATTTTTTCTGTAAAATTAACTAATTCTTAACAACAATTTACTGTTTTTTCTGTAAAATTAACTAGTTCTTAACAACAATTTTGCTATTTTTTCTGTAAAATTAACTAATTCTTAACAACAATTTTGCTATTTTTTCTGTAAAATTAACTAATTCTTAACATCAATTTTGCTATTTTTTCTATAAAATTAACTAATTCTTAACAACAATTTTGCTATTTTTTTAGTAACACTAACATTTCAAAATAACAATTTTGCAATTAAAGACTAACAATACATTTAAAGTAATGTGCAATTTTGTCATTTTCTACATCATTATTTCAGTAATGTGCAATTAAAGACTAACAATACATTTAAAGTAATGTGCAATTTTGAACAATATATTTTCTACATCATTATTTCAGTAATATTTTGAACTAAATTTAAGTTCATATTTTGAAAACTAAAATTTGATAGAATAAATACCTGATATGGAGAGTTCCAAAATAATAGAAGAAGAGAAAGAAGAAGCTCCAAAAGTCTCCGAGATCAGCTCCAAGATCGACCGAAATAAGCTAAAACCACCACAGCAATATAAATCCGAGCAGAACTTCTCCAGAGCAATGGGAATATAGAGATAGATGAAGGAAATGAAGAATGGTGTGAGTATAAGGGGCTGTTTTCGCCCCATATATATAGGGGAGCAATGCGTCCCGGTTGGGGACGCATTGCTGCCACGTGGCAAGGCCGCGCGGCGGGCAACGGTAAAATAGCCGTTGCCCTGGGAGCAATGCGTCCCGGCTCCGGACGCATTGCCTACGTGGCATTTCTAGCCGTTGGGCGCGTCGCGGTGCGCGACGCATTGGTCCCACAGCAGGCAATGCGTCCCGAGCCGGGACGCATTGCTCTCCTGTGGGGCCAATGCGTCCCCTGCCGGGACGCATTGCTCTCGCGCGAGGCAATGCGTCCCGGCGGGGGACGCATTGGTCCCACAGCAGGGCAATGCGTCCCGAGCTGGGACGCATTGCTCTCCTGTGGGGCCAATGCGTCCCCCGCCGGGACGCATTGCCTCGCGCGAGAGCAATGCGTCCCGGCGGGGGACGCATTGCTCCAGAAATGTGCCATTTTGGGCAGTAAGTTCAAAAATGTGCTATTTAGGTAATTAAAATTTGAAAATGTGCCATTTAGGTTTTTTGGCCTTAATCTGAGGCCTGGCATGACACCTCCTAGCCAGATGCCCTGTGTACTTGCATATGTAGCATACCTTTGGATTTAAACATTGGAGTGCCAGTGTCCTTTCCCCATGCAACAAAAACAGGTGTCATGAGGGATTCCAAAAAGAGGTTCTTTTCTTCTAGGAATCTCTTGATTTGCTGTGAGCCTGGGTTAGTTCGACATTTGGGCCTCGAAAGCATGTGATTCTGTGTGTCTCGTTGATCCGTCTGGGTGTGCTCAATGAAGTTTTCCCTGACATCCGTTGCATTTTCTTTGATCGTCGAGAAAATTTGCCTGACATTGGGGACCACTGTATCAGCGTCCACCATAGAAGTGGCCGATTCTGAGGAGTTAGGCTACACACAGTCCCCCTTATACCCGGCCACCCACCCGTTTTTTTGGGAAAACACATCTGCAGCATTTGCAGTTGTCTTTGTATTAATACTCATGCAAAGTCCATGCAACAATATCTCTCTCCACTCTTCTCTCATGCAAAGTCCATGCAAAGTCCATGCAACAATATCTCTCTCCACTCTTTTCTCATGCAAAGTCCATGCAAAGTCCATGCAAATTCGTTTTTTCTCTTGTAATTATTCTCTCTCATTCTAATGCATCCACCTGCATTCCCGTATTTGTACAGTACCTACGGAATCCAATAACAACATTGATCTGGAAGCATAAGTACAGTACTTACGAAATCCAGTAGTAACATTTGTCATCTGGACATAAGTACAGTACCTACGCAATCCATGCAAAATAAGTACATACTCACTTGTTAATTCCAACTCAGTTTTTTCAAACATAAGTACAATACTTACCAAATTATAAAACCAAGCATAAGTACAGTACTTAACAAATTACAAAATCAAGCATAATTGTATAACTGATCTGGAAGCATAAGTACAGTACCTATGGAATCCATGCAAAAATAAGTACAGTACTCACTTGTTAATTCCAACTCAGTTTTTTCAAACATAAGTACAGTACTTACCAAATTATAAAACCAAACATAAGTACAGTACTTAACAAATTACAAAATCAATCATAATTGTATAACTGATCTGGAAGCATAAGTACAGTACCTACGAAATCTAATAACAACATTTTTCGCATGGATATAATTTTTTTTCAAAAATGTAGTGCACATATGGTCCATAATCAACTATAAAATGCATCTATAAGTATTGTACTCAATTAATAATTTTCAACCCAGTTTGTCAAATATAAGTACAATACCTCTCAAATTCATTTGTGAATGTATATGTATTTATTTTAGGTACAGTACTTACGTAATCTGCAGTGGGGATAAATATGCAATAGATTTTTTTGTAAGCTATAGTGGATTGATATCTGCCATTTGCATGACAGTTGTATGGAGTAGGTGGCGAGATATGGTGGATTTTTATTTGGTTACGAGATCATGCACCCTTTTTGCATGTAAAAACATGCAAAATCGCTGCTGGAGATAATGTGCATGCAGCAGGAGGAGTTAATGGTCTGGCGCAGCAGTAGAGGAAAACGGCTGTTGAGGTTTCCCGAGAATCGGGTATGTGGCCGGGTATAGGGTGTGCTATGTGTAGAATTTTTCATTCTGAGCGGCGTGCCGCCACTATGCATTGGGCTCTGATGTCGTTCTCTAGTCTATAACGTGGCCTGAGTATCCTCGAAATGTGATTTATCATCTCCGTCATGAATCAAACTGTCACGCCACGGTGCTACTGGCTGAAGAGGAAGACTGAGAAGGGGGGGAATCACGCCTTGAAAGGAGGGGGGACGGGGTAGACCCCAGTCGGCGTGGTGCTAGCCAGAGTTGCAACCGCGTTGTCAGTGGCGGGCCCAAAACCTAGTGGAGTCCAACTGTCGCTCGACCAAGAGTTGTGGGAGGAAGGCGTAGCCTCGTATGATGTCCTACCTTGTCCGGTTTATACCAAAGTATTAGACACCAGAGAGACTCCCCCTTGTTAGTGGTTGTGGAAGACACCGCAAGGTCTACTTTGTCTGGTTTCCTATCGAATTATCAACCAAGCGGTATCCCCACGATTTCCTATCGTCACGTAGGTCCACGGTTGATCAGGGAAAAGGAGGGTAGACCCTGGGCACCAGAGTGGCATATCAAAGGATGTGAGAGTACCAAGATAGGCCATCCGCCAGGAGGCATCAGCGGCGGCAGCATGGTGATGGCCGAAACGGAGGGGGGTGGCCCCCAGAAGGCGGAATGCCTAGCCAGGGCAAGGAGGGTGCGGCGGCACCACCGCCGACAACAAGCTCTCTGGATTTCTCCCTAGGGGCGTGACCTATCGTCTCCTGCGCTCGCTCCCAGTCTCATTCCTCCTTTAGAGTATGGAACAAACCTGTTAGTTCTGTGCTTGGTTTTGAGTAATATCGCTTTTTGTGACAAAGGGTGTCACAAGAAATGTGATGGGAAAGCCCAAGGAGGGCTACTAAAAAGGATGTGAATAAACCTGATGCGAGCAACAATGATGTCGAGTCAAAATTGATTCACTAGGAAGGCGTTGAGGTAGTTTTTGAAGAAAAGCTCTCCACGAGACCATAGAGTCATAAGACCCTTCTTTTTATCCTTTGGTAGTGAGTTACTTTCTATTTTTTTTATCTTGGTTGACATAATATGCTGAAATGTGTGGGAGTATCAGTAACTATGACACCTGTAATACTATGAAAGAGTTTATATTTATAAGGAAACTAAATGTGACTATGATTTTAGAACCACAAATCAGCGACAAGAAGACTATCAACATAATCAAGAAGCTGAGATTCAAGAATTCTCACAGATTCAAGGCGAGAGCCTTTACATGTGGTATTTGGGTCGACGGAGAGTCTTCAATCTATAAAACTAAAATTCTAAATAGTCATTGATAATTTATAAATTGCAGGATCAACAACTCGTGGATAGCAACTTTTGTTCATGTGAGTTTGCAATCTTCTATTTGCAAATTGCAATGGGGAGACCTAGTAGAGTTTGGAAATAAGATCTCAGAACCATGGATCATGATGGGTGATTTCAATACACTTCTGGAACCTAACAAAAAATACAATACTGATATTTTATATGCCAATGAAACCAAACTTCTCAGTGATTTCTTAATGGAAGTTGGGTTCTCGAATCTAGGCATTTTAGGTATGAAGTATACCTATAAGCATGGCTTACTCCAAGAATGCCTCAATAGAGTTGTGAAAAATGATATGTTCATTCAATAGTGCCCTGACATGGTGGTAGAGCACATCCCATGCATCAAGTTTGACCACTGTCCTATTCTTTTGAAATCTAGGAAGAAAACACATTTTGCAAGGTAGATTATTACCCAAGCCTCATGTTATAATGAAAATAATTTTAATGACATGCTAAAGACTTAATGGTACAATGATCTCCTATTTGACAAAGCTCTCCATGAATCTAAGAAATATATCCAACTGGGACAGAAAGATTCAACAAGATAGAAGGCATGACAAAGACCATTTAATACAAAACATCAACCAAATGCACACATATCTTGTTTTCCAGTATGATGAGATTCCCTACAAGGTGTGTCGTGAGATGCAAATAGAACTTGACATGATTTTGAAAAAGAAGGAAGAGGACTAGAAACAAAAATCTCATATTAATCAAATGAAGGATGGGACAACAATTCCAGACTCTACAATGCCTGGGTCAACCGAAGAAGAAGAGGTAAGTTGATCTCCACTTTAAAGAACACAAGTGGGGAGTGGATCTTGAATAAACAAGACCTCATGAGCATGGTTGTTCATCATTTTCAGAAAGTGTTGTCGGATTCAAGAGAAGGCAAAAGGGACCAATGAGAGTTGATACTCGGTCGATTCTAGAAACTCAAAGCCTACGTAGTAGGTGTCCACTACAACACCTCCAACAAAAGTGGAGGTTTCTAACGTTCTTGAAAGCATGAATCTGCAAAAAGTGACAAGATCTGATGGAGTAAGTGCACACTTTCTCTAGAAAGGTCGTATGTTCTTGGGTGATTCTGTATGCAACACAGTGAGAAAGGTGTTCCTAGATATCCCTTAAGTTCTGGTTTTTGTAATGCTACTATTGTTCTTATTCCTAAAGTACCCAGTCCTAAGAAGTGTGAAAAACTCAGGCCTATATCTTTGAACAACATTGTGTTGAAACTAGCATCCAATCTTGTCGTAGAGAATTTAAAGAGCTTCCCACCAGACTGGATTTTTTAGGAATACAACAACTATGTGGTGAGCAGGAAATTTATAGACTATATCACTTTGATTCAAGAACATGTTCACAATATGATGAGAAAATCTAGTGCTATTTCCATGGCCATTAAAGTTAATTTAACTATAAAGCATATGACTTTATGTATTGGGATACCTGATAACATATACAAGTACATTATGAACTCCATAACAAAAGGTCCGAAGACTATAGCTTGGAATGGAAAAAACTAACAAGAATTCAAAGCCATTAGAGTTTTGAGACGGGGTAATCCCTTATCCCCGTATTTATTTGTTCTCTATCTCAAGCGCTTGAGTCAACTCATTAACTTGTATGTTCATGATAGAAGGTGGAAGTCGATCAAACTTGGAGCTATAGGGCTTGTGATCTCTCATGTATGTTTTGTAGACAATTTAACTTTATTTGCTAATCCCAATAAAGATCAGATGCTAACAATAAAGAAATGTCTCAATATATTTGGAAAAACATTGGGGCAATCAATTTTGTTGCTAGAACTAGAATTTTCTTCTCTAGAAGTGTCCCTAGAAATGTGTGAAGAAAGATTGAAGCTGCAAGTGGTTTCTAGGTTACATATGATCTGGGTAGATATCTAGGGGTACTTATTATACACTCTAAAGTCAATCAAAGCACATATTCCAATGTGTTAAGTAGAGTGGCATCCAAAGTCAATGCATGGTCCGCTTGCTGCTTGTATTTTGCTGGTAGAACATGCCTTGCCAAAAGAATTTTGTCTACTATTACGACTTATGTGATGAAAGTAGTTGTGTTACATGTAAGCCTTTGTGAGCAAATTGATGGCTGGATTAGACAGTTTATATGAGGAGTGAGTCATAAAGATAATCCAATGTCCTTAGTTGTTTGGAACAAAGTTATGAGACCCAAAGATAAGGGATGTATAGGAACCAAAACTATGAGGGAATGGATGAAGCTCTGCATGAGGAACACACATGATCTTATGTAAGGAGTGGAACCTAAGAGGGGATCCATTACTCACTTAATTTACAGAATAAACCAATCTAATTTAAACACACTGACAAGTACGCTAGAATAGATGTTTTTCTCTCTCAAATAAATGATATATATAACCAAGGTATAATAGTAGAATAATAAATCATGACTATATTTAATTTTACATTACATAATATTCTCCAACTTGGGATTTACATAAAAGATACAACTTCAGAATCTAAGTAAAGGGATCTCCAAACTATCTCAAGTCTATCTACCATAAGTCAGCTCCACTAAGTCAAATCCATGCCATCATGTCAAGTTTACCATATCCTTTACCTAAGGGGTTGGAAGCATACCCCACAAAAAAAGACAGAAGTGGATGTTATCAGCATAAAAGTCGGTATGTGCATATAATATGAACTGAGAAAAAATAGGGAAAAGGACATCAATAAAAAATATTCAAGGATTCCTAAATCAAGAGAGATAGTGAAATCCAAATGAATATCAAATAGAAAATTATGAAGAAGATGTTCAATACGAGATTCCTTGCCTTTTAAATGATTTCACACCAATAATTTTACAAAATGCAAACAATTGCATGTTGAGTAATAAGCAGACAGCATATGCTAAAAAGTAGGATAGGAATCCATATATTTCATAGCAAGGGGCAGTAGGACTAAAACCTTAGTGCCAAACAAAAATAGGTTTTGCAGAAGGACTGAAACCCCACTACATTGGTACGAGGACTAAAACCACAATACCTAAAAAATATAGATTTTTCCTGAGGACTAAAACCTCAGTGCATTGGCACAAGGACTAAAACCTCAATTCCTTGGAGGAGGACTAAAACCTTATTTCCCAAAATAATAATATATTGTAGGAGGACCAAAACCTCAGTATAGTGGCAGGACTAAAACCTTAGTGCCTAAAATAAACATGATGTCAATGCTTCTAGTTATGACTAGTCAATCGCACATGCTAATAGGATGGGCAAGATAAAGTACAGTAATGCTCAAATAATAAGTAATTTGGGGTCAAAGGACCCATAACAAGTATTCAATGTTTTCCATAATTAATATTCATCATGGGATTATAAAAGTCTACAACTTGGAAAGTAGGGTTTCCACATGGGATACTATAAAACAATTCAAATTAGTATCCAAAAAAACATATCCAATAGATTATAATGATCATAAGATCCATATCAACACGTGATTTCTCACAGAATTCAACCTCTCAAAAAAGAAAGAAGTGTATAGGAAGTTATGGGTGATAGTACGGTACAACATACCTCAGATTGAGTCTAATAAGATCCATGATCAATCCTAGATACATGTCAAATACACAATCAACCTAAAGAATTTATATGAAATAAGGGTTAAGTTCACATTAGTTACACAAACCCTAAAATCTCCTTCTAATATTATTGAATTAGGTTATCAAAACCGCACTCTTTTGCAGATTATATTTTTTCTAAGTTTGTAGCATGTTTTATCTTATTTTTTACCGATATATTATTAGTTATGGCTTTTAGAAATTCCATCCAATTATAAAATCCTTAAAAATCATATTTTTAAGAGAATAGACTTAAGTAACAAAACATATATCATCGGATTGAGAAAACCCTCACGATTCCAAAACATAATTTTTTTTAGCTATATATAAATTACTATGAATTTTTTAAGATGATATGATTTACTAAAATTAAAATCCAAAAGTTAAATAAATGGATTGGTTTCCCCTCACATATATATTTTCAACCACAGAGGTGACCTAATATATTTTTCATAAACCTAATTCCATACTCTAGTGATCAAGAAAATTGAAATATGTTGGAATTTTGGAAATACCCCTTTCTTCAAAATGATCGAAAGAAAAATGAGGGGGCAAAAATGAGAACCAGTATAAATGAATCTCCTGTCTGGTTCTCTTTCTCGTGCTCCATGGACGCAAGAAGTGAGTTCTCTGGCCTTGGGAGAATTTGGGAGATATAAGGAGAGTGGAAGAGGGGTGAAGTAATGAATGAAACAGATGACTAGGGTTACAGGAGACTTACCGTATACATTATTAACAAAGGTGTTGAATATTATTATGCATAGATTTTTGCATTTTACTTATTTAACTTACTAAGTCCATTAAGTCAATATTAACTTAGATGGTGGAACATGAAAATTCTAATTGTTGTTCCGAATCATGTTTAATAACATTATACCTCTTATTAAACATATCTTATCCATTATGTGAATATTCGTTAGCATGGAAGTATATGAGACATATTTCATGAACTCACTTACATTTAGCAATCATTTAGGTTATTATGTTAATACGAGTGTATGCGATCTTGACTATAGAACTTAATGACACTTAATGCGTTATATATGTTTTCAAGCCTATCCATGTTAGGGTCTGTTATTCATGTTGCATGCATTAACTTTATTCGTTAGAGTTTCAAACAACTATATTAGGATGTAACATCATCCTTATTTGGTCAAATATAAAGAACCAAGTATACTAACCTCCTAATCATGAGACTGCGATTTTTAGAGTCAGGATGTTAGGTTTTAGTATGTTACATCTTACATGCAGGAAACAAATATTATGGTTTAGGGGACTATAGAAGAAATTTCTCTCTTTCAATGTACTTAAAGTTCTGGTGGCCTCAAAACTAAGGAAAGCTTTCTTTGAGGGAAAGCTGATTGTGTTGCACAAGCCAAGATTCAACCTTTGAGTGGTATGTAGTCTAATTTTTGGACATATTATTGGGTAAAGTTTAATATGCAACTGAAGGATCATGTCACTAAACCTATCCCATCTACTCTCCTTGACCTAAAGGTACAATGTGTTACAAACTCAGAAGGTGAATAGGATGTTGATTTCCTACATGAATGGTTACGAGATGATGTAGTGTAAAAAACTACACAGTCGAGCCCCTCTTTCACTACTGATCACAAGGATGGGTGGATTTGGAACCACACTATTGATGGACAATTTACTACTAGACTGGCCTACAAAGTGTTAGGGAAAGGGTAGGACATTATGTCTCTTGGAAACTGGAAGCTGATTTGGAGTGCTAAAGTTTCTAGTAGACTACATTGCTTCGTCTAGCTTGTACTCCATTGTACTTTACTCCATAATGCAAGTAGAAGGGCTAGACATACTATAAATGTTGATAGGTGCTTAACACTATCTATTCAAGGAGGAAAGGATCCTCCATGCATTGAGGATTGTATGCATGCTAAATCTATGTGGAAGAATATTTTGGAAAGATCTGAATTTGGTTGCTTTTTAAGTATCACAAAAAAGAGAATGTGGATGTAGACCTATATGGAAAATCCAGTGGACATCCATAGAAGATTTTTTATAGCATGTGCCTACATATGGAAATTCTGAATTGGGCATGTCCTGAAGAATGATACCAAATCTACATAACATCAAGTTATGCAAGTTAATAAAGATTAACATCTAATGTCCATGATGTGGACATCGAGACAATGGTTGAAAAGCAAGGTCGGTCTGGAGGACGGATACACCCACCCACACAGTTCATCAAAATTAACTCCGACACTAATTTTTACAAGAAGGGAGTTGTGGTTGCTTTTGTCGTTGGGGACTTTAAGGGTGAGTGGGTCGAGGATTATGACAACATTCATAACAAATCCTACGCTATGGAGGCAACACCTACTGGGATTTAGCGAGCCAGGGAGTATGCAAGGGGTGTTGGTTTTAGGGTTAGTTTTGAAATAGATTTTAGAATAACAACTAAGGTTATCAAAGACAACTTCGAAGCCTACCCAAGTATGCTAAGTGAACAATGAAGATTCAACAATTAATATAGACTACATATAAAAGTCAACATGCCTATAGGTAAAAAAGTGTTGAAAAATCTTCTTGCAAAATACCACCTTCACTACTACAGAAATGGCTTATAAAGTCGGTTTTCAAGGTGTCGGTTGTATACAAAAACTGACACATAAACCCTACTGTGTCGGTTTTTAACAGAAATCGACATCCAACCCATGAAGGTCGACCAGACACGGGTACCACTTTTATTAAGTGTCGGTTAATTAATAAACAACTGACACCTAAACTCAACCGCCAAACCCAAAATTCCAGCGAAAAAATTGGCTCCAATATTTTACATATTGCGTCAGTTCGTAACTAAATAACCGACGAATAAATGGTATTCGTGAGATAGGAATAGTTGTCGGTTGTCATTTAATCAAAAACCGATGACTATAATATAGTATAGGTGTCGGTTGTTACAAACGAACCGACACTGTTGGTTTAGTTGTCGGTTTTTAAATAACCGACACGTATTTTCAACTTAATAGCTCACCCTGCCCGAACGATTCTTCCCATTTCCCTATTTCATTCCCGATTTCCCTAGCTCCGGCGATTTCTTGCTCCCTGCCACCGCCGCCGCCGCTCCCTTCCATTCGTGCTCCGCTGTCGTGCTCCGTCGCCGCCGCTCCTTCCTCCGTGCTCGCCGCTCATCGCCGTCGAGCGAGAAGCAGTCGGTTCCCGCCTGCCCGCCGGCCTCCCTCTCCGCCCGCCGGCCTCCCTCTCCACCGTCGGCGGTAGCAGCTAGGTCTCCTAGCCTCGCCGCCCTCTCCGCCGCTCCTATCTTCGCCGCTGGAAGCTTTTAGGACTTTCTCCGGCCGCTGCTCCTCTTCCCTCAAGGTGCCCGCCCTGCCTTCTTCTTCTTCCTCTGCTCGTCTTCCCTCAAGGTGCCGCCCTGCTGCTGGGCATTTTTTTAAAATTTATTTACTTCCTATGAGAATCAGTTTTAATTAAGGCTCATACACATATTGATGTCTAACACCTAAATGAATATCTAGTTAGTGTATTTTCCTAGTATCGTGAAAGATTCTCAATTGTGTGTATCAAATGGGATTCTTATATATATTCAGATCTTAATGTTATAAATGGAAGACTCGAATGTTATAAAATCCCATCAAAGTAGGTAGAAACAACTTATATATATTCAGATCTTAATAATTCCATGAAGTGCACATTATATTACTCAGGAAAAGTATGTGTATAATGTAGGATTAGTTCCATATAATGGTTCTATTTTAGTAAGCACCTAGAAACCCGTCCACGATTTACTCATTAGGAGAATTTCCTCGTTTGTTCTCTAAGTACATTTGTAGACTTCTTTTCAAGCTATCATGTCTACCACAATAAAGTTGGTTATGACAAGCAATAAAAGGTTAACTGATGTTATACAACTTTTTCTGAAAATATATAACATCGTTATATGTACTTATACTTTGTTAATACTAATATTGTGCAGTCTCTGTCCACCCATAACAGTCACTATGAACTGGGCCTCTATGTCAATGTTAACGTTCCCTATTGAAGAACAATTGGACATCATCCTAGATGATCGTTCCTTAAACCAATTGGTCATACCCAAACATTGGCATTTTCTAAAAGGAAGACCCTACATGCCTGGTAAAGTGACCATAACTTTTGGCAATTATTCACATGTTATCGAGGTTGAGTATGATTTGGCGGGAAATCTTGTATCAAAATCCGGTTGGCGTGATTGGATTGGAGAGATGCATGTGGTCCGTTGCAACAGGCTTTTTCTCCGTCTAGTTGGCCATAATTCCATCAAAGTTTGGATAACCAACAACAACTGCGAGACCCCCGATCATCTACTACGGTATGAGCGCACGGCGTCGGATATCATCTATGAGGAATCTGAATCTGAGGCCCCTGTCAGTTCAGATTTGTCTAAATACAGTGAGGAGCTTCGTGACATAGCTTCATCATTAAAAAGAAGTTATTGATGCGGGACCATGTTGGTGTAGTATTTAGTTGTCTATCTATCTTGACTTGTCTGTATTAATAGTTTTTTTAATTATGCGCATGTTTAGGGGTACACCAACCCCTTTGTTTAGTTATTGTTTAGGGGTACACCCCTGTGTGTGGATGTAAAAAGAGATTAATGAATGGAACTGAAAGTTGCTACATGAATGCTTATAACTGAAGTGTGTGTTCCCATGAATGTTCCCATTTGCATGATTACACTACTATTTTCTCATATTGTTTAGTCTATTTTAATATGACATACTTGCTTATATCTTGCTTAATGATGAACTGTAATGCACACATGTGACATGCTTGGAATGTAAATGATGAACTTTTCCCTAAATTGCCAATCATGCTTTTAAAGACATCAATAATCACCCTAACTTGAAGAACTAGGATTTTAGGTATAAGAATGACAATACATTATTTGTTGGCCTAGAAACCCGTCCAAGATTTACTCATTAGGAGTAAATCTTGGATAGTCCCCGGTTTGGGACTGTTCTTGAACACCTAATCTCGCTTAGGATGTAAGTGTATAATGTGTATTGGGTTTTCAAGAAAATTTTGGCAGCATTTCCCCGTTTGTTCTCTAAGTACATATGTACTTGGAGAACAGCGGGGAAATGCTGCCGAAATTTTCTTGAAAACCCAATACACATTATACACTTACTAGTGAGATTAGGTGTTCAAGAATGGATAGGTGGTACACATTTATTATATATAATAATGACATCACATGTATTTGTTAACCCTAGACCCTAATCTTGTCCTAATATATACTTGTTTTCTCTTTGATCATAGAATGGATAGATCATGGATGTCCATTTGCAATCGCTGCACCCCAGAGTTTATTTCTGGTCTTCACCAGTTCATTAAATTTGCCGAGGAACATAGGAAACAACTTGGAGATAGGTTCTACTGTCCATGTAGACATTGCGGTAACAACTTGAAAGTCAACACTGGTGACGAAATCAAAACTCATGTCATGTGCAACGGGATTATACAAGGCTATACAGAATGGCACTGGCATGGAGAGATTTCAAACCCGAAACCAGTGGATGTCGATAGCAGTGCTTGTGTGGAAGAAGAAATTGCCTACGATGACGTAGATGTGAATGAACCAGTTCCAGTAGACATCATTGATGCGATGCTGGATAGTTGTGGGGTAGAGCACACCGATCCACCTCCCATTTTTAGAAACATTGTGCATGATGCTGAGATGCCGTTATACACAGGTTGTACTAAGTTTACGAAGCTTAACGCTGTGTTGAGATTGTATAAGTTGAAAGCTAACAATAGATGGAGCGACAAAAGCTTCACGTCATTGCTGTCTTTGTTGAAAGAAATGCTTCCTGAAGGAAACGAGCTGCCAATCTCAACATACCATGTAAAGAAATTGTTGTGCCCAATGGGAATGGATGCCAAGAAGATACACGCATGCCCTAATGATTGTGTATTATTTCAAAAGGACTATGCAGATTTGAAAGATTGTCCAAAATGTGGTGCGTCACGGTATAAATTGACGACTTCGGGGGAGTCCAAAACTGGTTCTCCTGCCAAGGTGATGTGGTATCTACCTATAATATCACGGTTTCAACGCTTGTTTGCCAATCCGATAGATGCGAAGAATTTGAGGTGGCATGCAGATGTTAAGAAAAATAATGATGGGATCCTACGACATGCGTCTGATTCCCCACAGTGGAAGAAGATTGATGTATTGTACCCTGAATTTGGTGAAGAAGTCAGGAATCTAAGACTTGGGCTTTGTACATACGGGATGAATCCGTACGGGACATTGAGCAGCCAACATAGCACTTGGCCAGTCATGCTTGTTATATACAATCTTCCTCCCTGGTTGTGTATGAAAAATAAGTACGTAATGCTGTCGTTGTTGATATCGGGCCCTAAACAACCTAGAAATGACATCGATGTTTATCTTGAACCTCTGATTGATGACTTAAAGAAACTTTGGGGTGAAGGTGTGATGACCTATGATGCTTCACGAAGAGAGACATTTCGTTTGCATGCTATGTTGTTTTGCACTATTAATGACTTTCCAGCATATGGGAATTTGTCTGGATATAGTGTCAAAGGAGCTAAAGCGTGTCCTATATGTGAAGAGAACACTGATTCAACAAGACTAAAACATGGCGGTAAGAATGTATATCTCGGTCATCGAAGGTTTCTTCCAAAATTCCATCTGTATCGTAGGAAGCGCAAAACATTCAATGGATTGAATGAGGAACGCAGTGCACCTAAACCTATACCAGGGGAGGTTGTTTATGAAAGAATAAAAGACTTTGTCAATGAATTTGGTAAGAGATCACAATGTACTACACAGAGTGACAATTCTTCATTCAAGAAGAAGTCAATATTTTGGGATCTTCCTTATTGGAGTTCTTTGACAGTCAGACATTGTATCGATGTAATGCACGTTGAGAAAAATGTCTGTGATAGCATCATTGGTACTCTGTTAAATATACCAGGTAAGACTAAAGATGGGATAAAATCCAGACTGGACCTACGTGAAATGGGAATAAGGTCAGAATTAACAGAAATTAGTGAAATGGGTAGTAAAAGAACATACTTACCTCCTGCATGTTACACGTTGTCTAGAAAAGAGAAGAAAGCTTTTTGTGAATGCTTGATAAATGTTAAGGTGCCACATGGTTACTCATCCAACATCCGTAGATTGGTATCAATGAAAGATCTGAAGTTGATAGGACTTAAATCTCATGATTGTCACACTCTAATGCAACAAATATTGCTCGTGGCAATTCGATCTATATTTCCGAAGCATGTAAGGTTTGCAATCACCAGACTTTGTTTCTTTTTCAACAGTCTCTGCAGCAAAGTTATTGACCCTGAGACTCTCGATAATTTGCAAAGAGAAGTGGTCGTTACCCTATGTCAGCTTGAGATGTATTTCCCTCCTTCGTTCTTTGATATCATGGTACATCTTATTGTCCACTTGACTAGGGAAGTGAAAATATTGGGCCCGGTTTTCTTGCATTGGATGTATCCATTTGAACGATACATGAGCGTTTTTAAAGGTGATGTTCGAAACCGTTATCGGCCTGAAGGAAGTATTATTAAAGGTTATGTGGCGAGAGAGGTTATGGATTTTTGCAATGACTTTCTCAGTGGTAATGCCACTCCTGATAATGACAAGAATATTGACGAGCTATTTGGCAAAGGAATTTTGGGATCACATGTGAAAGTAATCAGCCGTGAGCAGTTGGAACAAGGTCATTTGTATATTTTACACAACATGGACGAAGTGAATGTTTATATCGAGGAACATACCAATTTCATCAAAAGACAATATCCTCGAGCCAATACAATGTGGCTTGCTAGAGAGCATAACAAGACTTTTATTAAGTGGTTTGAAGATAAAGTCTTACATCAACTATCTCAAACACCATATGATATTACTGAAACTATCAAATGCCTCGCCTTTAAACCAAAGTTGACTGTTATGTCTTATGAAGGGTATGACATTAATGGATTCACATATTACACAAAGCGCCAAGATGATAAGAGTGTCGTCCAAAACAGTGGGGTCACCCTTCAAGCATCGACTATGTTTTTTGCAAGTGCAAAGGATAAGAGTCCACGTGAAGCTAAAATGTCATATTACGGTGTCATTGAAGAGATATGGGAATTTGACTACATAGATTTCAGAATTCCGCTCTTCAAATGTAATTGGGTTGATAACACCAAAGGAGTTATAGTGGATGAATTGGGTTTCACTTTAGTGAACTTTGAAAAGATTGGCGAGAAGGCTGAACCATTCATATTGGCATCACAGGCGAAACAAGTATTTTATATCGATGATCCTGTAAATGATAAATGGTTGGTTGTTCTTCATGGTAAAAGACAGTTCATTGAAGATCCTATAGATGAAGAAGAGTACTATGATAAATATGATGACTCCAGTCCATTCTCAGTTGGGTTGCCAACTCCAGAAAATATTGAAGCTAATGATGACTTATATGTGCGTGGAGATCACAATGAAGGATTGTTAATTGATAAAAGATCACAATTTTAGAGGCATGCATGTTTATATTTTTTTTATTTAAGCTAAATGTTTACTTTTTTAATATCAATATCATTTTCTGATTTGATGTTTCATTATCTTCTAGTTAATACAAATGCTAAACATTGTGGGAGGGTGCTAAAGAACTATAGGACCAATCTCACCCGAGATTACATACGCTAATAATTTCACTAACTCTACACTAATAATTTTTGTTTGTATTCTCTTTGAAAAATAAATATAGGAAGAAGGCTATGCAGGACGGACATGACATAGCTATGCAGGATATGCAGGATATGCAGGAAGAAGCCCCAATGAAGAGAAGCAGGATACAGATACAATACATAAAGTGCAGCACACACACGTGGTTCAGATTCATATAACAACATGACAGACTAACACATATATAGTGCATAACGACAGCAGCGCCGAATTTACATACAACACTAACTTAGTACATATATAGTGGGACTAAGGTGACGATACCACCTGCTAAAACAGGTTACCGACTACATGTTACGACTGGGAGGTCGTGATTCAGCAACGTATGCATTAGCAGGAGGACAAACAGATCACCATATGAGGACAAACATTTGGTGATTTGTTTGTCCTCCTGCTAATGCATACTGTTGCTGAATCACGACCTCCCAGTCGTAACATGTAGTTGTCGGTAACCTGTTTTACCAGGTGGGATCGTCACCTTATAAGTCCCACTATATATGTACTAAGCTAGTGTTGTATGTAAATTCGACACTGCTGTTGTTATGTACTATATATGTGTTAGTCTGTCATGTTGTATGGACATCGATTGTATTGCTCAGGTATTATATAGTCTCATTAGATAATATGAAATATATCAATCTTATTTATAGCTCATTAATTATATATATACATAATTCTCTTTACAGGTGTTTAAAGCTGACCCCACTACAGGAACGGACTTACCAGATGTACATGCTCCCTATACGATGGGAGAATTAAATGAAGTAAGAGAAGAATGGGCAACAACCATACAAATAGTGGGGATTTTGTAAATGAATTTCTGAATTATAATATGTGTGAATGTTTCTACATGTCTATATGTTTCTACATGTGTCTGAGTGAAAATGAATGAAAGTGTTGGTTACTATATGAATGTTTCTACATGTGTGAATGTGAATGAATGGAACTACAGATTGCTAGCTACATGAATGTTTCTAAATGTGTGAAAATAAAATGGAACTGCAGGTTGTATTGCTAAATGCATGTGTGAATATTTTTGTTGTTAAATTTGCAGGTTTGTGGCCTATTGTTTGCTGATATCAATGGATGTCGTAAAACCTGCAGTTCAGTTAACTAAACTGCAGGTTTCTCATCCTGCGACCAGCCACAGCAGGTCTGCAGACTGACAAAAAAAAACAATAGGCGTCGGTTATTTGTAAAAAACCGACACACAATGATATAATGTTGGTTTTTTAGATATAACCGATGCCTATTTCCTGTGGCGCAAACATATATGGTGTCGGTTTCTTACTAAAAACTGACACTGATAGTTCCCAAGCTGGCGCCAATAACAGGCGTCGGTAATTGTAAACAACCGACACATAACGTTACAGTGTCGGTTATTTAAATGTAACTGACACATATTCTTTTGGTGCGAAGACATATTTCGTCGGTTTTTGGCTTATACCCAACACTGATAGCGACCAAGATGGCGCCCTTTCTGTGGCACGAAGGGTTTGGGTGTCGGTTTCTTATCTAATAACCGACGCCTATAGTCCCTTGATGGCGCGTTTTTGGTCGCGCACGAAGAGTTTGGGTGTCGGTTCTGGAACCGACGCGTAATGGGTGACCTTTTAGTGTCGCCCACATAGGCGTCGCTCAGAAACCGACACTAAAGGCCTTAAATAACCGACACTAAAGGTAGGTTCTGTAGTAGTGCTTAGAACCCATACCAGAGTCTTTCACAATGTCATACCACCCCCTAGTTCAGTCAACATTCTTAACCTAGAAGCATGTAGTGGTAGTAGTACTACCAATTTTATTCTAAAAACAACATTACTTATTGTATTAGTCCTTTATCTTTGCTTTTAGGAGGAAGACAAGATGAATAAAGTAGCTTCCTGACTTATCCAAAAAAAATGTACATGTTGGATGCATGACCTAACAATATCTAAGTGAGCTACAAATTACTTTATAGATTATTTGAAAGGTGAACGTCAAGATCCTAGAGTCATATTTTACATATATATGATGCAACATGGAAAACATATAAGTTATGTTCCTACTTTGCTAGATTTGAGTCTCTCTCTCTCTCTCTCTCTCTCTCTCTCTCTATATATATATATATATATATATATATATATATATATATATATATCGCTGTGTGTGTGTACAAGTATGTGTGTGTGTGTGCATATGCGCACGTGCACACACTGTAATAATTAGTATAAAACCTTGCATGCAAATGCATGAATGATCATTGAAATATCTCACATCTTCCCAATTGTTGGTTGTATTTCTTATTCTATAAATAAACCATTTTCATCAAAATATTGTCATATTTCTTAATCTATAAATCAAACATTTTCATTTAAATAAATATTGGACAGATCATACACATTTTTTCTTTATCCAATTTCATGAAGATTGAGTCATTCGGTTTTTCAAAAAAAAAATTTGACATTGATTTATATATATGTATATATATCATAATTGGGATTTCATTTCCATCATAGATAAGGAATTTATAGATATTTTAGGTTGTCTTGGAATGAGATGATTTCAGAAGATGCTTGTGGAGATTAGGGCTCAACACTCTTTATCTTGCCCTTGGTCTCTGGAAACAAACTCATGGCAAATGACCCCGGATTACACTAAGCACTTGTGGGTGAGGAACAAATATAAGGCAATCTATAAATTGAAGTTGGATACATATTAGTGAAGTGTGTTAGTCTAGGGTTCTCAAACTGACTTACTCTCTTTGGCTTCATGTCGAGCACATTTTCCATTGAATAATGACAAGGACATGCTTATAGTTAAAATTATCAAAAGTGTAGCAAAACCCAATTACATCTTGGTGGACTATTACATGCAAGTGTACATACATGTGGAAGGTACATCTATCTCAATATTCCAACTCTATCATTTGTGGATATAGTTGGTGGAAGACCAGAGAATTTGTTTTTTCTTTATTTATTTTCTAAGTCAATTAGCATGGAGAAAGGGTTCAACATGGGCTTGGCAAAACAGACAATCGATTTAGTGACTTGAGCCCAACCAAAATCATTAATGGTTGTAGAGAATTTGATGAGGCATAAAGAAGTTATGTGATGGTTAATTTCCTTCGATGTTAGAGATGTATTCAAATAAATATCATGGATAGACTTACGGTTATCTGATAGTTACACATTGATGGAATGTTTTTTCTTATCTATGATACTTAAGCTTAGAAACAATGACTGTTTGTTTAAGTATTTGTTTCATAAGGCATATAGACAATTTAACTTTATTTGCTAATCCCAATAAAGATCAGATGCTAACAATAAAGAAATGTCTCAATATATTTGGAAAAACATTGGGGCAATCAATTTTGTTGCTAAAACTAGAATTTTCTTCTCTAGAAGTGTCCCTAGAAATGTGAGAAGAAAGATTGAAGCTGCAAGTGGTTTCTAGGTTACATATGATCTGGGTAGATATCTAGGGGTACTTATTATACACTCTAAAGTCAATCAAAGCACATATTCCAATGTGTTAAGTAGAGTGGCATCCAAAGTCAATGCATGGTCCGCTTGCTGCTTGTATTTTGCTGGTAGAACATGCCTTGCCAAAAGAATTTTGTCTACTATTACGACTTATGTGATGAAAGTAGTTGTGTTACATGTAAGCCTTTGTGAGCAAATTGATGGCTGGATTAGACAATTTATATGAGGAGTGAGTCATAAAGATAATCCAATGTCCTTAGTTGTTTGGAACAAAGTTATGAGACCCAAAGATAAGGGATGTCTAGGAACCAAAACTATGCGGGAATGGATGAAGCTCTGCATGAGGAACACACATGATCTTATGTAAGGAGTGGAACCTAAGAGGGGATCCATTACTCACTTAATTTACAGAATAAACCAATCTAATTTAAACACACTGACAAGTACGCTAGAATAGATGTTCTTTAGAAAGAATGACTGTTTGTTTAAGTAATTGTTTCATAAGGCATATAGTGATATTAAGGTAGAGTTGCTCGTGCTCGAGCAAGGTAGCCACTTGCCAAGTCTATCATGGATTTATTATTACACCAATCCAATTCCTACTATCTAGGTAGACATTATTAAAGCAATTGAGTGTGTCCATCCCTAAACGACCCATTGATCATACACTACATATGCAATAATTAAATAAAATCTTACTTCTATTGATATGAATAAAAAATTATAATTGGGGTGTAAAGGCAACATGAAAGAAAGATATAACAGAACTAATCTATGGAAACTACATCATTATTCCCAATTACTAGTTTATCTCTCATGGAGTTTAGACGTGGTGATGCTTGTTCAACAATCCAACAATATAATCATTAAGTAGAAGAAGTAGATAAATATGGTAGGTAGTATCATCATTGAGTAGCTAAAGCATATCTATGTAATGTCTAAATCAAATATTCTTGTACCTATTAGGGATGAATTGAGACGTCGTCAATGCAAAAACATGGTACACTGACGATAAAACAATAGATATGGCATAATAATTTAATTCCTTGACAGTATCATATATTGCCAGAGAAATAAAAAATCAACTCAATCTTTTATAAACAAACCCATTTTATCATGCATATTTCATTATACAATTATGGTCATTAATCTTATGCTGACCTAGAGGTTTTAGGATGTTCTATGCATTAGACCCTCTCTACACCCACAAGAGAGGATCATGTTGCATTTTATTTTTATGAATTAGATCATGCATGCACTTTAAGGTGAGGATCCCTTTGCATGTATTTTTTATTTATTAGGTCCTCTCTACACCCATAGGCGAGGGCCCTTTTGCATGTAAATATTCATTATCAAAGTATAAACAACTAATACATTATGTCTAAGGTTTTCGTGAACACATAAATATAAGGAAAAAGAGAAAAATAACATATGAGATCACTTCAAACAATTACAATATTAATATCATTATCAATATTAAAAGATTGATTATAATCTATGTCACATTAGAGGCACTAACCCTAAGTTTAACAAGATCATAATGTTTCATATTAATATTACCATCATCATATTCAAGAGTGACTAAGGTCTGATCTAGGGTGAGAGGGGGATAGAAGGTGGTGGCGATCTGGAAGTGCTAGGAAAAACCCTAGATGATGACCGCGATAAGAGGAAGAAATAGTAATGAGAAGGCAATCCAAAGATCAAAGAAGAAAACTATGACTAACTCAGATGAAAAAGGAAGGAGACGCACACTGTATCCAAGGAAGGATGAGAGAGGATCCCACCAAAACCTGGTGGGTCTCAGCATTAGCCTAAACTAGGTAGGCATGAGGGGCAAGTACACACTACAAGTTGAGGAACATATTGCTTTGATGGAGATAGAAACTTCCACATCAATGATTGAGGATACCTACACCGATGATGTAAACCTATTTTTGGCAGATAACGCCCCACCCCTGAAGACAAAATCATTCACACAAGCAGTCATCAGATCAAAAAAAGGAGGATCATATAACCAATATTTCATTGAGGACGAACTAAAAGGAAATCATCAACCCAGAGGACATAGAGCTTGTCAATGATAGAGGCTTTCCCGAGATCTTTATTGCACTAGAAGAGGAAGAAATCTTGAGAAAACCATACAAATATGCAGTGATAATCAAACTGATTGATAGATCAGTTATATTCCTTACTATGGAGGAGCGCTTGAAGCTACTATGGAGGCCTATGGGGTGAATGCAACTATTCGAACTAATAAATCAGTACTATGTAGTGCAGTTCTCTAATAAAGAGATCATGTAAACGCCCTCACAAGGGACCATGGTTGCTTTTTGGAGGATGCCTGATAGTGTGGCCATGGGATAGTTACTTTGAACCAGCAAATGGTATACTAGATTATATCATCACTTGGATCTGAGTAGTGGGACTTCCACTCCATTACTACCACAATGAGATATTTGAACGCATTGGAGAAGCGGTTGAAAGGCTGATTTGAATAGATGATCACTCCTCAAATCGCATAAGGAGTGAATTTTTGCGACTAGCCGTAGAAACTAATACCAAGAAGCCCATTCATATGGGCATCATCATCAATGGGAGAGAATACAAGATAGAATATGTGTCTTTTCCAAACCTCTATCTAGAATGTGGTAAACTAAGACATATAGCAAAGGAGTGCAAAAATCAAAATAAATGTGAAGGAGATCTAGGTGGAACTTAGTCTCCACAGAGCATTGATGACACATGTGTTCGGTGGGTTGAAGAGGAAGAGAAACGTCCGGTATACTACAGTAAAAATATCATGACGAGTAGGCCAACTAGTAATAAAGATGCCAGGAAACCTCAACAAAAAGGCGAAGAAAATACTAATAATACCAATTCCTTGAGGGGAAGAAGTAGAAGGAGGAGAAATGGATGAAACTCAATCACATCAGGAGAACAATGCAAATGAAAGCACATTGTGGCCAAAAATCTGGAGGAAGAAGCAGAAGATAAGCAAGGAGTTAGAGGAAACTCTGAAACATCATACAAACCAAAATGTCCAGAACACACAGGATAAACCCATTGATAAATGTAACATCCCTGACCCGGGTTATGTGTTAACCCTAGATGTTTTTCCTAATAAGGTTGAGTAGATGCTTAATATTATCTTGGGAAAATTAATTAGGGCTCATGAGAAACTTATGTTTCAATTTTGGTCTTGTTTGAACAATGTTGAAGCAATGTTTGCTTATTTTGGACTAAAGTGCAAATTACCCAAGTTGAGGGGTTAAATTGCAAATGTTACATGATAAGATGTTCCTATGATGTTGATACATCATAAGAATGAATATGATGTAGTGGTATGGTTCTCACAAGCTTGGGCACCAAGATTAAGCTTGTAAAGCAATCCTTGTGCATTAAAACCTAGTTTTGGTGTAATGTGCAATTTACCCAAAACCTAGGGTTCAATATGCAAATTACCACTTCAATAAGGTCCCTAATGTATCTTGGCGTCATGTAAAGCAAAGAAAATGAGAGGGGCACCTCATTTGAATCAAGTTGGAAAAGAGAGAATCTTGATATTAAAATAGTCAAGATTTAATCCTAATTGAAACCCTAATTCAATTTAGGACAAAAATGAATGCATTAATTAAAGGGCCTTCAACCAAACTATAATGGTTGGATTTGATAAACTGTGGACACCTTTTTGCCTTTGCTAGACCACGAAATATCTCAAGGCAAGTGGATAACCCACTCACCTTATTATAAGGAAAAGAAATATCCACTCTCATATGGATATTAATATAAAATGATCTAAGGTGCTTAATTTCTTTTCCCTTAATTCATGGATAATGGAAGGGATCTCGGAGGGGATAGAGATGCCCTTGAATGCAAGAAACCAAGGGGGGAGTGGTGGCAACAATTTTGGAATTAATAGACTTTTATAAGAAGATTTTTCTCTCTCATCAATTTTCTTATAAAAGTACCCTTTCTAAGCCAAAACAAAGGCTTTTTCAGATTTCTTTCTTTACCCTTGCTTGGAAAACGACCAAGGAGCTGTGGAGGATTAGGACGACGACCCCCAACCTGTTGGTAAGCCCTTGACCTTCGTTCTTCTTGATTCCATGGTGGAAATAAAAAATAAATCATTGATTTCTTCTTATTTCGATCTCCTCTTCAACCCTAGCCAAACTTTTCAAACAAAATCTTGAGGACGAGCCTAGGGGGAGTTGAAAGAGCTTCATACACCATTTTTTCCGTGATCTTGGAGCTTTGGAGCTCAATTGGAGGCATGTTTTATAACTTGAACCCTTAATTTTATTATTGCAATCAATTCCTTATCAATTGGTGATCATTTCTACATTTCCGAAATTAAGTTTGGTTGATTGATGCAATATCCATGGAAATCACAGTAGATATCGTGAGTTTGGAGCTTGATCATGATGAAATCATCATAAGCACACACCTCCCCAAATATCTAGGGCAAACGGTTTCAATGTTGGGACCAAACAGTTTCACCAAACCGTTTGGTGGTTTGGGTCCCAAACCGTTTGGGATGGTTGACCGTTTGAGATGGTTGACCATTTGAAGATTTATGCTGTGGTGCTTGGATTTTTATCCAATGGTTTCAATTTGTTTTATCTTGAAGGTTTCAATTGTGAATGATTACTTAATTGCAAACCCTAATAGACTAAGTGTTGAATTTCCAATTGATTGAAATGATGGTTTGGGTTGATTGACCCAAACGGTTTCAAAACCATTTGGGGATCACCCAAACGGTCTCAAGACCATTTGGGGGTCACCCAAGACCGTTTGGAGGTCTAGGGTTAAGTATGGCTAAGTGTTTGAAGATCCAAAGATATGGTATCAACCCTAATCGGCTAAGTGCTGATTTTGCAATTGAATAAGTTGATGGTTTGGGTTGATTGACCCAAACGGTTTCAAAACCGTTTGGGGATCACCTAAACGGTCTCAAGACCATTTTGGGGTCACCCAAGACCGTTTGGAGGTCTAGGGTTGAGCATGGGTGGGAAATTTATGATCCAAAGATACCAAATTGAATTGCAACTAAGTGCTGATTTGATAATCAATCCAATGGTCCAAAACCCTAATTGGATGTCATGGTTTTTGATGATGGAATGGGAAAACGGTCTCAAGACTGTTTGGAGATCAACCAAACAGTCTCAAGACCGTTTGGTGGTCATCCAAGACCGTTTGAGGTCAGGTCATATCATGTGATGATGATTGTTCATTGATTTCAATCGATTTGATTCCACAATGTCAACCATTGATGGATCCTCAATTTCAAACCCTAAGTGATGGTTTCTTGAATATCAAACCTAGTTCAATTGGGTTCAAAACCCTAAATTGAAGGTCTAATTGAATGGTGATTTAGTGGTCCAATTGATGAATACTTTAAGTGGTTCAATTTATAATTGGTCCATGGATTGAAACATTGAGTCGATTGAGTGTTGAAGTGTTATTTTTGGTCCATGCGGTTTTGAGAAGCTTTAGACCAAATGGTCTCAAGACCGTTTGGGACCAAACGATCTCAAACCATTTGGAGACCCAAAGTGCAAACGGTTACAATACCTACTTTGTCGAATTGGTTTCAAGTATAACTTGTTCAATTATTTTCAACCAATTGATGTATGAGAACCAAGATCATTGAGGGTCTAAGTAATTAACTTTGTGAAGATCAACATGGTTAACCCATTTGAATATCTCATGTAATTGAAGGTCCAATATGGTAAACCTATTTAGATACTTAATACAATTGAAGATTTCAATGGTTAACCCAATTGATCACTTTGTGGAATTGAAAGTTTAATTGGTTAATTCTTCTGAACTCATTATATAATTGATGGTTTAATTGATTAGACCATTTGGACATCTAATATGATCAAAGGTCAATCAACTATGTGATTAATAAAGATGTAGACCCATGATGATTGTGAAGGTTAACCCTAGCTATGTGTACTCAAGTGAAGAGTTAACCTAGATTAATCTTGGAGTAGTTAACATCCTAAAGAGGATGAGAGAGAGAATGAGAGAGATGAATGCTTATATAATTAAGCCCTAATTCTCTCATTATGAGTAAACTATGTGATAATGGTTGATCCATAATAATGAGATCATGAAACCCTAATCAATGAGCCTTAACCCTAATTAGAGCAATGCTATGTGTGAAATCCTAATTAGAGCAATGCTATGTGTGAAACCCTAATTAGAGCAATGTTATGTGTGAAACCCTAATTAGAGCAATGCTATGTGTGAGACTCTAATTAGAACAAAGCTATGTGTGAAACCCTAATCTAGGGCAAAGCTGAGTGTTATCATAAATACAGGGTGATGATGTAATCCTAACTTAGTGTAACAATGAAGGAAACCCTAATTTAATGGGAATTGTACATCCTAACCCTAATTTGGGTATGAGGTAAGAGAAACCTTACTTGAATGTGAATAGAAAACCTTAATCCCTAAAATGGGGTAAGGTGCATGAAACCCTAATATAGGGTAGTGCCACTAATCCTATGTGAAGACCTAGCACTGGGTGATGTGTTGTGAAATCTTAATTTCACATAATACCAGGTGAATCCTTGATATAGAAGGATGATTATATGAAACTCTATTGAAGAGTATTACAATGTGAAATCCATAAATGTATGGAATATTCTATGTGAATCCTCAAATTATAAATATGGAGAATACTATTCTTAATAAAGCTAAAGGGGTTGGATGATGGCAGCCATGGTGGTGTAAAATGGTCGTGGTGATCTTATGTAGCATGACCGTGCAAGGTAGAACGGCCGTGGTGGCTTCCCCTTGCACTGCCGTTCTTGGTTGCACGGCCTTGGTGCTCTATGCTTGACTTGGAGTTGATTTGCAAGTGACCTAGCATGGTCGTTTTGTTAGTTCCTAACTTAAGGATGAGTCCATAGTATTAGTAACGATAATATAATCTAAGTGAGTGAATAATGACCAATACCTTACATGATAAATGTGACGAACTAGTGCATAAAGTATTAGGATGAGGAATACCCTAATACAAGCTAAGTGTATAAACTCAAGTATGATAAAGGTGTTGAGGGAAGTGATACATCAAGTTATGATAGATATCACATCCAACTCTCCAATATTGGTATACCTTGATGTGTTATAAGTCCAGGATGATTGGATGAATGACACATGAGATGTGTCATGTCAATGGTTACATTGAGATGTAATGTACTATGTTGAATGTAAGCTAACATACCTTATGAAAAGGTTAATCCAAATCAATAGACTATGATACAATCATATTCTGATAAAGATGAGAGAGAAACTCATACTTTGTGTTGATAATACATTCAATGATGAATGATGAGAATAAATAGGTATGAGTGAATACTTATGTTATTCATATTGATTCCTTGTTATGTGAATCCCTAATACAGGGTAATGCTATGTGAAACCCTAACATAAGTTAATGCTATGTGAATCCCTAATACTGGGTAATGCTATGTGAAACCCTAGTACAAAGTGATGCTATGTGAGGTTCTAACACAAAGTAATCCTATGTGAAGCTCAAATACAGACTAATGGGTTATGAATGTAATAAGATAACCCTTAGTTGCATAGTACTGATATGTAATGGTATCATGATTACTAATCATGTAGATATGTTGAGATGATGAGCATAACCAGGTATGAGCTATGATGTTCTGTATACTGAAAATGTTCTATAGGCCTTATAAGCCTTCATATGCTTTGTTGCTTAGTGAGAGGTAATCTACAACTAATAAGTCTTGTATGTCACATGATGTATTAATTATCTTAGATTGTTTATGAACTTTGTGAACTATGTGCAATGCTTTGTGTAGAAAGAATTATAATGTCCCTGGGTCAGATGATATGAAGGTATGAAAATACCTGATAGTGGAAATAAATGTTCTATGGTGAGTTATGGGTTCAAATACCCAGATTCTATAATCATGATAATGAACTTGTTAAGAAGTGGAAATGTACTTGATGAGATGAGGGACTAAGATCCCAACACTTTATGAAAAGAGTATGGCTACAGGCCATGACTCCCCAATTATAATGCTAGGCATTAGATATATGATCTAAGCCTGAAGAGAGTTAATGTTGTGGTAATGATTCTATAGTGAATAAATGTTATACATGTTCTTCATATTCTTTAAAGGATAAGTGACATGTTGTTTTATCAAATTATAGCTATAATGCTTTTGATAAGAATAATGTTCTAATATGTTAGACATGAAAATATCTGTTACCAAACAAATATAATTCCTTTGTGTATATTTATCTTCTTAAGATGCAATAATAATGTTTATAGCAGAGAGTTATATCTCTCGCTGGGGAAATTTACAATTGTCTCACCCCCGTGGGAATCACATTTTTAGGTGGACGCGGACGAGGAGGCAGGAATCCTTTAGTAGGTGAAGGACAACAATAGCAGCAGCAGGGACATCAGTGAAGTCTCAGGTGGAGACACTGGCTGTTATGCCTTGTATAGATGTAAATAGAGTCCTATGTGTCATCTCTGTACTCTCAGGTCCTCAGAGTAGTAGTTAGTACTTTCAAGATTTTGGCTAAGTGCCTCGAGATTTTCATACTACTTGTGTTTAGTTTAACAGGGCAGTTAATACTTGTAATTCACAGAAAGAGATGATACAAGTTATGTACTTTTGAAAAACAGAATGTAAATGTGTTACTTTTATTCTATGTGAAAAAAATTTCACTTGATGGATCTTTTGATAAAAGGTTTTATTTTTTAGTGATTTTTGGTAATCCGCTGCTTAGTGAATGCTTCCGTATTAGTTAATTATGTTTTTATGAGTTGTATGCCACAATTAAGTGGTATTAGAGCTCTAGGTTCACTGAGTCTACAGAGACATATGACTAAGGTTGTAGCGCCTGTACTAAGTGTCTTCCAGTTTATCTGATAGTATCTTCTGCTCACATAGGAGGAGAATAACTTGAAGATGTCTGGACCTCATGAAGAACATGCTGCGGAGGGCAGCATTGCTACACCAGGAGGAGGTGCATGAGACCATAATAGAGAGGAGCCCGTACCTGAACAGCCCCAGTTAAATCAAGCTGACATGGGGAACCCAGCCCTTCAAGCCATGTTTGGGCAGTTTATAGCTGCCATGACTCACATGACTGATAGGATGCAAATACCTGCACCTAGGACATCAGCTCACCATGAGGGCTATGGAGTCGGCAAGACTTTTCAAAAACTTCGCCGGGTTGGGGCCATAGATTATGCTGGTACATCTGATCTAGTAGATGCTGATTTGTGGCTGACAGAACTTGAAAAGGCTTTCAAGATTCTTGATATCCCTGAAGTTGAAAAGGTAAGACATGTTGTGTACCTCCTAAAAGGGAGTGCTGGTCATTGGTGGATGATAGAAGAAGATAAGAGACCAGGTGAAGAAGTTGGATGGGAGGTATTCCGACGAGAATTCGTCAGTAGATACTTCCCTAAGACGTATCTAGATGAGAAGATTTCTCAATTTGAGAGGATCAAACAAGGACAGATGAACGTTAGTGAGTATGAAGCTAAGTTCATGGAGTTTTTGCGGTTTTGTCCGCAAATGCCAGTTAATGATGATGAAAGAATTCGACATTTTGAGAAGGGGTTGAACGTTGAACTGACCACTCCTATGTCTACTTTAGAGAACAGGGAGAGGTTTTCCACCTTTGTGGAATCAGTAAGGAGGATAGAGAGGTCTGAAATCGAGAAATGACAGACTAGTGGCAAGAAAGTGTACACTCAGACTCAAAAACAAAGGTCTGAAAGTTTTAAGAAGCCGAAATTTTCTACATCGGCAACATCATCAAGATTCCATACCCAGACACAATGTATGTCAAGTAGGGATAGGGATCGTAGTAATGTTCCAAATAGAGCCTCCAACATAGCATCAACATCGGTATCTGGACCTCACAGACCCTATTTTGCACCTAGGATCTGTTATCAATGTAGACAATCGGGACATCTAGTAAAGGATTGTCCAAGCGGGAATCCAATGATGACTCAACCTCAAGGGCAGAGTCAGCAAGGATCACAAAGGAGGCAGTTTTCTAGTAACAATAGAGGACGTGGACAGACGTCCCAGACATGTCAGATGAGATAAAGCCATTCTGATATTTCATTTTCTAATTCTATGTGTTAAAGATATAAAAGTAGTTGTTTTTAACTTCCTTTGACTAGTCCTATAAGGACACAAGGGAGATGAGAACTTATATCTTACTCAGTGTTCCTTAAAATGTTTTATAATCTCCCTTATATGTGTGTTGAAAGATGAGATTTGAAAGTGATGCCTGGAGAAAATCTAGGAAATGGAAAATCATGTGTGTATAATGATATGAAAAGTGAGGAATATGATAGCAAATAAAGTGTATACTACCTAATCTCCATACTTATATACCCTGGCCAGGTATATGATTATTGAAGATAAGGCAAGTATGAAACTCTTAGATTGTTATCTTTTTTATTACTCTGATCAAGTAGTCATTTTGAAACAATCTAGAGAGTATAATGTAAATTAAAAGGAAGAGCTATGTGAACATTCCCAACTAAAAGGAAGAGCTATGTGAACATTCCCAACTAAAAGGAAGATCTATGTGAACATTCCCAACTAAAAGGAAGAGCTATGTGAACATTCCCAACTAAAAGGAAGAGCTATGTGAACATTCCCAACTAAAAGGAAGAGCTATGTGAACATTCCCAACTAAAAGGAAGAGTTATGTGAACATTCCCAACAAAAAGGAAGATCTATGTGAACATTCCCAACTAAAAGGAAGAGCTATGTGAACATTCCCAACTAAAAGGAAAAGCTATGTGAACATTCCCAACAAAAAGGAAAAGCTATGTGAACATTCCCAATTACATAGAGTTTGCTAAGTGAACTTTCCTAAATGAATAAAGGATTTCTGAGTGAATTATCTCTGTTAGATATATATGTTTTCCCTTTTGATAAATATTCTTGAGTGATGATTGAAGTATGCTCTTTTATGCTTCTTCCTTTCAATAATATGGACATCATATGTTAGGGGTTTATGTTTTGCATAAACATAAACATTGATAAGGTTGAATTAATAAAAGGAACTTTGTGTGGATTACAGAATCCATGATACTCCATGATATTAATATATTATGTGGAGACTTGAGGGTATGACAACTGAATAATCTGTCTCTCCTTTTCTTGAGATTTCGGGGATGAAATCCTTGTTAGGGGTTTATAATTTGTAACATCCCTGACCTGGGTTATGTGTTAACCCTAAATGTTTTGTCTAATAAGGTTGAGTAGATGCTTAATCTTATCTTGGGAAAATTAATTAGGGCTCATGAGAAACTTATGTTTCAATTTTGGTCATGTTTGAACAATGTTGAAGCAATGCTTGCTTATTTGGACTAAAGTGCAAATTACCCAAGTTGAGGGGTTAAATTGCAAATGTTACATGATAAGATGTTCCTATGATGTTGAGACATCATAATAATGAATATGATGTAGTGGTATGATTCTCACAAGCTTGGGCACCCAGATTAAGCTTGTAAAGCAATCCTTGTGCATTAAAACCTAGTTTTGGTGTAATGTGCAATTTACCCAAAACCTAGGGTTCAATATACAAATTACCACTTCAACAAGGTCCCTAATGTTTCTTGGAATCATTTAAAGCAAATAAAATGAGAGGGGCACCTCATTTGAATTATGTTGGAGGAGAGAGAATCTTGATATTAAAATAATCAAGATTTAATCCTAATTGAAACCCTAATTCAATTTAGGGCAAAAATGAATGCATTAATTAAAGGGCCTTCAACCAAAACTATAATGGTTGGATTTGCTCAAGTGTGGACACCTTTGTTCCTTTGCTAGGCCACGAAATATCTCAAGGCAAGTGGATAACCCACTCACCTTATTATAAGGAAAAGAAATATCCACTCACATATGGATATTAATATAAAATGATTTAAGGTGCTTAATTTCTTTTCCCTTAATTCATGGATAATGGAAGGGATCTCGGTGGGGATAGAGATGCCCTTGCATGCAAGAAACCAAGGGGGGAGTTGTGGCAACAATTTTGGAATTAATAGACTTTTATAAGAAGATTTTTCTCTCTCATCAATTTTCTTATAAAAGTACCATTTACAAGCCAAAACAAAGGCTTTTTCGGATTTCTTTCTTTACCCTTGCTTGGAAAATGACCAAGGAGCTGTGGAGGATCAGGAGGACGACCCCCAACCTATTGTTAAGCCTTGACCTTCGTTCTCTTTGATTCCATGGTGGAAATAAAAAATAAATCATTGATTTCTTCTTATTTCGATCTCCTCTTCAACCCTAGCCAAACTTTTCAAACAAAAGCTTGAGGAAGAGCCTAGGGGGAGTTGCAAGACCTTCATCCACCATTGTTGCCATGATCTTGGAGCTTTGGAGCCCAATTGGAGGTGGGTTTTATAACTTGAACCCTTAATTTTATTATTGAAATCAATTCCTTATCAATTGGTGATCATTTCTACATTTCTGAAATTAAGTTTGGTTGATTGATGCAATCTCCATGGAAATCACAGTAGATTTCATGAGTTTGGAGCTTGATGATGATGACATCATCAAAAGCACACACCTCCCCAAATATCTAGGGCAAACGGTTTCAATGTTGGGACCAAACGGTTTGCAAACCGTTTGGTGGTTTGGGTCCCAAACCGTTTGGGATGGTTGACCATTTGAGATGGTTGACCATTTGAAGATTTATGCTGTGGTTCTTGGATTTTGATCCAATGGTTTCAATTGGTTTGATCTTGAAGGTTTCAATTGTGAATGATTACTTAATTGCAAACCCTAATCGACTAAGTGTTGAATTTCCAATTGATTGAAATGATGGTTTGGGTTGATTGACCCAAACGGTTTTAAAACCATTTGGGGATCACCCAAACGGTCTCAAGACCGTTTGGGGGTCACCCAAGACCATTTGGAGGTCTAGGGTTAAGTATGGCTAAGTGTTTGAAGATCCAAAGATATGGTATCAACCCTAAACGGCTAAGTGTTGATTTTGCAATTGAATAAGTTGATGGTTTGGGTTGATTGACCCAAACGGTTTCAAAACCATTTGGGGATCACCTAAACGGTCTCAAGACCATTTGGGGGTCACCCAAGACCGTTTGGAGGTCTAGGGTTGAGTATGGTTGGGTATTTGATGATCCAAAGATACCAAATTGAATTGCAACTAAGTGCTGATTTGATAATCAATCCAATGGTCCAAAACCCTAATTGGATGTCATGGTTTTTGATGATGGAATGGGAAAACGGTCTCAAGACCATTTGGAGTTCAACCAAATGGTCTCAAGACTGTTTGGTGGTCATCCAAGACCGTTTGAGGCCAGGTCATATCATGTGATGATGATAGTTCATTGATTTCAATCGATTTGATTCCGCAATGTCAACCATTGATTGATCCTGGATTTCAAACCCTAAGTGATGGTTTCTTGAATATAAAACCTAGTTCAATTGGGTTCAAAACCCTAAATTGAAGGTCTAATTGAATGGTGATTTAGTGGTCCAATTGATGAATACTTTAAGTGGTTCAATTTATAATTGGTCCATGGATTGAAACATTGAGTCGATTGAGTGTTGAAGTGTTTTTTTGGTCCATGAGGTTTTGAGAAGGTTTGGACCAAACGGTCTCAAGACCGTTTGGGTCCAAACGGTCTCAAGACCATTTGGGACCAAACGGTCTCAAGACCATTTGGGACCAAATGATCTCAAGCCGTTTGGAGACCCAAAGTGCAAACGGTTTCAATACCTACTTTGTCCAATTGGTTTCAAGTATAACTTGTTCAATTAGTTTTCAACCAATTGATGTATGAGAACCAAGATCATTGAGGGTCTAAGTAATTAACTTTTTGAAGATCAACATGGTTAAGCCATTTGAATATCTCATGTAATTGAAGGTCCAATATGGTAAACCTATTTAGATACTTAATGCAATTGAAGATTTCAATGGTTAACCCAATTGATCACTTTGTGGAATTGAAATTTTAATTGGTCAATTCTTCTGAACTCATTATATAATTGATGGTTTAATTGATTAGACCATTTGGACATCTAATATGATCAAAGGTCGATCAGCTATGTGATTAATAAAGATGTAGACCCATGATGATTGTGAAGGTTAACCCTAGCTATGTGTACTCAAGTGAAGAGTTAACCTAGATTAATCTTGGAGTAGTTAACATCCTAAAGAGGATGAGAGAGAGAATGAGAGAGATGAATGCTTATATAATTAATCCCTAATTCTCTCATTATGAGTAAACTATGTGATAATGGTTAATCCATAATAATGAGATCATGAAACCCTAATCAATGAGCCTTAACCCTAATTAGAGCAATGCTATGTGTGAAACCCTAATTAGAACAATGTTATGTGTGAAACCCTAATTAGAGAAATGCTATGTGTGAGACTCTGATTAGAGCAAAGCTATGTGTGAAACCCTAATCTAGGGCAAAGCTGAGTGTTATCATAAATCCAGGGTGATGATGTAATCCTAACTTAGTGTAACAATGAAGGAAACCCTAATTTAATGGGAATTGTACATCCTAACCCTAATTTGGGTATGAGGTAAGAGAAACCTTACTTGAAAGTGAATAGAAAACCTTAATCCCTAAAATGGGGTAAGGTGCATGAAACCCTAATATAGGGTAGTGCCACTAATCCTATGTGAAGACCTAGCACTGGGTAATGTGTTGTGAAATCTTAATTTCACATAATACTAGGTGAATCCTTGATATAGAAGGATGATTATATGAAACTCTATTGAAGAGTATTACTATGTGAAATCCATAAATGTATGGAATATTCTATGTGAATCCTCAAATTATAAATATGGAGAATACTATTCTTAATAAAGCTAAAGGGTTGGATGATGGCAGCCCTGGTGGTGTAAAACGTTCGTGGTGATCTTCTATAGAACGAGCATGCAAGGTAGCACGACCGTGGTGGCTTCCCCTTGCACGGCCGTTCTTGGCTGCACGGCCATGGTGCTCTATGCTTGACTTGGAGTTGATTTGTAAATGACCTAGCATGGCCGTTTTCACTACAAAAAATTGGGTCATTATTCATGAGTGAGTCCTGTCACAAACCCCTCTCTACAGGCCCTCACAAATAGGGACGGTTGTGGGTCTAGCCCTCACAAATGGTCCATGAAGAGAACTCACGTGACAAATACCAGTGGCCCTCACAAATACAATTGTCACGGACCAACTGACCCTCAAGAATGCTATATTGAGGGACTATTTAGCCTTCATAAATATATTTTTGAGGGACTATTTAGCCTTCATAAATACATTTTTGAAGGCATGTTTAGTTCTCATAAATACATTTTTGAGGGACTTGATGGTCTTGGAGAATATATTTTTGAAGGGCTAATGCCTTCATTAATATTATTTTTGAGGGGCTATGTGGTCGTCATCAATACAATTGCGATGGTCAATCTGGATCTCATTTTTGAGGGACTAAAGACCTTCATTAATATATTTTTGAGGGATTACTGTAAATGATTTGGTTATTGATTTATTGAATGATTTGTTGAATGTTAATTAATTTTAAATGAAAACTTTGTATATATAACCTCAAGCAATATTTTTATAAGAGTCACATGACATCATAAGAATTTTCAACACCAAAATGACACATAAAAATGTTAAATCACCTCAAACCAATTTCTATTATTGAAGCAAAATATTATCCGTACATTGTGTGCTCAACATTGATATAAATAACGAATACATATGATTCTAAAATTTGAGATTGATGACAATCAACATATCATGCTAGAAATTCTTAAGATCTGTAATGTCTCTATATTCCTTCAAATGGTGTGGTGCTCTTCATCAATGACATGCCTCATACGGTTGCCACCTGGAAAGAGATAAGAGCAGATTTCAATATACCAAAAAGACAAATAGTACAGACAAAATATATGTACATAATGGGTCTGAAGCTTAATTTGCAGGGAACTATACTGATTACCTTATGGGAGACTTACTAATCTAGCTGTGATGCTTGCTTAAATTTTCTTTTGAGGAAGTCATATTCCTATGGGAGTCCAAAGGGATGACTCCCTCCAGATCCCATAACCTTTTAGTCTTGAAAACAGAGGCTGACATCACCTTCACTGTATACAGATAGAATAAAGCCTAACATCAGATATAAACTAAGCATTAACGCCACACAATATAGTGGTACAACAACATTCTAACAGCATTAGTGCAGCGAGCATGGTATGATTCTAGATGTATTTTTATATTAAAGCTTTCCCCATGACTGAATAAGAGCTACAGATTCTGCCAAAATATTCCTTTGAATGGAAACATGAGACAAATGCTAGTTAATTCTAAGTTATTTTGTCATTTATTGTACCATGTGCTACGGCCTGGTCTGGTAACGCATTTGCCATTCAGTGTTGTTTGATTTTTGTGTGTGACCCACCCTATCTATGCGGGAGCTGGAGCTTCTTGTCAGTATAACTTTTACATTCTTTTATATTATTAACATGGTAGCTGAGGATTTCTACTAGAATTCTAGCCCTAGAGAACAACAAACACTTTGCTCTTCATAACTAGTGCGCTGCTGCCACCTCAATCTCAATCACCTGCTAGCATCATCTTGCCGTAATAAATATAATATTTTCATTAACTATTAGTTGAATTTCAAGTTCATCCATCTATAATTTTTGTTTGATTTAGCATGTTAGGAAGTTATACTCCCTTGTTCACCACGACCACATAATAAATGTTTTATCTAGGCTAGAACTAGATCAAAAATATAAACAGATAAAAAGTCTAACCTGAAGAGACCTAGAAAATTGCTTGTCAAAGACCAATCGACAAGGCCAACACAGCTACAGATGAAGAATGGTAAACATATCCAGGAAGGATGGCTGATACCAACAACGAGCTGTACTCCCGGAAACAGCAAGCAGAATGCAACCTTAAAGCGAGAACCTTTGTGGGGAAAAAACAACAATGCAATTTGAGTAAAGAGCATGAACCTAACAATACATGTTAAATACTGTTACATAAATGGAGATGTACTTTTCCATAATATTAATGATTGGACAGCCATAAATTTGGGTGCAGACACAATGCCACCCAAAAAAAATCAAAGATAAAGCCATAATACAACAGCAAAAAGATATTCTGGATGCAGTGGACAATCCAAGTACAAGTTTGTGTTTAGTCTGTCATTCTTGCATGATCAAAGATATTAAACAATCAGATAACATAATCACTTCAAGAAAGTTACATACCAAAATGATGGACAGAAGATGCATCCCACCAGAACGAATATCGAAGAAGAATTCGACTATGATAAATTTCAAGAAAAGCAACCAAAGCCGCAAGAAATTGCATGGTAACAAAATAAATGACAGATGCCGATCCCCATGGTTGAATTCTAAAAGACAAAGTAACATCAACAGAGTTAGTTAATCATATGTTTTATGTAGATATATATAAGAAAAGCAATCAAAGACCCTCAAGCAGTGAATAAAACTAAACTTGAGAAGTGATAGAAATTTTCATAATCCAGCTGAACCACGGTGTATGATATCTTGGTAAATTGATAGATTGGGACATGATACCACTACCAGTTAGGTATTAGAAATTCAACATTGTGTATTAGAACTTGAACAGTGCATGATGAAGATCAAAACATTATACTGAACATGTGAAAATTTTCACAGCTTTTCAGTCGGCATTTGGAACTTATTGGTATATGATATATTGGACCATTTTAAGAACAGAAACAAGACAGACGTGGATATTTCAGAGTATAAAAAAAATATTGCACACATTTTACAATCATTAGCTTATATCCATTTTTTTCAAATGGTAAATAGAAAGAAATGACATATGCCCAGGTTCATCAAGTAGAATAAGAAGAATCATTAAGGTCAAGAACAATAACAAGAGACCTCAGATTATACGAATCAGGAAGTTCATTCATTAGAAAAACATAAAGCAAGGTGTTCACCTGTCCTAGAAAACCTGTGGTACCACTTTCAACAAGAGGAACACCAGCAGCTAAGCAAAGGCGGTTAACGTGCCGTCTAGCATCTAAGTTGTCAAGACCATTTAAAACAACATTAAACTACTTATAGAAATCAACATTGAAATCTGTATCTTTGACATTAGCGTGATATGGGGTGATGTTGATATGGGGCTTAAACTTTAATACAGCATCACGAGCAACCTACTTTGCAAGATGAAGTTAGGTAAACACAATAAAAGAAACTGGCCTAACACAGAATTCTTATTATGTACTTTGGCTTTTGACTGCCCGACGTGACTTTGACGAAACAGAAACTGCCTGTTCAGGTTGCTGACTTCTATTGTGTCCATATCAATCTGCAATTTTAAAATACAGCACAATTAAGCGAAAACATGTGGATCTTATTATCGGTATAAAGGGTGAAAATGAGCTAGGAATATAAGAAATGTGTTTCTATGAAATTATAAATTTTATAGTAACAAAGAGGCTGGTATACAGGGTGCAGTAAACACTGGGACATACATAACACAAAAGTGCTAAAAATCAGAACAATTATAGCATGAGAACATTACACAAGTCGTACACTTTATATATTCTTATCATACAACTCTAGTATGTACAATAGAAGAATTCTCTACAGTAGGGTGGGTATGCAAGTTCATCAGTGTTTATCATGGGTGGAATTTTGATGCATTGCATTTGAAGTATGATTTATATACCTGCACTCATTCATGATTATGGAACTCCTCCCAAGCAACATTTCATAAACACTTGTCCTTCGGTTGAACCAAGGTTTTCAAATGCACAATGTGGTATGCTTATGGGCGGTTATGGGTTACGGGGACGAAATTATACAAGATATAGGTAGTGAGCAGCGGCTTAAGTCAGAGAAATTAGGTTTGTATTTTCTTAGTCCAAAGTATTATACGTCTACAAAGTTAAAACAAAAGTTGTGAATAAGGGGAAGGGAGTTGGCAGTTATTGATTTGGGAACAAGTAATGATTAGTTAATTACTGCAGGAAAAAAAACCAGTCACGGTCCCAAAAAAATAACTAAACTGACAAAGTCAGATTCGGATCAAATAACCAACCTTTTTCAACAAAAAAACGTGTACCAATTATCCATTGGTAGTTTTCCACATGACACATGTTAGCCTGTACGCCTGCATATTGAGTCTGGATATGGGCACAGTCGAGCGGTGCAGGATGAGTGCTCCTGTATCGGGCGATATTCAGATCAGCTGGGAAGTTGGTATCGGGCGATAAGCAACTTGAAGTGGGTGGTATCGGGCGATAATCAATACTCGGTCTCCATGTATTTCCCTGCTACCTGGAACGACGTGCGGGCTGAGTGCTCTTGAGGCCCCCGTCTCGTGCGGGCTGAGTGATCCTGAATCGGCCGATAAGATTATTTATATTTAGATGTCGAGTTGAAGGTGCTGCTCGACGTTGGTGTATCGGCTGATAAGTGTATTTATATTAAAAAGTCTAGTTGAAGGTGCTGCTCGACGTTGGGAGTGGAGCGCTCGTATCGTTTGGGGAGCTTTCGTATCGTGGGGGGTCTCGTATCGGACTGGCTGGAGGCCGACAAAGATTGGTGGCTGATACGTTAGAAGATCTGTTCTACGATAGATTAGAGCAGCAACTCTCGTATCGTGTAGTAGTAGCAGCATCTCTCATTTCATGCGATAGGATTTTGCATGGAGTATCGGGCGATAGCGCTACTAGCACTAATAGCAAAGAGACTTTAGAGCAGAGCTCTAGTATACCATATCGTGCATGAGTTGAGCTCTCGTATCGTGCATGAGGGGGTAAGTACCCGATCAAGATGTTGCCCTCGCCCCTTTTGCGTAGGGTGACAAGACAGACCTCGCAAGATCGCGGGACGCAACAGGTCGTTGCGGAGAGGAGAAACAAGATGATATTGACTGCAGTCTCACCAGAGGAGGTGCTTCCCAACATAAGGGTTGTGATGACCAGTGAAGACACGCTGCATGACTCACCGTCGAGGGTTTCGGTGGTGGAAGAACGGAGGGATGATCGACCAGATCGTGCTGGGCCCGAGCGGACGGAGGTTCCAGCGTCTAGTAGCTCATTGCCGACACAGCCGCAGGAAGATACCCATGGTCCTGATGATGAGGGGGCGCCACCGCCGCCACCGGGGGAGGAAGGAGACGTAACTGCTCCTATGGTGTTTGGGTTGGACTGCCCGCCGATCGACCATACTGGTCCGGTGAATCAAGCGTCGTGGTCATTTGAGATCAGAACGGCGAAGGTTCTTGCTGTCCCAAACCCTAGGCAGGAGCTTGTTCCGACACCCATCACACAGCCGGTCGTCTCGCAGCGGCCACAGAGGAAGACACCGCTATACGGGATCCCTCACGACACATGCTTCAGATGTATGGGGAGAGGCCATTGGCAGGCGCAGTGTAGAGGAAGCAAGGTTTCCTATAAGTGTCGTAGACCGGGACATGTGGCTGCTAGAAGCACACAGTATATGCCGAGACCGAGGCCACCAGACGTACACTCAAGGGCGACGTTTCCACCATTGTCGTCAGGCATCCCGGCCAGGGGCGGGCCGCAACACATCCCTAAGCGCATCGTTGTTGATGTCGGGCCTGACGACGAGATGCGCAAAGCGAAAATGACGGCGCTTGAGAGGGCGGTGGAGATATCATGGCCATATGGTGTTCAATGGAAGGAGCTTTGCCCGTTCTTGCGGCAGTGCTGGCCCAATGCGGTAGACCTATACAGGTTTGCAGAACGTAAGGCTGTTGCTTTCTTCTCATGCGATAAGGAGGCGAAGGAAGTGAAGGAGAAGGGAGTACCGGATATGCACGGGAAAAAAATTGATTTGCAACTCATGAGTAATGGAGAACAGCACCAACGGAAGGAGGCTTTCTGGTTTTGGGTAGCAGACATCCCGATTACCTGCAGAGATGATGACACGATGGAGAAGATGATATCACCTTTCGGTAAACTGAGGTTCATTTCAGGCTGGCAGAAGGAAAAAGATGACTTATCTGACTTGATTATCCTGGTTGAGGCATTCAGTGAAGATGTCCCTCAATTTGTATCTCTTACTTACGGGCAGCGTAGGACATCTGTGCAGTTCTTCATGTTGGCAAGAGGGCCGGTGGGGTCCAATAGCACGCAGCTTACTGAGTTTGGGAGAGAGTCAGGGATACCTAGGGAGGCCTTATCTATGCAGGGGAAGACGATTGTATCTAATGCCATGGTGGTTGTGTCAGACAAAACCTCGGATTCTAGAGCGATACCTCAGGCGCGGAGCCCATCCCCGATCAGGCAGCACCATAGATCACCAAGACGAGTGGTCGTGGATAGAGAGGGCAATAACAGATTTTTGTCGAACAGAAGATTGGAGGATTTCATTTTCCTTGAGGGGAACTATGCTGATCATAGGAGGACATCTGGAAGGAGTCATAGCAGACATAGAAGAGATGGGGTTGATAGCCGGTACCACAGACGGTATCATTCCAGGAGGAGACACTCAGACTACGATGGAGAATTCTTTGATGGATACTGGGCGGAGTTGGAGGGGGGGTGTAGCCCCTGATCGTTTTCATCTTTGGTGGTGACGGCGGCACAAAGTTAATATGGACTTTACTTCTATTTTCTGGAACATCATAGGGGCATCTAATAATCCTACGAGGAGAGTTCTAAGCAGAATTTGTGGTAGATATAAACCAGGTGTGGTTTGTTTGTTTGAGCCATTTCTCCATGCTGAACAGGCTGCGGAACTCATGGACATTGTGAGGCTTGATTGGACAGTGGATAATCAAGAGGAGGAAGGGAAGATTTGGTTCTATGCAGACTTAGATACAAATCCTTTTGTTTTCAAGAGACATAGGCAACACATTACTGTGAGATTGGAGGCCAGCGATGGGGCAAAGTTCTTTGTTACAGCCATATATGCCAGTTGTGATCACCTTGAGAGGAGGTCTTTGTGGGAAGAGATAATGACAATGGCGGAACATATAGGTGATGAGCCATGGTTGATTGCAGGTGACTTCAATGTGGTACGTGATATAAGGGAGAGACGAGGCGGGAACACACCAGATTATCAGGACATGCTGGATTTCAACACCTTGATTGCGGACGTTGCTTTGGATGAAATTCCGTTTGAAGGCAGTCAAATCACTTGGGTGAACAAGCAGATTCTTACACCTACTATGTGGCAGAGAATAGATAGGGTGTTAGTGAATGAGGCATGGATGGTGGTGAGGCCCGCAACCAGATCGATACACTTAACCAGAGATAGAGTTTCTGATCACAGTCCTATAGTGACAATTCCAGGCAATCAAGCAATAGAGCGAAAGACGGCACATTTTGTTTTCATGAAGGCGTGGCTCGAGCACGAAGACTGTTTAAAGGTGGTTGAACAGGCTTGGAGTGAACAGGTGGTTGGACACCCGTCCTTCATTTTCTGTCACAAGCTTAAAAGAGTTAGATCATCTTTGTGAAGATGGAGCAAAGAGTCCTATGGAGAAAGCAAGCAGCGCATCAAAGACTTGGAGGATGTGGTGTTTACTACACAAGTGGCGTTCGATGGAAACCCAACTATGACGAATGAAGCTAACCTGAGGACGGCTGAGAAAGAAATGCAACAACTGTTGGATGAAGAAGAGGCGATGTGGAAAGAGAAAGCGAGGATAAGCTGGCTTCAAGACGGGGAGCGTAATACGAAATTGTATCATGCTACCGTCAAAGCACGAAGGAAGCGCAGGAGGATTAACAGCATGGTCTTGCAAGATGGCACGTGTATATCAGATCCTAAGATGATGGCGGAGGTGGCGGCAGACCTCTATAAACATTTCTTCAATGAGGTGGTGGAAACAAATGTACCTGACTTGGAGGATTTCTTGCATAATATCCCGGAGTTGGTATCTATGGATGAAAATCTTTCCCTTCTCGCTGTCCCCCGTGAAGAGGAGATTGTGAAGGCCCTACTAAAGATGGACTCCTCAGCAGCTCCAGGTCCGGATGGGTTCACTGGGATGTTCTTTTGGGCTGCTTGGTCAATCATTGGTGCGGATTTTATGAAGATGACAGAGGCTTTCTTTAGAGGACAACCTTGCTTTAGGGGCCTTTTCTGCTGCCGAATTCTGCTTATTGAAAAAAGACTACCAGAGGAGTTTAGGCCAATCTCTATTGAAAATGTTTCCCTCCGTATTCTTGCACGTATTCTCAGTGATAGGATGGCTCCCATGATGCCGAGATTGATTTCCAAGGTACAAGGTGCTTTTGTTAAAGGATCTGACATCACTCATCATGTCAGGCTTGCGAAGGAGCTGATGCACGACATCAATAGAGGCCAAGGGACACCCAATGTGATTCTGAAGTATGATATGTCGAAAGCTTATGATAGGACTGACTGGAATGTTCTGTGGAGAGTGATGCAGCAATTTGGGTTTAGTACGGATATGGTGAAGCTGTGCTTAGGTTTCTTTTCTAATACATGGGCTACCGTCACGGTTGGGGACGAAACTGCAGGATTTTTTCCGATGAGTAGAGGACTCAAGCAAGGTTGTGCACTATCCCCTTTCTTGTTCATTCTTTTCGAGGAGATTCTATGTAGAAAATTTCTGAAGATAGAAGAGGAGGGACACATTTTGAGATTCAAGATCAGGGAGGAGGCGATTCCGCCAAGCATTCTTTTATATGCGGATGACATTGCTTTATTCTTCAATGCTGATCAGAGATCAATGGAGAAGGTTAGGGATACTTTTGAGGTGTATGAAAGGGCCACGGGGCAAAGAATCAATAAAGATAAATCCATATGTGTAGTAGGTGGGAAAGATTCGGAGATGATAAATAGTGTGGCAGTTTGTATGGATATGGGGGCAGCGAAGGAATCTATCACTTACCTGGGTATCCCTATAACAAAAGGAAGGATGAGACTCAATGACTTCGAGTTCTTGATGAAGAAGATTGTTAATAAATTCACAACTTGGAGATCCAAACTTCTATCCTTCGCGGGAAGAAGACTTCTAATCGCTCACGTGCTATCATCCATTCCTGTATATATGGCGGCTGCGATTGGCGTTTCGGTGGGGATTGCAGACCGCATTGAGAGGAAGCTTTCTCATTTCTTGTGGGTGGGAAGGGATGAACAACACAAAAAAGCTTGGCTCAATTGGCACAGAGTTGCAAGACCTCTATCTCAAGGTGGGTTGGGGTTTCCATCGTTCCGTATGATAAATGATGCTTTTGTTGGGAAGGCTTGTTGGGAGGTGTTGACGGAGAATTCAATATGGGCCAGTTTCTGCAGGTGGAAGTATGCCAATGTGGTAGCAGGTCGTGATAATGTCTTTCCCGGTTCCTTGAAGTTGGGACCTTATCCTTCTCCGTACTGGTAACGTATATGGGATATGATGCCGCGGGTGTTCCCTATGTGTAGATGGGTGGTAGGGAGAGGTGAAATTCCTTTCTGGGACTCGAGGTGGTGTGAGAAATGTTTGACACATCATGCTAAATTCGCTAGTGATAGAAGACACCCTTTTCTTATTAAAGACTTCTGGGTTGAAGGCTAGGGATGGGATTGGGAATTGCTGAGGACGATAGTTGACGATGAGGGGTTGGATATCATCCGTGAATCTATCGCATGGATCGCTGATGTGGAAGATAGAATGATATGGATTCCAGGGTTGAGAGGTGTATTCTCTATGAGATCATTCAAAAAGCTACTGATGATAGACGGAAGGGAAGGTCCTACTGGGTTAGAGTGGATTTGGAAGAGTAGCTTCCCTAGGGCGGTGGCTTTCATTTGGAAGTCTGTTAGAGGGGCCACGTCAACGGATGATAATATTAAAGCTAGATGATGCATTCCCTTTGCATCTCGATGCAACTGCTGTGAGGAGCCGCACGAGGAGAGCATTGGACACCTGATTTTCCATGGAAAAATGGCGGGTTTCTTTTGGGGTAAGTTTGCCGAGCTGACAGATATGCATCCACCTAATGACGTCAGATCCCTAATAGATACCTGTGTTTTGGGGAAGAGGAAGAAACTAAAAGAGTGGCTAGCTGGAAACCTGGCGGTTCTGATCCCGTATAGCATATGGCGGTTGAGATGCCAAGCTAGATTCGAGGGGCAACATAGACCTTTCTCTCATGAATGGAGTTGGGTTATTGCGGCGCTGAACGTTCAGCTGAAGAGGAGATCTTTTGTGTTAGATACAGATAACAACATTTATGCACAGATGAGGGAGGCGAGCTTGAGTGAGCCGTGAGTCTTGATGAGACAGATAGAGCTGGTGAGATGGCAGACTCCTGACCTGCATAATCTTAAGCTCAACCTCACGATCGGGAGAGATAGAGATAACCAAGGAGTGTCTCGAAGGTGGGCGGCGAGAGTTATAAGAAATCACAGGGCTAATATCTGCCTTGTTTTCAGAGCTTGGCTCAGGAGTACAGATTACATACTTGCATATATGCAAGCGTGTGCTATCGGATTGAAGATAGCGAGAGACCATGCTTTGGTCATTTCGTGTATTGAGATTGATGAGGCGTACGTGCATGACATCTTATGGAACAACAGGAGGGAGCCATGGAAGACGTCACCGTTCGTTAGGGAGTTGCGAGAGGAGCTTGATTCTACTATGATATATGGGTCCTTGGTTCACAAGGTCATCAACTCAATACCTCGTGAACTAGGGAAATGGGGCAGCAGGTTGAATGAGCCATTCATTGCTTCTGATACACTGAATATTCCACGTAGAGTAAGAGGTATGGCAGCTTTAGAGAAACGTAGAGTTCCTTACATTGTTTTGTGGAGTGATGTTGGTTAGGTTGTTATGATGTGTCTGGTTTTTATTGCTTTTTACCTGCTCTGTTATAAGCAGGAGCTGTAATTTCTGGATGATTGTGCCCACTAGAGGGGTGTGGGATGAATAAAAGTGACCCCTGGTTTAACCAAAAAAAAAGATATGGGCAAAGTCCACATACTGGCTGATTATCAATATTTGAAACAGCCTACTAACGTATGTATGTGTAGTATGCACGGGATGCATATCCGAGCTATGCTTCTAGCCCACTCTAGTGACACAGAATGACAATAAGCAGAAAACTCAGATCATCGTAGCTCCAACATTTTAGGATCGTCAAAACCTAACATGTGAGAGAAATTGCCTCCGTAATCTAGAGACTCATCAGCAGATATAGTACTTCCATTCTTGTATATCCTGCACATAGATAGGCATCAAGTCACGTTCCTCAACTACTCAATTTGCTAAAGAGAGCAAAACAAGATGTGTTGTTCAGTACAAGCCTGCATTTCGTAGTTGTTTCAAATGATTAGTCACTAGTGAAAATAATTATTAGGCTTTTAAGTCTAAAGAAAAACATATTAGCACTATAAAGTCACTTCAGGAGAAAATCTTAGCAGCAACAGGGAAGACTAATAGATGTATTTGCTTCCAAAAAGTTTATTGTTTTTGTACTCTATATTCTAAATTGTTCATAATATGCCATCATTATAAATGTGTGCAATATCTCATGGATATGACTAGCTCTGTTGTTATAGCATTATGGGTTAGAATAGATGGCCTACATCCTTAAAAACCTAACTAGAATGAGAATTGCCGCCTTCTAAACCTTTTTAGCCATCAAAGAGGCCATGTATTTTATTAGCAAAACATGACAAGTAACAAAGCCATAATCAAAATTCAGGGAGATTCAGTGAGTAGATTCTAACACATTGTATGGCCCTACACTACATATACAGCAGGAAAGACAAAAATAAATAAAAATAAAAGCAAGACTGTTCTAAGGTCTAACATTTTTCCTCAAACCAAAAGCATATATATTTGGTATGCCCAACTTGAGTAATATGTAGACTGGTTTCTTGGCAAGAGGGCTTGGTGAAGATATCATCATATTTGATGTTGACTTATAGACTTCAAGTAGGGAGTATATATAGAAAGATCACATTGACAATCACTTAATAGAATGGGTTGTTTAGATTCCTCCTGGGGCATATTACTGATAAATTTACTAAGTGTTCTAATAAATTCATATGTATCTCTGTCCAGTCACATGATTTTTCATATGCAAAAGATTGCTGATAATGTCTTTACTTACAAGGCCTAAGGTATTTTGAATTTTGGAAAATGGCCCTTAGTACTGCAATTATACTTTGCAACACATTTTTCTAGACCGTAACACTCCCCTAGCACAGATAAGTGAAAGCCATGACATGTTACCTATAATTTTGGCAATCAGTAGCAATTTCATCATCGTTAGTTGTAAATGTGTACAACAGTGCAAGTAGGCTCCTTATATGGGAACAGATGTGGGTACGATGTACCACAGTAACAACTAAAACGAAGTGGATTCTATGAGGACCATGTAGACCCAATAACAAAACCAACCTCTCTAACACTCTCTCTCAAGCTGGGGAGTATACATCATTCAGTCCCATCTTGTTACTCAAATGAAATAGTGAAGGCGGAAGATTTGTGATGAAGATCGATAGCTTGTTCTCCTCTCTTCACATGAGGTGTGACGATATTCTTTACCTTGACCAGGTTTCTGACAAAGTGACAATCTACCCCTTGATGTTTCTACACTTGGGCTAAACATGATTATTGGCTATATGAATTGCCGCTTGATTGTCAGAATTGTAGGTGTCTTGAATGTAAGTCCTATCTCATGAGGAATAGAGAGAACCTACTGAATTGCACAACAGATATGAGCCATAGCCCGGTATCAGCTTCAGGTTCAATACTCGAACAAGCTGTTCATATTTTCTAAATTCTTAGCATGTGTTTAAAATGAGCAAGAAGAATATAGAAGAGAAGAGAATTGGATGGAGTCACATGGAATTAGATCCAACATTCCTAACATGGAATTAGATCCTAAGTATTTATCTTATGATCTGAAGTTTTAGCATGCAGAATCTTTGTTAATGTTTAGAAGTAGCTTGAAGCATATTCTTCTTGATTTCTGGTCATATAATATTTGTTGTTTATTTTTTAGGATGCAGGGAATGTGAAGAATATCTTCTGTACTCACACCCCTTTACAATGACATATAAAACACACACACACACACACACATATATATATATATCTAACCCAACTGTCCCATTAACAATATGACCAATACTAAGTTTGAAGACCAACCCATCTGCTAGGCCTACACCAATCTATAGTACATCCGCACACAGTTCCCCTACTAGCAATTGGTGGAGCAAGAAATGGTTACTGGTCAACATGGACCACAGTCATGCCAAACTAGTGCACAAGGATGCATATTTTCTACTATTCACTAGGATTGCAGACCACCTAACACATATGACAGGTCCATAAATATAACTCATGTAACAAAAACAATATGAACACATCAGCATACCTGATGGAGAAGGCATTCTTTTGCTTGACCTAACCCAAAACACCACCACAAAAATAGAGCTACCAGAAAATTTTCATCCACATAAATGATCAGTCACTCCCTTGAGGTACGAATAACACAAACATATTTAAAATAATGTCTCTTGGTTAGCATAGATCTGTTCCAGTCCAACCACAACTGCATAGTCTCAATGTTCTTGGAAGAAGATATGTTTAGTAGCTCAAGCATTTTCTAAGGTGCTCATACATCAACTCTAAGAATTCACTATACAGTTCATAAAACCACATGCACAGACAAAGAACACTAAAGAAGAGCTACATCCAAAAAGTCAACAAGCTAAACATCAACATCACAAATCTAACACTATTTAACTTCTTAATCAACTTTGTAACAAACTGACAGCGAGATTCATTAGAACTTTTATCAATGCAAGGGAAGACAAGTTCAGCCAAAGCTTTGTCCGTTGTGTATTGTTAGCTAGCATTAAACCCCTCCCCATCAAACATTTAAAAAGGAGATTTTCCGGATTGAGTTATAGCTAGTTGCTATAGCTAGGGATCACGATGACAATTGACTTATTGCTAGAAGTTGTGCTAAAGTGTCTCTTGGCATTATTTAGGCAGAGTTATGGGGGATTCTAGAAATCAAAATCACCAAAATTGCCCCATCCTCTAAGAAATATAGTTTCTACTAAAAGAAAATAAAATGGACAGATAGAAGTAGATTCTAAGAGGTAAGCACGATATGATAGTTAAGTGTAGGTCCAAGATGGTTTGCAGTAGCACATAGGCACTAAAGTGCAAATTTACTTAGAGACTTGCACCTAAAAAAGTGAGGAACAAAACAAGACGAAAAAAATACAAAACAATAAAAAAGTAATTTTACAATTATAAGCAGCACAATTTACAGAGTTGGATCAAAGACATGCATGAGGAGGAGTTTATTGTGATCTAAATCAAAATATGTATGCTATTTTAGGTGGTACAGAAAGTAAAGAAGATTATTGAGCTAAGTGGTGGAAAAGCATGTTGCTTATGTAAACAAATGGGTAGTGTCAAATTCTAGAGAGGGTAGCACGGCGATGAGGCACCAGAGGCCAGAAACCCCGTCGATGCAGGCACAGAGGCGACCTAGGGGGAAGCAGGGCGGCACACCCAGGCCGCCGGACCCCCTTCCCCCGGTCGGAGGCGTCGCTTTCGGGAAGCCCTAGTCGCCCCTTGAGTCGCGAGACCTCAAGTGGAGCGGAGACAACCAGAATGTCTGAATACCTAACATAAAATCTACTCTAGTACTATATGTGTGGATCCTAATAGCGGGTATAGTAAGATTACCTTACGATATGTTGTTCCGTCTTGCTCGACCATCCACCCTGCCTCGTTGCACAGCACCTTGAGCACCTCGTTGTTGTCGTAGTGTTTGGGGAGCTTGTAGTTGTCGTACGCCCTCAACCCGGCGAAGATCTTGGCAGTGATAGCCCTCCTCCGCCTCTCCTGCCTCTTGTTGTTCTCCCTCTCCTTCCACGAGGGCATCCTCCTGCCACCAGGCCTCATCCCAGGCTCTAGCGCGGCGCCGCGCACGCAAGCTCCCACCCCTTGGCCAGAACCCCTTCTTCCTCCTCCGTTGGCCGGCTGGGAAGCGCTCTGGATCTCCCTTTGGCTTCTTCCGCTGCGTAGTAGCTTGGCAGGATGGGAGGCGAGGAGGGGACCGTGGATGGAGTGGATATTGGGGGCAGGACAGGACGGGACGTGGCCGGTGGGGGAGTCTAGAGAGAGAAGAGAATAGAGGTGAGGAGTCGGTTATAGTTCATGGGGGTTTTGGGAAAGTTGTGGAGGGAAACTATGACGCGTATGGTGGGAAACAATTTTTCACAGAATGGGGAGTGAATAATGAAATTGTGAGGGATTAGTGTCCCTCAAAAAGGTCTACTTACATTAAAAACACGCTTGAGGGATTCAATCTCGTATTTGAGGGTCAAGTCCTCACAAATAGACTTTATTATTCACGGTTCTTGGTTCTTCATAAATGTTCTTGAATAATAGCCCAATTTTTTGTAGTGTTTGTTAGTTCCTAACTTAAGAATGAGTCCATAGTATTGGTAACGATTATATAATCTAAGTGAGTGACTAATAACCAATACCTTACATGATAAATATGACAAACTAGTGCATAAAGTATTAGGATGAGGAATACCCTAATACAAGATAAGTGTATAAACTCAAGTAAGATAAAGGCGTTGAGGGAAGTGATACATCAAGATATGATAGATATCACATCCAACTCTCCAATACTGGTATACCTTGATGTGTTATAAGTCCAGGATGATTGGATGAATGACACATGAGATGTGTCATGTCAATGGTTACATTGAGATGTAATGTACTCTGTTGAATGTAAGCTAACATACCTTATGAAAAGGTTAATCCAAATCAATAGACTATGATACAATCATATTATGATAAAGACGAGAGAGAAACTCATACTTTGTGTTGATAATACATTCAATGATGAATGATGAGAATAAATAGGTATGATTGAATACTTATGTTATTCATATTGATTCATTGCTATGTGAATCCCTAATACAGGGTAATGCTATGTGAAACCCTAACATAAGTTAATGCTATGTGAATCCCTAATACAGGGTAATGCTATGTGAAACCCTAGTACAAAGTGATGCTATGTGAAGTTCTAACACAGAGTAATCCTATGTGAAGCTCAAATACAGACTAATGGGTTATGAATGTAATAAGATAACCCTTAGTTGCATAGTACTGATATGTAATGGTATCATGATTACTAATCATGCAGATATGTTGAGATGATGAGCATAGCCAGGTATGAGCTATGATGTTCTGTATACTGAAAATGTTCTATAGGCTTTATAAGCCTTCATATGCTTTGTTGCTTAGTGAGAGGTAATCTACAATTAATAAGTCTTGTATGTCACATGATGTGTTAATTATCTTAGATTGTTTATGAGCTTTGTGAACTATGTGCAATGTTTTGTGTAGAAAGAATTATAATGTCCCTAGGTCAGATGATATGAAGGTATGAAGTTACCTGATAATGGAAATAAGTGTTCTATGGTGAGTTATGGGTTCAAATACGTAGATTCTATAATCATGATAATGAACTTGTTAAGAAGTGGAAATGTACTTAATGAGATGAGGGACTAAGATCCCAACACTTTGTCAAAAGAGTATGGCTACAGGCCATGACTCCCCAATGATAATGCCATGCATTAGATATATGATCTAAGCATGAAGAGAGTTAATTATGTGGTAATGATTCTATAGTGAATAAATGTTATACATGTTCTTCATATTCTTTAAAGGATAAGTTACATGTTGTTCTATCAAATTATAGCTATAATGCTTTTGATAAGAATAATGTTCTAATCTGTTAGACATGAAAATATCTGTTACCAAACAAATATAATTCCTTTGTGTATATTTATCTTCTTAAGATGCAATAATAATGTTTATGGCGGAGAGTTATATCTCTCGCTGGGGAAATTTACAATTGTCTCACCCCCGTGGGAATCACATTTTTAGGTGGACGCGGACGAGGAGGCAGGAATCCTTCAGTAGGTGAAGGACAACAACAACAGTAGCAGGGACAACAGTGAAGTCTCAGGTGGAGACACTGGCTGTTATGCCTTGTATAGATGTAAATAGAGTCCTATGGGTCGTCTCTGTACTCTTAGGTCCTCGGAGTAGTAGTTAGTGCTTTCGAGATGTTGGCTAAGTGCCTCGAGATTTTCATACTGCTTGTGTTTAGTTTAACAGGGCAGCTGATACTTGTAATTCACAGAAAGAGATGATACAAGTTATGTACTTTTGAAAAACAAAATGTAAATGTGTTACTTTTGTTCTATGTGAAAAAGTTTTCACTTGATGGATCTTTTGATAAAAAGGTTTTAATTTTTAGTGATTTTTGGTAATCCACTGCTTAGTGAACGCTTCCACATTAGTTAATTATGTTTTTATGAGTTGTATGCCACAATAAACCCATTGAACCACAAGCATAGAAGAGTAACAGAGATGCCAATAGGGAGAATAATCACACAACAGTGGATCCAGTTGGTGATGATATCATCAAAGGCAGAGGCAAAGAAAATAAAGAACCAACTATTACATAGATGGAGACAACAACAAACGAAGGAAACTCAAGCATTATCGACACCAACACACAACTCATTAATGCTGGTAGGAAGTCAAAGGAAATGAGTGAGGAATGCTTCATCGACTACCCCAGTCAGCCACACATACAATATGAGAAGTACATCCAAGAAGGGCTCAGATGAACAACGAGGATGTGCGGGTAATACCTGCTAAAATTTTCACAAATAATACTCTATCTTAATGATTAATACAGTAATATGAAACATTAGAGGTGCTGGTAAGGTGAAATTCATACGCACTCTTAAAATCCTAATCAAAACCTGAGATATCAAGCCGGTGGCCATTGTTGAACCTTGGATATCTGGAAGGGAAGCTACTTTGGCAATCAAAGACATGGAGTTCTCCAATTCACATCGAGTGGAAGGAAGGGGATTCTCAAGAGTCATATGGGTTTTAGGGAACGAGAAAGAATGTGATATTCAAATTATGGAAAGCCATAAATAGTATGTACACTACTACATCAGTGGAAACAGTGATATCAACTTTTTCTATGCATGTCCCATCCTGAGTGGCCGCCCCATCCTCTGGAAACATCTTCATAACATTAGTCTTCAGACAAAGAAGCCATGGGTTGTCATGGGAAACTTTAATTGCATGCTTCCACCGGATTAAAAGATTGACATCAACATATTCAACTATGATGAAGCAACCAATTTCAATAATGCTCTTACCCTTGTTGGATTAACAGACATTAGGAGTGTGGGCCATAAATTCACTTACAGGAAAGGTGTCCTCCATGAAAAGTAAGACAAAGTAGTAGCAAATGCATAGTGGATTCAATATTATAATAACATGTACTGTGAAGTGCTCCCTCACATTGGCTCGGATCACAATCCAGTAGCCATTCTAAAGAAGATGAAAGGTGGTAGAGCTCACCATTTCAAAGTTAAAGCCTCCTGGCTGGTTAACTTGAGTTCCACGAGATTCTAAAATCAAAATGGGATAGTAACAATGTGTTTTAGGTAGCATTAGCCAAGATTCGCCAACCCATTGTGGAGTGGGATGCTCAAAATATGGAAGTTGCTAACAAGGAGAAGAAAGACATTATTGCATGCATCAGTAGGTTGCATAAATCCATCAAAATCTCTTACTGCCCAAGGAAGGATCTTGTATGCTCCAACTTCAATTGAAACCAGACAAATTATGTTGGATGGGGAGGAAGATTACAAATAGCAGAGCCACATCAACTGGTTTCAGTATGACAATAAGAAAAGCAAGTACTACTATGATATCATCAGCAATAGACGGACAATTAACCTCATTCCCATGCTTTAGCTTATGGATAAAAGATGGGTAATTGGGGAGGATCTTAAAAAGAATCTCAACGATCATTTTCAGTCACTTTTTAGTAGTACAATGAATCCAATCCAAGCTGACATGAACGCCCACACAGGACACTTTGCAAAACTGAATAATGGACAGCTAAGAGATCTGGTTGTAGTAGCAACTGATTACGAGATATGGAGGATCCTAAAGGACCTTAACCCATACAAAGAAGTTGGGTCAGATGGCACTAATAATGCCTTCTCAAGAAACATTGGAAAATGATCAAGCCTTCTTTAATTCAGACCATTAGATACCTTTTAAATGGAAACTCTATCCCAGACGGACTAGGTGACTCATGCATCATGATCATTCCTAAGGTGAAGAACCCTATCAGCTATAACAAGCTCCTCCCTATATCCTTGAATAACTCGTGCCTAAAGCTAGCCTCAAAAGTGGTATTGGAACGCCTCAAGAAGCACATACCGAGATGGATAGCCCCTTCACAAACCAGATTTGTACCGGACCGGAAGATAGCTGATAATATCATTGTTGTGCAAGAAATCATCCATAACATGACCAGTTGAGGTGCAACTCCTTTCATGGCAATAAAATTCGACCTCTCGAAGGCCTACGACTACATGTCATGGCAATTTATTAAAGACACCATCCATAAAGCTAATTGGCTAGCGAACATAAGGTATTATGTCATGAACTCCCTATCATGCGCTACCACGAGTATTCTGTTGAATGGTGAAAAACTTCTAGGATTCAAGGCCTCACGAGGTCTGAGACAGGGATACCCTTGTCTCCTTACCTGTTTGTTCTATACATGAAAAGACTTTCACAACTAATTGAAGCCAATGTCAACAATAAGAAATGGAAGCTCATTAAGGTATCGCAGCATGGACCATCTATTTTAGACATATGATTTGTAGAAGATACCATCATGTTTGCCAAGGCAAAGGTTGAACAGATGAAAATCATCCATGACTTCTTCAAATCCTTTGAAAAGTCTTCTGGGGAGCTAATTTCCATTGAAAAGACAAGAATTTTCTTCGGCAAGTCTGTAGGCAAACAAACCAGACTGAACATCTATAATATCAGCAATATCATGGAGACAAATGATCTGGGCATGTATCTTGGGGTTCCTATTCTGCATAACCGTGTAATGAAAACCACATATTCTGGGATACTAGAGAAGATGGATAACAAAGTTAATGGATGGGCAACTAAAACTCTATCCTTAGTCGATCGTATCTGCCTAGCAAAGTCAGTATTGACTACCATTCCCATGTACTCCATGCAAATAGCTAGAGTGTCTATCAGTGTATATAGAAATGCAGATAAGATCATCAACACGTTTATTTCGGGTGGAGGACATAAACCCAACCCAACATCACTAATGTCATGGAACATTGTGACTACAAGTATGAAGAATCGAAGCCTCGACATAAAATATATGGCAGACTGGAACAAAGATGTGATAGGAAACAGTGCATGGGACATCATATCTAGTAGACAACCTCTTTGGTAAGATGGCCTACTAAAGAAATATCACAATTTCTGGGGACAATTAGGAACTCATGCAACTCCATTCTGGAGAGTTGTGAAGGGGTGTGAGGAACTCATCACTACTAACACTATCAAAATCATCACCAATGGGGGAGTCACTTATGTGTGGAATGACCAGTGGGTACCCAATTGCGGCAAGCTTATTGATGTTTGTATAAAGGAGGTGGAACCATTTATTTTAGGTATGAAAGTTTCCAGTCTTGTTAACCTTAGGAGAACCTAGAACACGGCCTTTCTTCAAGAATATGTACCTACAGACTGTGTTGAGTGGATTGTAAATCAACCTCTCCCAGACCCAGCAGCTCTGCCCAATATCTGGGCATGCAATCATGACGACTATGGGAAATATATTGTTGGGTCGACTTACAACATCATTCATAATAACCCCAATAGGAGAGAAGGGCCCTGGGAGAAGATCTGACATCTTGATGTCCCAAGAAAAGTTTGCACATTCATGTGGCTTCTCGCGCATGAGGCGATCATGACCTATATGAGGAGGAAGTTGTGGCACTTCATAGACAATAATCAATGTCCTCGATGTAACTAGGAGGAGGAAATAACATTACATTCCCTTCGAGACTGTAACTTTGCTAGATCTGTCTGGGTGCAAAGAAACATGTTCAGAACTCAGCTCCATCTTCAAGGAACATCAACATGTGAGTGGCATGAACTTAATGTTCAAAGAGATGCCAATTACAATAGTAGATTTACTTTATGTTGTTGGAGTATCTAGAAGGCAAGGAATCAGAGAGTGTTTGAAGGAAAGGAAGTAATTATGGCCAGACGATGCTTGAACTGGCCAACAACATTACAGTAAGCACTCAAGCTTACAACATATCCAATATTGCAAACATTTCAATGAAAATAGAGAAGGATCAGCCTCTGGGAGAAACCAGTCTTAGAGATGTTGACAACATGATTATCATGAGAGATGATGCAAAGGTAGTTAGTAATGAGGCAGTGATAGCAGTCATAATCAATAAAAAAGATGACACTTGGATGGGCGACGCTGCTAGGTACATCAAAACTTCCACAGTCTCTGAAGCAGAAATTTGAGCCATGGAGCTCGTTGTTGATCTCACTAGAAGACTCCAGTAAAAGGTCATCATTGGTGGAGACAGAAATAGTGATATTGAAGCTCTTAAAGATAGCAGCAATCAAACCCACATTCCCTGGCTGGATGCATGGCGATATAGAATTGAGAAGATCTGAAGTGAATGCTAGGAAGTCCAATTTCTGAAGATTGGGAGGTTATACAACTCCATGGCAGAAGGGAGGTTATACAACTCCATGGTAGACATTTTGGTCAAACACCACCTAAAAACTTATAAAGAGGATCTATACTACATATACCCTCTCCTGGATCATGTGGGTCTTTCTTCCACCTCTTCCTAAAATGGTAGAAGTTTTACCAAATTCATGTTTTCTAAAAATATAATTCTTTTGAATGATATCATTGCAAGAGGAGGGCAAGTTGAATAAGAGAGCCTCCTAGCTTACCCTAAAAAAGTCTGATTTAGGGTGTAGATCATCATGAAGATTACTAATATAACTAGATCTAGGGTTTTGGAGTCACAAACTTGAGATTTGAACATTTAATCAAATTCATATATGCAAAGAGAGAACATTTTGAGATATTAGTTAAAAGGGAATAGATTTTAGAGTATTTTTATCTAGTTCCTCATATTTTTCTCATCAAAATACTATATTGTATGTATTATTTTAAGATACTATCAATTTTGACATATTTTCTAAGATAGGCCATTTTCCATAAATATTGGTAGAGAGAGAATTACTTTTATCATAATAAAATTTGGGCCATTGGATAGGTGATCAGTGTTCACTGGTAAAGAGATCAAATTGTTGGTATCTGCTCCATCCACTATCTTGAGTTTGCGAGAGAGGGGGGAAGCATATAAGTCGTTGGAGTGTAGTCAACACAGACCCAATGATGATCTGATGGTAGGGTGGTTGTTCCTCCCACACCATGTGGTAATACACTCCTTCATCCATTAGAGCCACTGCTCACTAAAGATAAAATTGTAGGATATTTCAAAGGCTCAGTCCCATGATACATACTCAAAAGCCATTAAAATATCTAACTTCAGATAGACATGCTTGTCTCTTTTAATGCCAAATCCATGTAAGAATTTACTAGCTAATTGTGAACAATCTGCAATGTATTTGTTTGGATAATCAGACTTTGGTTGCATGATGTAAGAGATGGTAGTACAAATATCATCCTAAATGCAAGGAGCAAACCAAATTTTGCACAAGACCCCACACATGCAATGGTACAAAAACCTAGTTTAGGGGCCTCTATGTCTATCTTTTGTAAAAAGAGCGATGAATGCACGGTTGCATTGTCTAACCATCCCCCTCCCTCTACGAGCCATGAAATAGCTACACATACATTCACCCTGATATGAGCTCATGTTTGGCTGAATAATTAGACATTAAAGTTGTCCTTCCCAGGCACCTTGTCTACATCAAATTGGCAACAATGCATCCTTGACTCAGCATCATAGAGAGTCACACACACACGGCAGAGTTGTGCACGACCATCGGTTTGTGAGTAGGTTCTATGAAAGGCTGATAGTGTTGTACATTGACACAACTGTATAGATGTTAGAAGAACTCTATATGCTTCGTTTCAAGGTTCTTATGTGTGTGGATCTTCTATCCACTAGGCTTATCAATTCTCAAAGGGAGCCATGTATGATTTTCCCTTTTGCAACACTCTAGTTCAAAGGTGCATTCCTCTTTGCATCTTTAATCCACATGATGCAACTACATTGGTAATAGTAGCATTATTTATCCTTGGATAGGTTCTCTAATCTAATGCCACATCCTTTTCTTTTACAATCATTCCATGGTTTAGTGGTTGTTGTTGCAGTGCCTTTCAGATCCCAACAAACTCTTTATTGGAAGCAAAAAATGAGGTTTTGTTGAAATCGTCAAAATTTTGAAAAAAATGATTTCGAGGGATCTACTATGAAATCATGTGAATATGTCGATTTCGATGAGATCTGCTACCAAGATTTCATCTATCAAAATTTTGATAAAACTTTCAATGATTTTGATAGATTTCACCACTTTCAATGGATTTTAATGTTTTGTACACAAATTAGAAATTTTGATAATTGCAATATTTGGTGTTAATGTTGGTGATTGAAGAGGAGAGAAGGGAAATTGGGGTGATACCATTTAGTACTCATACCTAGTATTCATACTTATAATGTATCATAATTGCATTGCATTCCCTAATATTTTCCATTCAATGTATTAAATACTAAGGCAATTAATGATTTTCATTGTTTTTTATTTTCTTTAGTGTTGATGACATGTATTATGAGGTGGTTTATCAGACAATGAGGGTTCTAAGAAGCCAACTACACCAAAAAATAATGATTTTTCTTGGAAACATTGCACTATTGTTCTAAGAAGAACATGATGGTTACACAATGGAAGAGGAGGTTGCCCCTAGTTTCACAAGGAAGGAAAGGCAGAAGAAGGATTATGATCCCAATGTCCCATGAAAGTCTAAGGAGAATACAATGTCGAAGAATCATCCTCATGCTGTAGGGTTTTAGGGGAGACAGAGAAGGCAGCGGAAACAAAAATTTTCTCCCCAACCCATACCGAGGAAACGCGTCAACGTCTATATAATAGGAAAAGATGGTTTGCGGAATCATACCTTGTCCCAAGGCTTGCTCGGCGACAATACCTCGCGCAATGCGCGGTCTTCAACTCCAGACTTTGACGGCATCTGTGCAGCTCCTGGTCGCACCGGGACTGACAACTCCTACTCGAACCGGACTGTCGGATGACAGTTGTCCTCCTAAGCGGCAGTGTCCTCCCGCCTCTGTAGTAGTCCACACGGACCACCTGGAACTCCACACTCCTTGTCCCACAAGGAAGTGGAAGGAGTCGCACCCTCTTATTGACGTACTAGTCGCCAACACGATCTCCTGCCTCCTGTTGCAACTGCAGTTGTCCTTCCCTTGCTGCACCTCCCTTTTGCGGGAAGCACTTACTCGGGCTCTCTCACGGTTACCAAAACCAGAGAGAACGACAACTTGCAGAGCAACTGGTTGCACTGAGCTGTACTTTGAGAAGCCCCCAATACCCCTATATATATAGGAGAGTCATGGGACAGGGTTCTTCATCCCGGGCAATGCGGGACTAAAGCAGGAGTAGAAGGGTTCGAGAATTTTCCACAAAAAGAAACCGGTTCGCAACTTGAAATGATCGGTTCACAACTGAACCGATCGGTTCGGCCATTGAGCCGATCGGTTGGACCTGAGCCGATCGTTTGGGGCACTCCAACCGATCGGTTGGTGCCCTGAACCGATCGGTTCATGGTCCTAATCTGGCTCAAAAAGACTTTCCTTGTTTCTTTCCCAATTGGTATCGAATACCAATATTATTCCCAATCGAATTGGGCAATTTGAAACCAAAAGGAAAATTCTTGCCGACATGACTTTTCCCAACTGGTCGGTTGCACCAGTTGAGCCGATCGTTTCAACCCTTGAACCGGTCGTTTCAACCTGGGCATGAGCCGATCGGCCTGGACACTCCAGCCGACCGGTTCAGCAACCTCAGCCGACTGGTTCATCACATGAACCGATCAGTTGGGAGCACAGGTTGGGAAAAATCAGTCAATTGCGATTTCAATCAATCCGATACTCCAATCAATGCGTCCAACACTTTGAACCATACGATATTGAGCTATCGACTGATTGAGTGTTTAATTGAATACTAAACTCCTTTAGTAATCAATCTAAACATTGCTTTGTGGACAAAACTCCTCTTCCAGGTTAAATCCTATGTGTGTGACCCTACAGGTCCATTTCACGTTGGTAGTGAAAGTCCATAACACTTATGACTTCACCAGCAAAGAGCGGTGCCTAGTCACACATCAGTGCTACCCAAGTGAAAGTAGAAAGTTGGAGAACAACTTTCATCCTACAATCCGTGAATGGTGTTACAGTGAATGTATAATTCCTTTGTCACTGATATCCCGAATGAACTCGAGGCATGGAACAGTCATCCTGTCAATGTTCATTCACTTCCTTGATCTCAGAGTAGACTGGAAGAGATATGTATGACATCAGTATCATATACTGATTCACACATGCTTGCACGCCTTTCTCAATCCTACTCATCAAGTGGCCATGGATATCAAACTCCCTCAGGAGGGACAAATCCCATATCTATCACTCACCCCTCAAAAGCCCCATGTGTTAAAGCCACCCAATCATCACCTTTATAACAACCCATGTTTCAGGACTGCGTTTGATGATGTCAAAGTGTACCCAACGACATGTGTTGAGTGCAGTGATTTTAGGTCTAAGAATCACACTCACCACCATCACTGTGAGTACTGACTGTGACTACCATCTCATGGTTCCATGTGTCAAACTCACGGTGGGTCTGTCCGATACACTTGTTCTCTAACAAGTACCTATGTGTTTGGTTTGATATCTCTATATCATGACTAATGAGATTCTGTCATCAACCAACACCACAATCTAGTCTTATGTGTCATTGTTGTCTATCTACCTTCCACAATGACATCCGACTAGGGACATAACAAGAATGTACAAACTCTTAGCATCCGTATGATCTCATCATCCAGGTCATGAACTTGAAGGCATACGTCATTGAGTACTGTCATTCTCTAGACATTCAATCTGTTATGTCACTATCTCATATGACTAAACCAGAAAGAATTGGAAGCTCACCTTTGATGTTTATCAAATCAATCTTAATGTATCCCACCAATCATCCCATGATTGGCTCTCAGGGCATACATACCAACAGACTCCCACTTGCACTGCGAGCCAATCACTCTTGAATCATATTCACAGTGATCTTCAAACATGTCCCACATGTTATTGTGCTCTTAGTGCGAACATAGTGAGTAATGACAACACCTTGCCAAAGTCAGTATAAATTGCATGTCTCGCATCTCTTCGTTGTACGTCATACGTATGAGATGGAGTTGCTGTAATATGCGATCTAGTATTCCTTTGCTAACCTTTAGCCACATTGCTTGATCAAGGATTCCAGACTTATCACCAATGAGTGGAATATAAGTTCATCCTATGAACTTTCAGATCCATATAGTATCCACTGTTGTTCACTAACACACAGATACTCGGCATTTCCCTTTTAAATGGCTTTATTGGAACATTTCCAATTATCAACAAACATTCTCTTTTATACATCTTATGTATATTTTGCAATTAATTTTCTATCCTTTCGGAAGTTCGCATCAATGTAACTCTTTACATTGAACTCTTCCTTATCTCCATAGAACTAGTACTTCACAAGCACTTATCAAGTTCTCATGGTATTCCAGTAACCCTTACTGGAAGTAGACAGACATCCACTCGTTATGTTCTACATACGAGTTATCAGGATGAGCACATCATATTGCCATGTCCTACATACATGATGATGAATGCATTTTATTCTTGCCATGTCATACATGCAAGATAATGGGATGATTACATACATGATAGATCCATATCTATTCTTAGTGTTCCCATTCTTCATAAGAATTGGACACATGGCCTTGGGATACTAATATCCCTTTGAAGTATTAGCATTTATTCCAATAGGTATGTAAATACATCACATGTATTATACCTAATAGGATAATCACTCTCCCACTACATTAGTGAAGATTGATCAATCATGTCTAAGATATTCATGTCCCTTACTGGTTCTCTAACCAAAAGAGTCTAGTTTTATCCATCACATGGAAACTAGAAATGAATTTCTCATGATTAATGCTAATTAAATTGTTTGAGTTATCTATAACTTTTAGGTATCGTCTTATCTTATGCATATCAAATATCATAAGATAAATAAGGCATTGCCACAAAGATCATATCTTTAAGATTGAAAACACAACTTTATTAATTGCCATCATTGTCATACAATATGCAAAAATAAAGTGTGTCTATCTATTGGCAAGTATGAAATAGCAGTTCATAACTGTATTACATGCCTTATTGGCTGAAAATAAACTAAAGTATTCCTATCTATAAAGGCAACACTTGCCCCAAGTAAGAATGCGTTACACTTTACATCTTGATATCATATATCTCAAAAGTGTTACAAGTTTACTTTCATGACACCTTTAAGTAGAGGCTTCAGTTGCCTCCTTCTTCTTTTGTTCTTTCAGGTAGAGAGGACAATTCCTTTTCCAATGTCCTGGCTTTTGACAATGGTGGCAATTTCCTTTCTTGGTTACGCCTCCCTTGGCCTTGAGAGCTTAAGATGGCTTGGACTCCTGGCTAGCTTCAGAACCTTTCTTAGCTTTGCCATTGCCCTTGCGCTTGGACTTGCCTTTCTTTCTTGTGATCACCATCACATCTTTAGACTTGTCCTTCTTCATCTGTAACTCGGTTGTCCTCAACATGCCCAACAACTCTGACAGTGGCCTATCAAAGTTGTTCATGTGTTAGTTCATCACAAACTGACTGTAAGATTCTGGCAACGATTGCAGTATCACGTCAGTAGCCAACTCTTGGCTCAGGAAATCCCAGTCTCTGCAGGTTCTCCACATACCCAATCATCTTGAGTGTGTGAGGACCAACTGGATCTCCTTCTGTCATGACGCACTTGAACAGCGCCCTAGAAACATTGTACCTCTCTTGCCGTGCCTGATCTTCATACATGTTCCTGAGATGCAGAATCATCTCTATGACACCCATGTTCTCATGTTGCCTCTGCAACTCATGGTTCATTGAACATAGCATCAAGCACTTTGCATCAATGGCATCATCAGAATGCTTCTTGTAAGCATCCCTTTCTGCCTTTGGTGCATTAGGAGCGGGTTCCTCTGGAATTGGAGTATCCAGGACATAGAGCTTGCACTCTTGAGTGAGAACAATTCTCAATGTCCGATACCAGTCGTAGAAGTTTGTCCCATTTAGCTTGTCCTTGTCAAGGACCGATCGCAAAGAAAAGTTGTTGTTGTTTGTTGCCATTTGAACTACAAAAAGGAAAATATGCAATTTTAGTCCAAAACTCATTTTTGACTTATTTGATTGATTTGAAAATTTGACGATATAATTAGGCCTTTAATTAATTATCGCTCCCACTATTTTTATTTCAAATTGATAGCCCTCACCATCAATTCGGAAGATTGCAGCGTACAATCTTCTAGTGGGCAAGATCCTGAAATCCTCTAAGTCATGAGTCAGCTTTGGCTGATCGCCCACAACTTAGATCTCTCAGGTAGGCAACTCTTGCCAATTGCATCATATGCAACTCTTGTTGAATGAACATGCACAACTCCTTGCCATGAACATTCCTTGCCTCTGGGCCTAGACGCTCTGAGAATCACCAGTTAAGTCTAACCTAAAAGCCGACACGGTAAACATGCACCCTACTTTGGCAGAACCTACATGTCTACCCTTCACACTTCCACAAGATAGACGGCGCACCACGCTTTGGCGTAACCTACGCTTGGTCGATCGAGATTTTCATGTGTGCCGCTAATGGAAGGCATATAAGACTTAATATTTTAATGAGGGATTTGGTTTTTATATACATATACATATCCAATCACCACAATACATAGTACGTATCATATACATGCTATATCCCACAGAAAACATGCACAAACGATAAAAAAGCGATGATTATGGCCATCCTAATGTGATTCCTCGAGCCAAGAGGAATCACGGTCATCTAGGTCTACATCATATGCAACCTGTACAAGATGAACTTCTATGCCTTGCCTTCCGAGTTGATCAACTCATCTCATGAATGATCTGTACTCTCCAGCCGGTCGTCTGGGTGCCACCAGCCGATCGGTTGGCTCCTCCAACCGATCGGTTCGCCTGGTCATCGTGCATCTCATCATGTCCGCCACCCGCTCGTCTCGCTCCTCGAACCAGACATCAACCGATTGGTTCACTCCTTGAACCGACCGTCTGGAAGGTCAACCGATCGGTTCACGCCTTGAACCGACCGTCTGAACAGTCGTCTTGATGTCCGCCGATCTTTGACATAATAGAAAATAAAATCCTATTCTATTTATTACATTGCTTTAAAAAGGGAAACCCCGAGTTACATTTGGGGAGAGCAAAGGTAGGAAAGAATCTCGAATTATTTCGAGTTACATCAGGAATAAGAGAGGGAAGATCGGTGCGCAGACCGAGATGCAAGCAACCACATACAACCAATCACAGATAGGGGTTTATAGGCCATAATCATGCTACACACATTCACCACAAAACTCGTTTAAGGGCGACGCGTGTCGAGTGCATTAATAATACATATCATATATGTAATTAGGGATTTGTGGATTTAGGATTGGACATGCATAAAGCCGATATTATTCACATCGCATGCAATAAATATAGGCGACAAACCAAAATTGATCATATCGATATTCCTAAAATATAGAACAGTTGACGTGGCTCTGATACCACTGTAGGGTTTTAGGGGAGACAGAGAAGGCAGCGGAAACAAAAATTTTATCCCCAACCCATACCGAGGAAACGCGTCAACGTCTATATAATAGGAAAAGATGGTTTGTGGAATCATACCTTGTCCCGAGGCTTGCTCGGCGACAATACCTCGCGCAATGCGCGGTCTTCAACTCCGAACTTCGACGGCATCTGTGCAGCTCCTGGTCGCACTGGGACTGACAACTCCTACTCGAACCGGACTGTCGGATGACAGTTGTCCTCCTAAGCGGCAGTGTCCTCCCGCCTCTGTAGTAGTCCACACGGACCACCTGGAACTCCACACTCCTTGTCCCACAAGGAAGTGGAAGGAGTCGCACCCTCCTGTTGACGTACTAGTCGCCAACACGCTCTCCTGCCTCCTGTTGCAACTGCAGTTGTCCTTCCCTTGCTGCACCTCCCTTTTGCGGGAAGCACTTGCTCGGGCTCTCTCACGGTTACCAAAACTAGAGAGAACGACAACTTGCAGAGCAACTGGTTGCACTGAGCTGTACTTTGAGAAGCCCCCAATACCCCTATATATATAGGAGAGTCATGGGACAAGGTTCTCCATCCCGGGCAATGCGGGACTAAAGCAGGAGTAGAAGGGTTCGAGAATTTTCCACAAAAAGTAACCGGTTCGCAACTTGAAATGATCGGTTCACAACTGAACCGATCGGTTCGGCCATTGAGCCGATCGGTTGGACCTGAGCCGATCTTTTGGGGCACTCCAACCGATTGGTTGGTGCCCTGAACTGATCGGTTCATGGTCCTAATCCGGCTCAAAAAGACTTTCCTTGTTTCTTTCCCAATTGGTATCGAATACCAATATTATTCCCAATCGAATTGGGTAATTTGAAACCAAAAGGAAAATTCTTGCCGACATGACTTTTCCCAACTGGTCGGTTGCACCAGTTGAGCCGATCGGTTCAACCCTTGAACCGGTCGTTTCAACCTGGGCATGAGCCGATCGGCCTGGACACTCCAGCCAACCGGTTCAGCAACCTCAGCCGACCGGTTCATCACATGAACCGATCGGTTGGGAGCACAGGTTGGGCAAAATCAGTCAATTGCAATTTCAATCAATTCGATACTCCAATCAATGCGTCCAACACTTTGAACCATACGATATTGAGCTATCGACTGATTGAGTGTTTAATTGAACTACTAAACTCCTTTAGTAATCAATCTAAACATTGCTTTGTGGACAAAACTCCTCTTCCAGGTTAAATCCTATGTGTGTGACCCTGTAGGTCCATTTCACGTTGGTAGTGAAAGTCCATAACACTTATGACTTCACAAGCAAAGAGCGGTGCCTAGTCACACATCAGTGCTACCCAAGTGAAAGTAGAAAGTTGGAGAACAACTTTCATCCTACAATCCGTGAATGGTGTTACAGCGAATGTATAATTCCTTTGTCACTGATATCCCGAATGAACTCGAGGCATGGAACAGTCATCCTGTCAACGTTCATTCACTTCCTTGATCTCAGAGTAGACTGGAAGAGATATGTATGACATCAGTATCATATACTGATTCACACATGCGTGCACGCCTTTCTCAATTCTACTCATCAAGTGGCCATGGATATCAAACTCCCTCAGGAGGGACAAATCCCATATCTATCACTCACCCCTCAAAAGCCCCATGTGTTAAAGCCACCCAATCATCACCTTTATAACAACCCATGTTTCAGGACTGCGTTTGATGATGTCAAAGTGTGCCCAACGACATGTGTTGAGTGCAATGATTTCAGGTCTAAGAATCACACTCACCACCATCACTGTGAGTACTGACTGTGACTACCATCTCATGGTTCCATGTGTCAAACTCACGGTGGGTCTGTCCGGTACACTTGTTCTCTAACAAGTACCTATGTGTTTGGTTTGATATCTCTATATCATGACTAATGAGATTCTGTCATCAACTAACACCACAATCTAGTCTTGTGTGTCATTGTTGTCTATCTACCTTCCACAATGACATATGACTAGGGACATAACAAGAATGTACAAACTCTTAGCATCTGTATGATCTCATCGTCCAGGTCATGAACCTGAAGGCATACGTCATTGAGTACTGTCATTCTCTAGACATTCAATCTGTTCTGTCACTATCTCATATGACTGAACCAGAAAGAATTGGAAGCTCGCCTTTGATGTTTATCAAATCAATCTTAATGTATCCCACCAATCATCCCATGATTGGCTCTCAGGGCAAACATACCAACACGTGCATCCTAGTAATGCATGCATTGATGAGTCTCTCATGGAATGTGCGTGGGGGTGCTTCCATAGGGGCAAACTCTTTATTGGAAGCAAAAAAATGAGGTTTTGTTGAAATCGTCAAAATTTTGAAAAAAAAATGATTTCGAGGGATCTGCTATGAAATCATGTGAATATGTCGATTTCGATGAGATCTGCTACCAAGATTTCATCTATCAAAATTTTGATAAAACTTTCAATGATTTTGATAGATTTCACCACTTTCAATGGATTTTTTTAATGTTTTGTACACAAATTAGACATTTTGATAATTGCAATATTTGGTGTTAATGTTGGTGATTGAAGAGGAGAGAAGGGAAATTGGGGTTATACCATTTAGTACTCATACCTAGTATTCATACTTATAATGGTTGTTGTTGCTGTTGCGGTGCCTTTCAGATCCCAACAAACTCTTTATTGGAAGCAAAAAATGAGGTTTTGTTGAAATCATCAAAATTTTGAAAAAAAAATGATTTCGAGGGATTTTCTATGAAATCATGTGAATATGTCGATTTCGATGAGATCTGCTACCAAGATTTCATCTATCAAAATTTTGATAAAACTTTCAATGATTTTGATAGATTTCACCACTTTCAATGGATTTTAATGTTTTGTACACAAATTAGAAATTTTGATAATTGCAATATTTGGTGTTAATGTTGGTGATTGAAGAGGAGAGAAGGGAAATTGGGGTGATACCATTTAGTACTCATACCTAGTATTCATACTTATAATGTATCATAATTGCATTGCATTCCCTAATATTTTCCATTCAATGTATTAAATACTAAGGCAATTAATGATTTTCATTGTTTTTTATTTTCTTTAGTGTTGATGACATGTATTATGAGGTGGTTTATCAGACAATGAGGGTTCTAAGAAGCCAACTACACCAAAAAATAATGATTTTTCTTGGAAACATTGCACTATTGTTCTAAGAAGAACATGATGGTTACACAATGGAAGAGGAGGTTGCCCCTAGTTTCACAAGGAAGGAAAGGCAGAAGAAGGATTATGATCCCAATGTCCCATGAAAGTCTAAGGAGAACACAATGTCGAAGAATCATCCCCGTGCATCCTAGTAATGCATGCATTGATGAGTCTCTCATGGAATGTGCGCGGGGGTGCTTCCATAGGGGCAAACTCTTTATTGGAAGCAAAAAAATGAGGTTTTGTTGAAATCGTCAAAATTTTGAAAAAAAATGATTTCGAGGGATCTGCTATGAAATCATGTGAATATGTCGATTTTGATGAGATCTGCTACCAAGATTTCATCTATCAAAATTTTGATAAAACTTTCAATGATTTTGATAGATTTCACCACTTTCAATGGATTTTAATGTTTTGTACACAAATTAGACATTTTGATAATTGCAATATTTGGTGTTAATGTTGGTGATTGAAGAGGAGAGAAGGGAAATTGGGGTGATACCATTTAGTACTCATACCTAGTATTCATACTTATAATGGTTGTTGTTGTTGCGGTGCCTTTCAGATCCCAACAAACTCTTTATTGGAAGCGAAAAATGAGGTTTTGTTGAAATCATCAAAATTTTGAAAAAAAAATGATTTCGAGGGATCTGCTATGAAATCATGTGAATATGTCGATTTCGATGAGATCTGCTACCAAGATTTCATCTATCAAAATTTTGATAAAACTTTCAGTGATTTTGATAGATTTCACCACTTTCAATGGATTTTAATGTTTTGTACACAAATTAGAAATTTTGATAATTGCAATATTTGGTGTTAATGTTGGTGATTGAAGAGGAGAGAAGGGAAATTGGGGTGATACCATTTAGTACTCATACCTAGTATTCATACTTATAATGTATCATAATTGCATTGCATTCCCTAATATTTTCCATTCAATGTATTAAATACTAAGGCAATTAATGATTTTCATTGTTTTTTATTTTCTTTAGTGTTGATGACATGTATTATGAGGTGGTTTATCAGACAATGAGGGTTCTAAGAAGCCAACTACACCAAAAAATAATGATTTTTCTTGTAAACATTGCACTATTGTTCCTAGGGCCAATAGAATGATTGATTGTTGAGTCAAATATCAACAAAAAACTATCAATCGAAAGTAAAGTATGTGGAGGACTGACCTACATATACAATATGTAACATTATAACACAGATAAGTACATGCATGTGTATATCTCATGCTTGCAAAGTTACATAACTTAATTCCTTCATTTTGTCATCGAAATCCATCATCAAAATCCCTAGGATACAAGAAAGATTCCTTATCTCAAGGGACCCCCTCACCTACCCCCGTATAAAATATTATTACATAAAATGATGCTTTAAATGTAGAGATCATGACTGTAACATGTCATGACTTAATTCGTTCATTTTGGCTTCAAAACGGGCAGAGTTGCATTTATAAAAAATTCATCGAGATTTCCACAAATTTTCTTCTCCATGCCAGTGAAACAACATCAAAATTAGATGCCTCATTCCTTGATTAGAAGCCACTTGAGGGAGAATATATTGCATTTGTGCACTGCCCTAACTTTAATAGCTTGCTTAGTGGTAGGTAGTTTTTTTTACAATAATGTAGAGAGGGTTCCTAGTCATCTACTTTGTCTTGGCCCTAGCAACCATTTCCTCAAAGCCTTCCCACTTAAGCTAGTAATTAAGGTTTCAAAAAGGCTTATTTATCTTACACATATCATTACGTGCAAAATGAAAAACTAGTGTGGCATGAAAGATTGAAGTATACAACTGCGTTCAGCATGATCGAATATTTCGTTGCCGTCCTTGTTTCCCTAAGAGTATCAGATGTAGTTGAAATCGCCCACCAATACCCAAGGGACAATGATGGCTTGGACCAATCCCACAATAATGGACCACATATACATCCGTTCAGAGGGTGTGCTTTTGTCTCAGATGTCAGACACAACAACTTCTCTCCAACATTATTTGCTCACGCAAATGTAATTATTGGTGGTGTAGAATACACAACATCCACAACCCATGATCTAAGGTCGTAATTACAACAATTGCAACCCACCTCCTCCAACCTGCTCTTGCTTTAAAAAAGGACATGTCATTTGGGAATAGGCCAACGACAATAGAATCATGAGAAATTTTGATTCAATAGTAAAGTGATAAATGCAATAGTAGAGCTCACCATCTTCCTTATCTCCTTTTTTATCGCGGGTAGCACCCCCGCGCACATTCCATGAGAGACTCATCAATGCATGCATTACTAGGATGCACGGGGATGATTCTTCGACATTGTGTTCGCCTTAGACTTTCATGGGACATTGGGATCATAATCCTTCTTCTGCCTTTCCTTGTGAAACTAGGGGCAACCTCCTCTTCCATTGTGTAACCATCATGTTCTTCCATAGGGGGCTGGAAAACTACCTCCATCTATGGTTGAGTGTCAGGGTGTGCCTTCTTCCTTACCTGGGGCTTAAGAGCGTTGGGGCTGGGAAGGGCGAGGATGAAGGAGTGACAGAATTCGGGTGTGCTCAACTCAATAATGGGAATCGATCATCAGATCCAGTTATTTTTCTGAGCTGCTCATTTTGGAAACACCTCATGCAAATGGTGAAGAGGTAAGGCCAAAGAAGTTGGTCTGAATGTCTGATGTGTCTACCTAAAGAAGTTGGTCAAAGAAGTTGGTGGAAATGTAGGCATGAGAACCCCCGGAGAGAGATTTATATTGACAAGTTGCAGGTAAGATGCCCTATAAGAACGCGAGCAACTCTGCCTTAGTATCACGTATTGGTAGGTCAATGTGCATCCCACCTACAACAATTGGAGGGTCTCGCAATGGTCGCATGTTTTGTGACATTAGCGAAATGGTCAGATCTTTTGGCACATCATACGTTTCCTCATAGGTAATGGTTGACAAAGGTGACTGAACTGTATCCAAGTAAACAGTTGTGGTGGCCTCATTATTCATTGCATGTGTTGGGTCGAAGTTCAACCCATGATCAAGGTGTAACGGATCCTCCAGTATGCACGCCCAATCAACACAAGTAAACATGACATCAGCCTTGTCGAACGAAATTCCCGCTAGCTTTTGCTGGCAACCAAAATATGCACCGCAATGTGCGGGTTCAAGGGTCACATCAGCTGACTAAAGTGAACATGGGAGTTGTTCCACTCCCGTGGAGACCACCTGCATCCTAATGCGGTGCAAAATTGTGTGCACGTCAACCTCCTGGTGCCGTTGTTAACTGACGTCACACACCCTAAATAATAGTCGCCTAAACATAATTTTTTTATGTAGTAATAGATCTAAATTGATTATAAGATTGCTAAATATCTATTTATTAGTCTACTCACCGTAAATAAGGAGCCCAAACAAGACCACCACAAAGCTTTAAGAAGATCGCCGTATGAGATGAGCTCCTAGCTAGCATTGCCTCCTTCATAGACATTGATTCGGGAGCAAGTGTTGAATAATATATCAACCATAATTTGTGTTGGGATGTGCATTTTTGTCATATAAATTTCTTGCTCCTCTTATTTAAATACAACAAAGTATGAGAAATTCTATGGCAAGAAAATCCAAGAGGTGGAGTATGGGAGGCGTCAAGGATGATAGGAGATTTATGTAAATATTTTATTAGACATATGAGAATAAAAGAGTACGAATATCAGGTGGATAGGATTAGTTTAGTTACTGTTCTCTTTTCAAGTAGCAAATATAGCATGTGCACTAAAGTATGCACATCACCAGTGCAATTGAGAAAATGAGAGATGCAAACTGTCGCCTCTCATGCTCGCCTATTGATCTTTCTCGCATAGGATTATATCCCAGTGTATATATGTGTATATATCTCTCTCTGTGTGTATATATGTACACGTATATATAAGACATATATATGTATGTATGTGTACACATATAAATACACACACACACACATACACACACACATACATATATATATCATCATTTTAAGTCTTAATCATCTCGGAGACCACTGACAAATTTAGTTACTCGGAGACCACTTACAAATTTAGTTACACCTTGATAAGAGTATGACCCATAGCAAAGCTGGTTGAAAAAGAAGAATCCATATAGTTGACCCCTACATGGTTGAGATTAAGACTTAAAATGATGATATATATATGTATGTGTGTGTGTATGTGTGTGTGTGTATTTATATGTGTACGCATACATACATATATATGTCTTATATATACGTGTACATATATACACACAGAGAGAGATATATACACATATATACACTAGGATATAATCCTATGTGAGAAAGATCAATAGGCGAGCATGAGAGGCGACAGTTTGCATCTCTCATTTTCTCAATTGCACTGCTGATGTGCATACTTTAGTGCACATGCTATATTTGCTACTTGAAAAGAGAACAGTAACTAAACTAATCCTATCCACCTGCTATTTGTACTCTTTTATTCGTACACATACATATATATATCATCATCTCAGTGGTCTCCGAGTAAGGGAAGAGTCCGTCTGAAGGATTGAATGGTCTGTCAGGGAGAAAAGGGAGTCCATGACCAGGAAAAGGCATGCTCAGTTCTAGGGATAGAGATCTGGTGGCTTCAAGAAGCCAAGGTTTTCAGCACCTTCCGTAATGTAGAGTTCTCGTACACCATCTCAGTGGTCTCTGAGTAAGGGAAGAGGGCGTGGATTTTTGCCATCCAAAGCACACAATACAACTTTAGTGGCAGTGACAGGGCCATCTAGGCCATAGATAGAAGGCAGGTCATGTTACCACTATGGACAGACTGGGAACTTGAGGTCAAATTTCCCAAAGAGAGATGTCGAAGTAACACAACAGCCGAGGCAGAGTCAACAAGTGTCAGATAGACAATAGTCTAGTGGGCGAGGACACGGTTAAGCATCACAAGTGGGATCGTCTGCTCAAGGAAGCAGAGGGCGAGGATGACAACAAGCAATGACTCGATTCTATGCTATGATTCAGTCAGAGGCGATAGTCAAACCGTGAGTGGTGACAGGTCAGATGGAGTTATATTATTCTGATTTGTGTTCTTCTTGCTTTATATCTGTTCTGGTTGACCCGGGTGCTACACACTCTTTTATCACACATAGTCTGCTTGATAGTTGTCCTTTACCTGTTAGTTGTAAGAAAGATAGCCTTTTGTTAGAAACCCCTCTCGATGGTTCCTCAATGCTTTGAGAGGAGTGTCCATCTTGTGTTCTATCTTTCTCAGGACACAATATACAAGTGGATATTATACCACTTGATATGCATGGATTCGATGTGATCCTTGGGATGGATACCTTAGAGAAGTATAAGGTTGTGTTGGACTGTGGTTCCAAGCAGGAAGTGTTTGATGACGGTGGAGAAAAGTGGATCTTCCAAGGAGATAGGAAGATTCTCCCGACATGTTTAGTGTCAGCGATGGTGGCAGAGAAGTTGATGCAGCAAGGTTGTAAGACATTCTTAGCTCACGTTGTGGATACTAAGGTGAAAGGTCCTAGCCTTGAGGAGGTGATAGTTGTCTGAGAGTTTACGGCTGTGTTTCTTGATGAGTTCCCTGGTGTTCCCCCACCTCGAGAGATTGATTTTGAGATCAATTTGGTACCAGGAACACAACCAGTTGCCTAGACACCTTACCAAATGGCTCCAACCGAGATGGCAGAACTCAAGAAGCAGTTACAGGAGTTGTTGGACAAAGGTTTCATCAGACCGAGCACATCGCCATGGGGTGCTCTGGTCCTATTCATAAAGAAGAAGGACAGGTCGATGTGGTTGTGTATAGATTACCGGCAGTTGAAAAAAGTCACGATCAAGAACAAGTACCCGCTGCCGAGGATAGACGATCTATTCGATCAGTTGTGTGGTGCTACAATGTTCTCAAATATCGATCTACGGTCTGGATATCATTAGTTGAGGATTAAGGCAGACGAAATACCAAAATCAATGTTTAGGATGAGGTACGTTTACTTCAAGTTTGTGTTTATGTTGTTTGGGCTAACCAAGGCACCTACTTCTTTCATGGATCTGATGAACAGGGTGTTCCGTCCGTTTCTAGATCAGTTTGTTGTAGTCTTCATAGATGGCATCTTGATCTATAGTCAGGACAGGCAAGAACATGAACAACATCTTCGCCAAGCATTGACTCTCCTTCGCCAACATCAGTTGTATGCCAAGTTCAGTAAGTGTGAGTTCTGGTTGAAGGAAGTGACTTTCTTGGGTTACGTGACATCTGCTGAAGGAGTCAGAGTGGACCCCAAGAAGGTAGAGTGAGTTGCAGATTTGGAGCAACCAAAGACACCAATAGAAGTCCGTAGTTTTTTTGGGTCTAGCAGGGTACTACTGGAGGTTTATAAAGGACTTCAGCGTGATCGCTTTGTTGTTGACAAAATTGACCAGGAAAGATGTACCCTTTGTTTGAGGTGATCGTTGTCAGAAAGCTTTCCAAAGTTTGAAGGAGAAACTGACTAGTGCTCCAGTGTTGGTGCTGCCAGAGCCTGGGAAGGGCTATGTTGTTTTCTGTGATGCTTCCAAGAAGGGCCTAGGATGTGTGCTGATGCAGGAAGATCATGTGGTTTCTTTTTCTTCATGACAACTTAAGAAACATGAAGAGAACCACCCGACACATGATTTAGAGTTGGAAGTGGTGGTGCATGCATTAAAGATTTGGAGACACTATCTTTATGGGGAAGTGTGTCAGATCTTTACAGATCATAAGAACTTGAAGTACATCTTTTCACAAAATGAGCTGAACATGCGACAACATCGTTGGATGGAGCTAATAAATGATTATGATTGCACCATTGCGTATCATCCTGGTAAGGAAAATGTGGTAGCTGATGCACTTAGCAGAAAGTATTCTTCTCTCCCCACAAAGAAGGCATAGTTGAGTTCCTTGGTATGCCATAGGCGAGATATGTTTGTCTCCTTGTGGCAGATGAATGTGCAGTTGGAAGTTTCCTTACTGGTAGGACTGTTGGCACAGATGCAAGTCAAGCCTACGCTAAGACAGTAGATCAAAGACGCACAATAGGCAGATGATACAGTGCAGTTTCTCAGGTCAGAGCTCGGCAACAAAAAGCATGATGGGTTTCATGAGTCTGAGGATGGACTAGTTTTCTATCATGGTAGGATGGTGGTCCCCGATGTTGATAATCTAAGAAAGCTAGTACTCGAGGAAGCACACACATCAATGTATGTTATGCATCCAGGAGTCACCAAGATGTATCATAATCTGAAGGACCTGTATTGGTGGTCTGGCTTGAAGAAGGATGTAGCCGAGTTTGTGGCTAAGTGTGCAGTGTGTCAGCAAGTTAAAGTTGAGCATCAGAAGCCGGCAGGTACGTTGCAACCCATGCCGATACCGAAATGGAAATGGGATCATATAACAATGGATTTCGTAGTTGGTCTATCAAAGACAGGTAGGAATCATGATTCCATTTCGGTAATAGTGGACAGGCTGACAAAATCTTCTCACTTCATACCGGTGAAGAAAACATATACATCAAAGAAACTTGCTCAGGTGTATGTGGATGAGATAGTGTGTTTGCACGGTGTACCAACAATGATAGTTTCCGACAGAGGTCCTCAGTTCACGAGTCATTTTTGGGAACAGCTGCACAAAGCTTTGGGAACGTAGTTGAGGTTCAACACTGCCTTCCACCCGTAGATGGATGGACATTCTAAAAGGACTATTTAGACTTTGGAGGATCTTCTCCGAGCATGTGTTTTATAGTTCCTAGGCAGTTGGGATGTGCATCTCAGTTTGATAGAGTTCGCTTACAATAACAGTTACCAGCGGAGCATTGACATGGCTCCTTATGAGGCTCTATTTGGAAGGAAGTATAGATCTCCTTTATGCTGGTATGAGTCTGGTGAGTATCAGCTTTTGGGTCCTGAGTTAGTGCAACAAACAACAGAAAAGATCAAAGTCATACAACAACAGTTGAAAGCAGCACATGACAGACAGAAGTCTTATGCAGACAATCGCCGACGACCTTTAGAGTTCCAGGTGGGAGACAAAGTGTATCTCAAGGTCTCCCCATGGAAAAGCATGATAAGGTTTGGCTGGAAAGGAAAGCTGGCACCCATATATATGGGGCCATACCCAGTAATAGCACGTGTTGGCAAGGTAGCTTACAAGTTAGAGTTGCCGCAAGAGTTGCACAGGTTACATCCGGTATTCCATGTCAGCATGTTGAAGAAAAGTCATCCAGACACAAGGAAAGTGATACAGCTAGTTGAGGTTGAGCTTGTTGAAGATGTGACCTATGAGGAAGGTCCAATGATGATCCTTGACAGAAGGGTAAAAAGGTTGAAGAGAAAGGACCTGGTTCTTGTGAAGGTTCTTTGGCATCACTGTGGCATTGAGGAAGCCACGTGGGAGCTGGAGGAAGAGATGAGGAGGAAGTATCCCTCGCTTTTCTCTTCGGATTTCGGGGAAGAAATCCCTTTGTAGAGGTTTATGGCTTGTAAGGACCCTGACCTCCATTTTGGGCTTATCCTATTTGTTTTCCCTAACCCCTATGCTTAGTTTCTTGCTAATCACCTTTAGTGGTTATTAGGGTTTTCTTGTGTTTTGTTGAGTGTTGGAGTTGCTACTTACAAAATAACATAAGTTAGGGTTGATAGGCAAGTTTGTCACCTTGAGAGATGTTCTTCTCTCTCTTTGCTTCCTCTAAGTTGAGAGGAAGGTTTGGGCTCATGCCTTGAGTTGTCTTCATCTTGGTTGAGCTTTATTGGGCCTTATTTTCCCTTGTTTGGGCCTTGCCTTGCTTTGAGGAGCCCTGTATCAGGCAAGGAGGCTTGTGTCGGCCATGAGGTGTGGTGGCCATGATGTGTATTGGCCTAGAGGAGTTGGTGGTGTATCGGTCATGATTTAAAGTGTGTCAGCCTTTGACTTTGTTGACCCTCTTTCTTTGGTTGTGTCACCCTAGTTTGGACATGTGGCTGAACCTTGGTCGGGTGGTGGCATGGTTTGTTCATATGTTTTGAAAGGTGGCAAATGTGTGGACATGTGTCCTTGGGTAAGGTGACACCTTGCCATGGTTCCCCTTTGATCCTCATCTATATATGCCTTGCCTTTCTCTTCCTTAAGAAACCTTTGGCTCTTTGTTTCTCTTCTCCCCTTGTGTGCACGACACACCTCCCTTGGTGCTTGCTGGCCAATCCCTTTGAAGGAGTTCTCTTCTTCTTCCTCTAGCTTGGTGGCCGATCTATAGGTGAGCCTTACTTTCTTTGTAAGCATCTACTCTCTCTCCTTAGCATCTCCTTCTCCTTCTTGCTTTCTCTTCGGCCATTGTGGTTATGAGCTTTGTCCCTTTCCTTGAGGTGGCCGAAGGTGGTGTGCTTTGGAGCTAGAAGCTTAAAGCTTGGAGCTTTGGAGCTTGAGGAGTTTGCTTAAGGTGGGTTACATAACTTCTAACCATAGTTGTACTACCTTCTTTATGTTGCATTATTCATATATGTTGATGATCGGCCATTGCATGTTATGTTTTTGCTCTAGTACATGTTGTTGATCTTATGGATATAGTGAGCATGATGTTGTTGATGTTGTTGATGGTTTATATGCCTTTGGATCTAGTTGGCCGAACCATAGTTTCCGGTTTTCTTATTGAGCAATACCCCTTTCTCTCCTTGGTTTTTGAGAAGTGAGTTTGATCTCTAGTGATGTGGGCAATACCCCTTTCTCGTTTAAGTTGAGAGGTGAGTCTACATTCTAGTTGCTTGGGCAACACCCTCCTCTCACCATGGATTTGAGAGGTGAGCTCTTGGATATGTGATGACCTAAGTTGAGGTTGATCCTTGTGGTTGCCCGATTTGTGATAGAGGTTGTGCAAAACCCCTCTCTTGGGTGTTGAGAGGTGAGCCGATCTTCTTGATCACTTAGGGTTTGGTGCCCTTGTGCTTGAGGTTGAAAACAACCTTGAAGAGTTGTGCTTTGCATGTTATGACCTTGGAGTAGTGATGCCCGCTAGCTTCGTCTTGAGTTATACCCTTGGCTGATATCTAGTTGAAGTTTGGTTGGTGCCCGTTAGGGTTCCCTTGGCCGATACCTTTGTTTCTTGGGCGATACACCTTGTTGAGTGCTCTGCATGACACATCTTGTAGAGAGGTTTCCCAGTACCATCTTTCCTTGAGATGGCCTTGGCCGATAGGCTTTGATAGCTTAGTGCCTGATATGGCTTTGGCCATGCACGATACAACTCTTGGGCATCATGAATTCCCTGGCCGATAGGGATGATCCTTGGACAATAGGAAGTTGGTTGGACAATAGGGGCGCTTGGGTGATACCCCTTTGGCCAATATGGTCCATGTGAGGGTTGGTCGATAGAGGAAACCCTAACCCTAACCCTAGCTTGTGTGCATGATAGGCCTTTGGCCAGCAGCCCTGTGATGATGCACGATACACCTTGCCCGACACCATGTGAGCTTGTGGGTTCTTATTGCATGATAGGTGAAGTGATGGGGTTGGCCGATATGGTGGTGAGCTTGCTTAGGGTTGGGAAACCCTAGCTGATACATCCTTTGGTGAGGGTATGACCATACCTGATACATCTTTTGGTGAGGGTTGGCACTGCCTGCCATACCTATAGTGAGGGTTGCATGAGCTTTGGTGAGGGTTCTAATAACCTGGAATGTATATAGCTGATAGTTCTCTGTTAATAATGATAATACAAGTGATATGGTGTAATCACCTTGAATCCTGCAAATATGATAATGAGATAAGATGATATGTTGTGAACCAGGAAGTTTGGAAGGATATGATGTTGCTACTCATGATAATGTGACACATGTATATGATCACAAGTATGGGGCATGATATATGCTTATGATTGATAATAAAACTATGATTTCTACAGCTTAGGTGTAATATACTCATGGATGTTGCTTTATACTTGATAGCATGATAATCCTGTTAATCCATGATGGCTTCAGTTATCTCTATGGATGTGTATACTAACCATGCAAGTATTTTTATGTGGATTCATAGCCTGGTAAGAGCTATGAGATGTATGTGCTTTAGTAGCACCATGTGGTAATGCGATAACAAGTTGATAGGTCTAAGGACCTGATATAAGGTTGAGTGCCTAGTTGAGGTGTTATCCTCTGATGATGAGATAAGGGATGCATTCCTAGAATGCTGATGCATGATTATTATGCCTTGAGAGGTAGTGGTTGATATAATTAGGGATTGAGGTCCCAAGATAGTATGATGATGGCAATAATGATGTAATTCTATAAGGCTATGTTTATACTCTGGTTGCCTCAACAATTGGCTTAAAATATACTAATTAATTATAGATGAACATATCATGTAGTTTCCCTTGGCCATAGATCCATCATCGTCAGCATTTGGTGATGGTGAAACAGGTTTATCCTGCGGGATTACCTGGAGCGCATATTGTTGAATATGCGGGGTTTTCTCCTAACCAAAAATAGGAGGTTTAGAGTGTAATCGTGGTTGTAGACTCCGTATGGTAAAAAGTATAGTCAATAGGCCCATGACTCAATGAGTTAGAGCATGAATGCATTCATGGATCAAGAGCACAGTGATCAGGTCTGTGGCTCAAAAGTATGTTAGAACATGTGTCAAGGTGAGCTAGAGATATGGGTAGCTTGCGGAGTTGACCCTGAGGCTGAGGCCATATAAGCATGAGACTACGGTATTGCTTTGGTTTTCGTGCACTAACCACGAGGAGGTGAGGTCATGGAGTCCGGCTTTCCCATTGACCTTGTATGGCACTGGTTTTTGGGCTTCGCAGCCAAAGGTTGGATTTGAGCAGGGACAACTCACTTTCTCAAGGCATAATAAAACATAACCCAGCCGAATAGAATATACTACTTAGAGCAAAACACAGAACATTGATTGAGGTCTTGCTTATATAGCTGATCTAGTTATACCTTGCAGTTATGTGTACAATCCTTATATTTTGTGATAAGTTCTTATAAAGCTTATCTTGTCAATCATGTTTCATAAAGAAATACTTGGTTATATGCCTCCTAGATATCTTGGTAAGAATGATGGGAATAATGGTCTTGCTCAGTATACTGCTCTTGTTATATGCTTTATCAGTTATCTTCTTTTATTGCTTTAATCTTCTGAGGTTTTATAGTTTCGGCGGGGAGTTATGTTTCTCGCTGGGACTGTGTGTCTCACCCCACTAGTTTACAACCTTTTTAGGTGATCGCTCTAGACGTGGTAGTGGTCGTGAGGTTACGTCCGAGCATCAAGAAGAGCAGTAGAAGGCAAGATATGGACATGCTACTATTTTTGTGGTTTGTAGTAGAGTCCTAGATTCATCCCTATACTCGCAGGTCCTCAGAGGTGTTTGACGATGTTTCACGATGACTAGCTGTTGTAATTTTGTATATCATGTTGTTGGCTGTACGTGGCTCGTTATGTATGTATAAGCAAGTGATTAACTCTGGTGCTGATAATATAGCTGGTTCCGATAAGCTGTGGGCATATACCAAAGCTTGTAATATTTTTATAACATATTTCTCTGTAGGATCTGGATGCAAAAGTTCTCTTATTATGCTTTCCGCAATCGGTTTTAATTAACCCATGTTTTCAGTAATTTGTGGTTCCGTATATTTTCATGTGTCATCTCGCTATATGTGTGATGGCGGGGTGTCACAGTTAGTTTGGTATCAGAGCTCTAGGTTCGCTGAGTCTATAGGGATCTAGGACTAGGTTGTGTCTGTTCTTGTGAGTTTTCCAGATTTTCTTACAATAATCTTCTGCCCTCAGTGGAAGATAAAACTTAAAGATGTCTGAAAACCATGAAGAACATGCTGTCGAGAGCAGCGAGGATGCATCAGTTCATGGAGCTAGAGTGCAGGCACATGAAGACCGGGTGCCTGAGGTCCCCCAACTTGACCCAACCATTCTTGAAAACCCTGCCTACCAGCAACTTATGGGGTAGTTGATGGCTACGATGAATCAGATGGTGGAAAGAGTGCCAGTGCCTCTGCCAAGAGCACATGCTCCCCATGGTGAATCATCAAGCATTGGGAAGACCTTTGAGTGGCTTCGCCGAGTCAGAGCTTCAGATTACGCTGGAACGACTGATCTGACGGATGCAGATCTATGGCTGACAGGTCTTGAGAAGGCCTTCTGGATCCTCGACATCCCTGAAGTAGACAAAGTCAAGCACGCTGTCTACCTTCTGAAGGGTAGCGATGGCCACTGGTGGGCCATCGAGGAGGAGAAGTGATCCGGTGAGGTGATCGGTTGGGAGGTTTTTCGGTGAGAGTTCGTCAGCAGATACTTTTTGAAGATGTATCTGGATGAGATGATTAACCAGTTTGAGCATCTATGCCAAGATTCGATGAGCATCACTGGGTATGAGGACAAGTTCATGGACTTGCTGAGGTTTTGTCCTCACATGGTGGCGACAGATGATGAGCGGATTAGGCAGTTTGAGAAAGGTTTGAGTGCTGAGTTGTCGACACATGTTGCTGCTTTGGAAAATTGGGAGTGGTTTGCCACGTTCGTGGAGTCCGTCCACAGGATTGAACGGTCTGTCAGGGAGAAAAGGGAGTCCATGACCAGGAAAATGCATGCTCAGTTCTAGGGACAAAGATCTGTTGGCTTCAAGAAGGCAAGGTTTTCGGCACCTTCCGTAATGCAGAGTTCTCGTAAACCATCTCAGTGGTCTCTGAGTAAGGGAAGAGGGTGTGGATTTTCACCATCCAAAGCATACAGTACAGCTTCAGTGGCAGTGACAGGGCCATCTAGGCTGCAAATAGAAGGCAGGTCATGTTACCGCTGTGGACAGACTGGGCACTTGAGGTCAAATTGCCCAAAGAGAGATGTCGAAGTAATACAACAGCCGAGGCAGAGTCAACAAGTGTCAAACAGACAATAGTCTAGTGGGCAAGGAAGCGATCACGCATCGCAAGAGGGATTGTCTACTCAAGGAAGCAGAGGGCGAGGATGACAACAAGCAATGACTCGATTCTATGCTATGAGTCACCCGAAGGTGATAGTCAACCCGCGAGTGATGATAGGTCAGATGGAGTTATATCATGCTGATTTGTCTTCTTCTTGTTTTATATCTATTCTGGTTGACTCGGGTGCTACACACTCTTATATCGCACATAGTATGCTTGATAGCTATCCTTTACCTGTTAGTTGTAAGAAAGATGGCTTGTTGTTAGAAACCCCTCTCGATGGTTCCTTGAGGCTTAAAGAGGAGTGTCCGTCTTGTATTCTATCTTTTTTAGGACACAATATACAAGTGCATCTTATACCACTTGATATGCATGGATTCGATGTGATCCTTGGGATGGATACCTTAGAGAAGTATAAGGTTCTGTTGGACTGTGGTTCCAAGCAGGCAGTGTTTGATGACGGTGGAGAAAAGTGGATCTTCCAAGGAGATAGGAAGATTCTCCCGACGTGTTTAGTGTCAGCGATGGTGGCAGAGAAGTTGATGCGACAAGGTTGTAAGACATTCTTAGCTCACATTGTGGATACCAAGGCAAAAGGTCCTAGCCTTGAGGAGGTGACAGTATCCAAGAGTTTGCGGGTGTGTTTCTTGATGAGTTCCCCAGTGTTCCCCCACCTCGAGAGATTGATTTTGAGATCAATTTGGTACTAGGAACACAACCGGTTGCCCAGACACCTTATCGAATGGCTCCATCCTAGATGGTAGAACTCAAGAAGCAGTTATAGGAGTTGTTGGACAAAGGTTTCATCAGACCGAGCACATCGTCGTGGGGTGCTCTGGTCCTGTTCATAAAGAAGAAGGACGGGTTGATGCGGTTGTGTATAGATTATCGGCAGTTGAATAAAGTCACGATCAAGAACAAGTACCCGCTGGCGAGGATAGACGATTTGTTCGATCAGTTGTGTGGTGCTACAGTGTTCTCAAAGATCAATCTACAGTCTAGATATCATCAGTTGAGGATTAAGGCGGACAACATACCAAAGTCGGCGTTTAGGATGAGGTACGGTCACTTCGAGTTTGTGGTTATGCCGTTTGGGCTAACCAATGCGCCTGCTGCTTTCATGGATCTGATGAACAGGGTGTTTTGTTTGTTTCTAGATCAATTTGTTGTAGTCTTCATAGATTTCATCTTGATCTATAGTTGGGACAAGAAAGAACATGAACAACATCTTCGACAAGCATTGACTCTCCTTCGCCAACATCAGTTGTATGCCAAGTTCAGTAAGCGTGAGTTCTGGTTTCATGGAAGTGACTTTCTTGGGCACGTGATATCTACTAAAGGAGTCAGAGTGGACCCCAAGAAGTTAGAGTCAGTTGTAGATTGGGAGCAACCAAAGACACCAATAGAAGTTTATAGTTTTCTAAGTCTAGTAGGGTACTACCAGAGGTTTGTAAAGAACTTCAGCGTGATCACTTTGTTGTTGATAAAATTGACCTGGAAAGATGTACCCTTTATTTGGGGTGATTGTTGTCAAAAAGCTTTCCAAAGTTTGAAGGAGAAACTGACTAGTGCTCCAGTGTTGGTGCTGCCAGAGCCTGGGAAGGGCTATGTTGTTCTCTGTGATGCTTCCAAGAAGAGCCTAGGATGTGTGCTGATGCAGGAGGATCATGTAGTTTCTTTTGCTTTGCGACAACTTAAGAAACATGAGGAGAACTACCCGACACATGATTTAGAGTTGGCAGTGGTGGTGCATGCGTTAAAGATTTGGAGACACTATCTTTATGGGGAAGTGTGTTAGATCTTTACAGATCATAAGAACTTGAAGTACATCTTTTCACAGAATGAGCTGAACATGAGACAACGTCGTTGGATGGAGCTAATCAATGATTATGATTGCACCATTGAGTATCATCCTGGTAAGGCAAATGTGGTAGCTGATGTGCTTAGCAGAAAGTCTTCTTCTCTCCCCACAAAGAAGGCACAATTGAGTTCCTTGGTATGTTATAGGCGGGATATGTCTATCTCCTTGTGGCAGATGAATGTGTAGTTGAAAGTTTCCTTGTTGGTAGGACTGTTGGCACAGATGCAAGTCAAGCCTACGCTGAGACAACAGATCAAAGATGCACAACATGCAGATGATACAGTGCAGTTGATCAGGTCAGAGCTCAGCGATGAAAATCATGATGGGTTCCATGAATCCGAGGATGGACTAGTTTGCTATCATGGTAGGATGGTGGTCCCCGATGTTGATAATCTAAGAAATCTAGTACTCGAGGAAGCACACACATCAATGTATGCTATGCATCCAGGAGTCACCAAGATGTATCATAATCTGAAGGACCTGTATTGGTGGTCTGGCTTGAAGAAGGATGTAGCTGAATTTGTGGCTAAGTGTGCAGTATGTCAGCAAGTTAAAGATGAGCATCATAAGATGGCAGGTACATTGCAACACATGCTGATACCGAAATGGAAATGGGATCATATAACCATGGATTTCATAGTTGGTCTACGAAAGACAGCGAGGAATCATGATTCCATTTGGGTAATAATGGATAGGTTGACAAAATTTGCTCACTTCATACTGGTGAAGAGAACATATATAGTAAAGAAACTTGCTCAGGTGTATGTGGATGAGATAGTGCATTTGCAAGATGTACCAGCAACGATAGTTTCTGACATAGGTCCTCAGTTCACGAGTCATTTCTGGGAACAGCTGCACAAAGCTTTAGGAACGCAGTTGAGGTTCAGCACTGCCTTCCACCCGCAAACGGATGGACAGTCTGAAAGGACTATTCAGACTTTGGAGGATCTTCTTCGAGCATGTGTTTTACAGTTCCTAGGCAGTAGGGATGTGCATCTTAGTTTGATAGAGTTCGCTTACAATAATAGTTACCAGCAAAACATTGACATGGCTCCTTATGAGGCTCTATATGGAAGGAAGTGTAGATCCCCTTTATGTTGGTATGAGTCTGGTGAGTATCAGCTTTTGGGTCCTGAGTTAGTATAACAGACAACAGAAAAGATCAAAGTGATACAACAATAGTTGAAAGCAGCACATGACAGACAGAAGTCTTATGCAGACAATCACTGATGACCTTTAGAGTTCCAAGTGGGAGACAAAATGTATCTCAAGGTCTTGTCGTAGAAAGGCATGCTAAGGTTTGGCCAGAAAGGAAAGCCGACACCAATATATATGGGGCCATACCCGGTAATAGCACGTGTTGGCAAGGTAGCTTACAAGTTAGAGTTGCCACGAGAGTTGCACAGGCTACATCCGGTGTTCCATGTCAGCATGTTGAAGAAAAGTCATCCAGACACAGGGACAGTGATATAGCCAGTTGAGGTTGAGCTTGTTGAAGATGTGACCTATGAGGAAGGTCCAGTGATGATCCTTGACAGAAGGGTAAAGAGGTTGAAGAGGAAGGACCTGGTTTCATGGGAAGGTTCTTTGGCATCATTGTGGCATTGAGGAAGCCACGTGGGAGCTGGAGGAAGAGATGAGGAGGAAGTATCCCTCACTTTTCTCTTTGGATTTCGGGGACAAAATCCCTTTGTAGAGGTTTATGGCTTGTAAGGACCTTGACCTCCATTTTGGGCTTATCATGTTTGTTTTGCCTAACCCCTGTGCTTAGTTGCATGCTAATCACCTTTAGTGGTTATTAGGGTTTTCTTGTGTTTTGTTGAGTGTTGGAGTTGCTACTTGCAAAATAACCTAAGTTAGGGTTGATAGGCAAGTTTGTCACCTTGACAGATGTTCTTCTCTCTCTTTGCTTCCTCTAAGTTGAGAGGAAGGTTTGGGCTCGTGCCTTGAGTTGTCTTGGTCTTGGTTGAGCTCTGTTGGGCCTTGTTTTCCCTTGTTTGGGCCTTTCCTTGCTTTGAGGAGCCCTGTATCAGGAAAGGAGGCTTGTATCGGCCATGAGGTGTGCTGACCATGATGTGTATCAGCCTAGAGGAGTTGGTGGTGTATCGGTCATGATTTGAAGTGTGTCAGCCTTTGACTTTGTTGACCCTCTTGCTTTGGTTGTGTCACTCTAGTTTGGACATGTGACCGAACCTTGGTTGTGTGGTGGCATGATTTGTGCATATGTTTTGCAAGGTGGCAAACGTGTGGACATGTGTCCTTGGGTAAGGTGACACCTTGCCATGGTTCCCCTTTGATCCTCATCTATATATGCCTTGCCTTTCTCTTCCTTAGGAAACATTTGGCTCTTTGTTGCTCTTCTCCCCTTGTGTACACGACACACCTCCCTTGGTGCTTGGTGGTCGATCCCTTTGAAGGAGTTCTCTTCTTCTTCCTCTAGCTTGGTGGCCGATCTATAGGTGAGCCTTGCTTCCTTGGTAAGCATCTCCTCTCTCTCCTTAGCATCTCCTTCTCCTTCTTACTTGCTCTTCGGCCATGGTGGTTATGAGCTTTGTCCCTTTCTTTGAGGTGGTCCAAGGTGGTGTGCTTTGGAGCTAGAAGCTTAAAGCTTGGAGCTTGAGGAGTTTGCTTAAGGCGAGTTACATAACTTCTAACCCTAGTTGTACTACCTTCTTTATATTGTATTATTCATATATGTTGATGATCGACCATTGCATGTTATGTTTCTTGCTCTAGTACATGTTGTTGATCTTATGGATATAGTGAGCATGATGTTGTTGATGGTTTATATGCCTTTGGATCTAGTTGGCCGAACCATAGTTTGGGGTTTTCTTGTTGAGCAATACCCCTTTCTCTCCTTGATTTTTGAGAAGTGAGTTTGAGCTCTAGTGATGTGGGCAATACCCCTCTCTCATTTAAGTTGAGAGGTAGGTCTACATTCTAGTTGCTTGGGAAACACCCTCCTCTCACCATGGATTTGAGAGGTGAGCTCTTGGATATGTGATGACCTAAGTTGAGGTTGATCTTTGTGGTTGCCCGATTTGTGATAGAGGTTGTGCTAAACCCCTCTCTCTTGGGTGTTGAGAGGTGAGCCAATCTTCTTGATCATTTAGGGTTTGGTGCCCTTGTGCTTGAGGTTGAAGACAACCTTGTAGAGTTGTGCTTTGCATGTTATGACCTTGGAGTAGTGTTGCCCACTAGCTTCGTCTTGAGTTGTACCCTTGGCCGATATCTAGTTGAAGTTTGGTTGGTGCCCGTTAGGGTTCCCTTGGCTGATACCTTTGTTTCTTGGGTGATACACCTTGTTGAGTGCTCTGCACGATACATCTTGTAGAGAGGTTTCCCGGTACCATCTTGCCTTGAGATGGCCTTAGCCGATAGTCTTTGATAGCTTAGTGCCTGATATGGCTTTGGCCATGCACGATACAACTCTTGGGCGTCATGAATGCCCTGGCCGATAGGGATGATCCTTGGATGATAGGAAGCTGGTTGCACGGTAGGGGCGCTTGGGTGATACCCCTTTGGCCGATATGGTCCATGTGAGGGTTGGCTGATAGAGGAAACCCTCACCCTAACCCTAACCCTAGCTTGTGTGCATGATAGGCCTTTGGCCGACAGCCCTGTGATGATGCACGATACACCTTTCCCGACACCATGTGAGCTTGTGGGTTCTTGTTGCATGACAAGTGAAGTGATGGGGTTGGCCGATATGGTGGTGAGCTTGCTTAGGGTTGGGAAACCCTAGCTGATACATCCTTTGGTGAGGGTATGACCATACCCGATACATCTTTTGGTGAGGGTTGGCACTATCTGCCATACCTATAGTGAGGGTTGCATGAGCTTTGGTGAGGGTTCTAATAACCTGGAATGTATATAGCTGATAGTTCTCTGTTAATAATGATAATACAAGTGATATGGTGGAATCACCTTGAATCCTAAAAATATGATAATGAGATAAGATGATAGGTTGTGAACCAGGAAGTTTGGAAGGATATGATGTTGCTACACATGATAATGTGACACATGTATATGATCACAAGTATGGGGCATGATATATGCTTATGATTGATAATAAAACTATGATTTCTACAACTTATGTGTAATATACTCATGGATGTTGCTTTATACTAGATAGCATGATAGTCATGTTAATCCATGATGGCTTCAGTTATCTCTATGGATGTTTATACTAACCATGTAGGTATTTTTATGTGGATTCATAGCCTGGTAAGAGATATGAGATGTATGTGCTTGAGTAGCACCATGTGGTAATGAGATAACAAGTTGATAGGTCTGAGGACCTGATATAAGGTTGAGTGCCTAGATGAGGTGTTATCCTCTAGTGATGAGATAAGGGATGCGTTCCTAGAATGCTGATGCATGATTATGATGCCTTGAGAGGCAGTGGTTGATATAATGAGGGATTGAGGTCCCAGGATAGTATGATGATGGCAATAATGATGTAATTCTATAAGGCTATGTTTATACTCTGGTTGCCTCAATAATTGGCTTAAAATATACTAATTAATTATAGATGAACATATCATGTAGTTTGCCCTGGCCATAGATCCATCATCGTCAGCTTTTGGTGATGGTGAAATAGGTTTATCCTGTGGGATTACGTGGAGTGCATATTGCTGAATATATATGCGGGGTTTTCTCCTAGCCGAAAATAGGAGGGTTAGAGTGCAACCTCAGTTGTAGACTCTGTATGGTAAAAAGCATGGTGAACAGGCCCATGATCAATGAGTTAGAGCATGAATGTGTTCATGGCTCAAGAGCACAAGGATCAGGTCTGTTGCTCAAAAGTATGCTAGCACCTATGTCAAGGTGAGCTAGAGATATGGGTAGCTTGCGGAGCTGACCCTAAGGCTGAGGCCATATAAGCACGAGACTGCAGTCCTACTTTGGTTTTCATGCACTGGCCACGAGGAGGTGAGGTCATGGAGTCTGGCTCTCCCATTGACCTTGTATGGCACTAGTTTTTGGGCTTCGTAGCCAAAGGTTGGATTTGAGCAGGGACAACTCACTTCCTCAGGGCATAATAAAATGTAGCCCAACCGAATAGCATATACTGCTTAGAGCAAAACACAAAACATTGATTGAGGCCTTGCTTATATAGATGATCTAGTTATACCTTGCAGTTATATGTACGATCCTTATATTTTGTGATAATTTCTTATAAAGCTTATCTTGTCAATCATGTTCCATACAGAAATACTTGGTTATATGCCTCCTGGATATCAAAGTGCATATTCTTAGTTGACTTTGATATACAGTTTACCATGTTGGTTGTTTATTCATGTGTACTTTTGTATGATCCTTTTTACTCGATTGACTCCCCATTAGTTGGTGTTTTATAGAAATACTCTATGGTAGTCTGATACAAGATTCTAGAAAGATGATACAAGGCTATATGCTTGTATTGGTTTTGGCTTCAATAACTACTTTGTTTCTTGTAGTTCATGATACAATTATAATGTTATTGATTGTTGCTTCATAAGATTGTTGTGTGTTGTCAATCAAGGTGTAGTATGCTATGAAGAATCATGTGTTTTGTCTCAGTTGGGTTGTCCATGAGATCCTGTAGAGCTTGAGCTAAAAATGGGACTCCCCTTCCCGTTCACCCTACAAAATGAAGTAAGTGACATAAAATGGTTTGTAACTTTCAACTCTAAAAGATGCAATTGGATGACCACATTTATTAGTCCTAGTTGTTTATGCTTATAAACTAAAATGGTTTCAGTCAGGTGCACATTAACCCCTATTGAAATTCCAAATAAAGAATACCAATTTAGGATTATACACTCACCAGAAAGGGGGTATTGTGGCATCTACATTATTGAACACCATTTACTATAAGGGACACATCTTAAAGGTGAAGATCTACAAACCCAGTGCTATAAGACATTGTACGACTATGCAGTTAGTTGACTTATTGTTTATTCATGGGGACTAGGATGGGGTACTAAGTTTGTTGGTGAGCAAGCCAAGGAAGTAACTCCATTCTATGCTATTGAAGACTATAAGGTCAAAATAAATAGATGGAGCATCTAAGATTTAATGTGTGGGTCCTATTAAGCCTGATATAGTGTAGTTACAAGGCTACAAGTATCTAGAGATGAAGTCCGTAAAGACAATGCATCCAACAAACATTAATGTGTTAATGATGTGCATTCTTAATTAGTGTGTAAAATGAAGTATTGGTGTGCATAATCATGTCTGAAAATGGTGTTTCTTCACACTTGTGGGCCCTCTCCATTACTCCCTCTTAGGTGACACCATTTCTACTTCTAGTGGCCTCTATCTCTCTCTACTCAGCAACAGTGATAGGTGAGCCACCTCTTCCAACTAGATTGAGTAGAGTCTAGTATTGTTGTGATCATAATAATTTGTTAACAATGTGCTTTATTAATTAGTATGTAAAATGAAGTATTGGTGTGCCTAATCAGGTCTTGAAAATGTTGTTTCTTCACACTTGGAGGTCCTCTCCCTGACTACCTTTCAGGTGACACCAATTCTACTTCCAATGGCCTCTATCTCTCTCTCTACTTAGCAACATCTATAGGTGACCCACCTCTTGCAACCAGATTGAGTAGAGTCTGGTATTGATGTGATCATCCTAATTTGTTAATGGTGTGCATTCTTAATCAATATTGGTGTGCATGATCGGGTTGAAAATGGTGTTTCTTCACAATTGCAGTTCCTCTTCCTGACTCCTTCTCATGTGACACCATTTCTACTTCCAATGGCCTCTATCTTTCTCTACTCAGCAGTAGGGACAGGTGAGCCACCTCTTGCACCCAGATTGAGTAGTGCCTAGCATTGGTGTGATCATCATAGTTGTAATGATGATCATTCTTAATCATTATGTAAAATGAAGTATTGCTATGCATAATGCGGTCATGAAATGGTGTTTCTTTACACTTGTAGGTCCTCTCCTTGACTCCCTCTTAGGTGACACCATTTCTACTTCCAGTGGACTCTATTTCTCTCTACTTAGCTATAGGGATATGTGAACCACCTCTTGCAACCAGATTGAGTAGTGTCTAGTATTGATGTGATCATCCTAATTTTTAATGGTGAGCATTCTTAATCAATATGTAAAACAAAGTATTGGTGTGCATAATCAGGTCAATTTCATTTTTCTTATTAAGTGAGAAACTTAATCTATTGGTAAACTTAGATTAAACAATGTTTTCTCAGTTAATTTTTGTTGTTCTTTTTCTTAATCAGTCAGTACCTTATGTGTACATTCATAATCAATAATGTGTAAATTTTTTGAAACAATGTTTTCTCACTTAATATATGTTGTTCATTTTTCTTAATCAGTCAATACCTTTCATATAGTCTTGAAAATGGTGTTTCTTCACACTTGTAGATTGTAATGGTGTTCATTCTTAATTGGTTTCCATACAATGTGTGCATTCTTACTCAATTATGTGTAAACCTTTTTAAACAATGTGTACATTCTTAATATGTTATGTATAAATTAATTACCATTAAATCGTGTTCATCACCCTTCATCATTCACAATTCTCTTTCTCAAAGATTAAAATTAGGTAGCAAGCCAATTGTCTTAAATTCTTCTCATACTATTTAGTACTCATGACTCCTGTATTTTTTCTTATTCTATTTAGGCAAACACCATTCTTACATCTAAACACGTGGCTACTGATCTTGGTGATGAGGGTCCAAAACCCCTTAGAGATTGATATTGGTGACGAAGAAAGTCATTACAAAGTAATGTTGGGACATCCTCTACTAGAAAAAGGAAGCAAAGGGGTAATATATGGTCTGAATTTACTAAAAAAGGATGTAGGAGGTGTCATGAAGGCAGTTTGCAACCATTCTATGAAACCTCTATCACATAATAGTATAAATGGGACCAATCACCTTCACAACCACTATGGAAAGGCATGTCCAACTGAAAAAGGCTTATCTAATGAAGAAGTAAACAATTCACTTTCCACTTTCAATCAAGACATTTCAATGAGAAACCTAATGAGAATGACTATGAAGTAAGAATATCCCATCTCAATAGTGGACCATATTGGCCTTAGGGCATACTCTTCTTCTCTTCAATATTTTTTCAAGTATCCTTCAAAAAATATTGTGAAAAATCATATCGTGTCAGCTTATAAATCTGAAAAAGATAAGCTAATAGAAACTATTTAAAGAAATGAGTCAAGGTAAGCAATTGCTACTAACATGTGGACATCCAACCATCAAATGACAGGGTACATGGTTATCACTGCCCACTATATTGACTACGCATGGACATTGTGCAGTTTGATTGTGCAGTTTCTGTATGTGCCATGTCCACATACCAAGGAGGTACTAGAAACTGTTCTTATCTTGATAGATTGGAATATTGATGGAAAGCTATCTACAATAACTCTTGACAATTGCTCTACCAATGATGTTGTTGTTAAGTGATTAAGGGAGACATTGCCTAGTGCCTCATTTTTATTGTCTAGAAGATCACTCCATATGTGTTGTTGTGCTCATATCCTTAACTTGATTGTAAAGGATGGATTTTTCTTAATTGAAAGTGGAACTAAGAAAGTTTGTGACAATGTGACATTTTGGATAACTACTCCAAAGAGGAAAGAAAAATTTGAGAAGACTTCTAGACAAATGAAAGTTCTATGGATAAAATTGTGTCACTTGATTGCGCTACAAGGTGGAATTCCACCCTTTAATGCTTCAAACTACATTGTTATATAATAGCATTTTCTATGGACTGAGTTAGAGAGATGTACTTTTTGATTCATTGGCTACTGTTCATGATTGGGATTTTGCTTCTGTGATTTGTGACAAACTTCACATTTTCTACTCCGCTACTAAGGATTTGTCAAGGACTAAATATTCCATATCAATTCTTTTTTTATAAGCATATGTGCTATCAAATTAAAGTTGAACAAATGGGAAAACTCATGCAATCCTATAATAAATAATATGGTAGGTGAAATGATGGAGAAGTTTAAGAAGTATTGGGATGACATTCATGTCTTGATGGGAGGCTGCCACTCTTTTGAACCCTCGCTTCAAAATGGATATAGCAAATTTTTATTATCCTTCAATCTATGGGGAAAAGACTAAAACTGAAGTTGGTAAAGTTCACAAAGAATGTGACCAATTACTAAAGGAATATCAAGAAAGAAGAAATGTAAATGACCATGCAACTTCTAGCCAACAAATATTCTCTTCTTGGTCACCTATTATTGTAATCCCACTAAATCCATCTCAAGAGTTCAAGGTACATGCTAGAAGATAGAAAAGGTAAAGAAACTCCATAAAGACTGAGTTGGATATGTACTTGGGGGAGGAAGTGGTATTAATTAAGGATGATAATGATGATATTTTAACTTGTTGGAAAACTAATGAGATGAATCATCTTGTATTGAGTCAGATAGTTAGGGATATATTGGCCATCCCTGATTCTATACTAGCATTAGAATCAACATTCAGTACCAGAGGTAGACTTCTTGATCCACTTCACAATCGTATCAAACATCAAACTGTGGAGTTTTTGACGTGTCTTCAAAATTGGATTTCTACTTTAATTTGGTCTTACTTTGATATTTTATTATCTACTAGTTAACATTTTATTTTCTTGCCGCAAGAGATTATTTTTCTGAAGAGGTTGGCACCTCTCATGCAGACATGGATGTTGTTAGTCTTGGTATTCATTAATATTTTTCTATATATTTTACTATATCTCATTTGAACTAGTTATTATATCTCATTTGAATTTGTTATTATATCTTAGATGACAAAATTTCAAATGAATTGCCTCAGAGCATACTCAAGGCCAGTTTAGATCTCATTTTACAGACTCTGACACTGAATTCATGATGCATAAGTCACCTAAATGAATTTTAATACATGTTTGTTGCTACAATATAGGTCGTGTTAGGCATACTAACATGGTTCATTATTTGTTACTCTTTTAAGCAAGTCAGGAGGCACTCTTATTCATCCTACCCTCCTCGTGTAGTCAAACACATCATGATATATACATCTGCTGCTTATACATCTACAGTATCAACCCCCCATAGACAAATAAAAAAACTGGATCCCAAAATGATATCCTAGTCAAACACCTCATCATTGTATGTAAGAATGTATGGGGTCCCCACTTTTCTAAGATCATTATACCTCTAATCTTCATGGGAAGCAAAGAGGGTTCAACACAAATGAACGATTTGTCATAGCAACTCCCCCAACGGCCCAACTCCTTAGGGATGGAATTAAGGACTCTGTGCACCAAATTTCCAATAATAGTTGACTCCTCCAACACCCCTACTAATTCTCTAATGACAACTCTACTCCTCCATGGCTCCAACGCCTCTCTCCACAAAATATTATAAACATATTGATTATCAACCTCAATGATAACAATTTGTAAGTTGTGATCATCAACAATTGTCAATCCCACCACACATGCATGAAGATATCCAGTCGAGTCTTCTCTGGATCAGAGCCAATCCCGAAATGCCAACCGAAGATATATGTGGCAATTCCTAACCATACCCACTGTCCATCTTCTCATAAACCCTGATTCATCTATGCTCTTACTAATAGTAAATTCATCTTAAGGTTGGTCAAGTCCGGCCGACACCAACATACCAACTTTATGCACTTCATCTTCTGCCTTGGTTCCATAATATGATTCTCCTCTGGCTGGGAATAAAATTCACATTCTTTTATGTGGATAAAAGTCCTCTGATTCAGCATCTTGTTCACATCAAACACAATTTTATTCCATTCCAAATGAAAGGGAGTAGTCCTGCCATCATACCAAGCCTTGTAATTCATCCTTCAGATGAACCAAGGTATAAGGATCACTAGCCTCTATGTTAGCATAACCTTAGCTGATCCAGTGTGAGGAAGACCACAAAAAGCCAGAAGGGATGGGACGTCACTAGGTGCAATGGTACATGTCAACTCTGTGAACTTGTACCAGAACTGGTGTGCGAAATGACTCCTAAAGAACAAATGATCAGAAGTCTCCACCTGTGGAATCTGACAATAGTAGCAGCACAATGCAAGAGTAATACGTCATCTAGAAATGTTATCATCTGTGGGTATCGCCCTCCTTGCCAACTTCCAAATTAAGGCACTGACATTTGGTGAGTTCATCTTCCAAATGTACTTCAGGAGATGGAATCTGGTATCTTCATGATCCCCATGCATCATGATCTTAAATAAATTAAGAGAGAAGAGGCCTTTTGGATTAGGTGCCCAAAGCATACAATCATGTATATCAGAAATCATATCATCTGTATTCCTGATTTGGGCCAAACCCACATCATTGACAATGGTACTAAATGACTCCCAATCCCAGTCGTGACCATCAATCCACAAATCCCACACCAAAAAATCAAGTTGTCTGTCAGGCGATAGCGCATTTTCAGCGTGGTGAATTTCACACCATTTATCATCCCAAAAAAGAAATCTCCCTTTGCCAATGACCCATCTGTAATGAGGGAACACTCTAGGGAAAGTTTTCCACATATGTTTCCAATATATCAAAGCATATGCTCCTTGTTTGAGCAGAGGTGGAAAGCAGCCTGATCACTAAAGGTGTGGACTCACGTATTTAGTTCTACAAAAAGCCGCCCAAATAGAAGAATCAATAATTACTTCCCAGCATGCCTTGGCCAAAAAAAAATGTTAATATCGTTAATGGATTCTAAATCCAGCCACCCTATCCTATAGGATTTGCAATCAGATCCCATGCCACCCACGCTCGCCTATGATGATTTGAATGATCTGCCCACAGGAACTGGGAGAAAATGGATTCAATCCTCTTTACAATACCCATTGGAATACCAACCATATTACTGTATAGATAAAAGATGATGTAAGGACATGGACTATAAGCATCCTTCTTCCAGTAAAGGATAGAAGTCTTGCTTTCCAAGATGCAATCTTCACATTGATCTTCAGGATAAGATACTCAAAGTGTGATGATCTGGCTTGTCCTATGTTGATAGGTACAACCAGGTAGACCATAGTCCTCACCATCCCATCTACACCAAGAGTATGAGGAACTGACTCAGCCAATGTCTGATCATCGCTACCCACCATACACATCGACTTGGCTCGGTTAATCGGTTACCCAGAAGCCCGTTCATAATGTTGGGTTTTAGGGGAGACAGAGAAGGCAGCAGAAACAAAAATTTTCTTCTCCCAAACCCAGAATAAAGGAATCACATCAACGTCTATACAATAGGAAGGATGGTTTGCAGAGACATACCTTGTCCCGAGGCTTGCTCAAAGATGTTACCTTGCGGCTTGTACGGTCTTCACCTCCGGTCTTAGACGGTGTCTGTGCAGCTCCTGGTCTCACCAGGACTATCAGGATTGATAGTTGTCCTTCGAGCGGCAGAAGTCTCCTGCCTCTAAAGTAGTCTACATGGACCACCTGGAACTCCGATCTCCTTGTCCCATAAGGAATTAGAAGGAGTCGCACCCTCCTGTCGGCGTACTAGTCACCAACACACTCTCCTACAACCAGTTGCCTTTCTACAGTTGTCTTTCCCTTGTTGTACCTCCCTTATCGGGTAGCACTTGCTCGGGCTCTCTCGGTTACCACAACTAGAGAGAACGACAACTTTACAGAGCAACTGGTGTTCTGAGTTGTTGTTCCTGAGAAGCCCCCAATACCCCTATATATATAGGAGAGTCATGGGACAGGGTTCTCTACCCCGAGCAATGCGGGATTAAATAGGAGTAGAAGGGTTTGAAATTTTCAACAAAACAACCAACTATGCCACCTGAATCGATCGTTTCAAGCATGAAACAGTCGGTTGGGGAGTTGAGCCGATCGGTTCACCACCTGAACTGATAGTTTAGGGCCCTAAGCTGATCGATTCATGCCTGAGCTGATCGGTTCGTGGTCCTGATCCAACTCAAATTGACTTTCAGATTTTTTTTCTGATTAATCTAATATTAATCCTTGTCCAAATCAAATTTTTACAAGTGAAACAAATTGTATTTGCAAAATAGTCTTCTGACTTTCCAAATGATCTCGGTTGTTCCACGAATTGACCGGTTCAACAATTGAGTCGATCGTTTCATGACACATGAGTCGATCGTCTCACCAGTTGAGCCGATCGGTTCACCAACCTGAGCCGATCGGTTCAACCATGTGAGCCGATCGGTTGGGACAGTAGACTTTGCAAATCAATCAATAGCAGTTTCAAACAATCTGATACTCTAATCAATCGGTCCAACACCTTTAATACTATGATGCTGAACTATCAATTTATTGAGTGTTTAATTGAACTACTAAACTCCTTTAGTAATCAATATAAACATCGTTTGTGGATAAACTCCTCTTCTAGGTTAAATCCTATGTGTGTGACCCTGTAGGTCCATTTCACGTTGGCAGCGAAAGTCCATAACACTTATGACTTCACAAGCAAAGAGCGGTGCCTAGTCGCACATCAGTTCTACCCAAGTGAAAAGGAAAGTTGGAGAACAACTTTCATTCCTACAATCCGTGAATGGTGCTACAGTGAATGTATAATTCCTTTGTCACTGATATCCCGAATGAACTCAAGGCATGGAACAGTCATCCTATCAACGTTCATTCACTTTCTTGATCTCATAGTATATTAAAGGAGATATGTATGACATCAATATCACATACTAATTCACACATGCGTGCATGCCTATCTCAATCCTACTCATCAAGTGGCCATGGATATTAAACTCCCTCAGGAGGGACGAATCCCATATCTATCACTCACCCCTCAAAAGCCCCATGTGCCAAATCCACCCAATCATCACCTTTATAACAACCCATGTCTTAGGACTGCGTTTGATGATGTCAAAGTGTGCCCAACGACATGTGTTGAGTGTATTGATTTCAGGTCAAAGAATCACATTCACCACCATCACTGTGAGAACTGACTGTGACTACCATATCATGGTTCCATGTATCAAACTCACGGTGGGTCTGTCCGGTACACTTGTTCCCTAACAAGTACCTATGTGTTTGGTTTGATATCTCCATATCATGACTAACAAGATTCTATCATCAACCAACACCACAATCTAGTCTTGTGTGTCATTGTTGTCTGTCCACCTTCCACAATGACATCCGACTAGGGACATAATAAGAATGTACAAACTCTTAGCATTTGTATGATCTCATCGTTTAGGTCCTCAACCTGAAGGCATACGTCATTGAGTACTGTCATTCACTAGAAATTCAATATGTTCTATCATTATCTCATATGACTGAACCAGAAAGAATTGGAAGCTTACCTTTAATGCTTATCAAATCAATATTAATGTATCCCACCAATCATCTCATGATTGGCTCTCAGGGCATACATACCAACAGACTCCCACTTGCACTGTGAGCCAATCACCCTTGAATCATATTCATAGTGATCTTCAAACATGCCCCACATTATACTGTGCTCTAGTGCTAACATAGTGAGTTATGGCAACACCTTGCCAAAGTCAGTATTTACTGCATGTCTCTCATCTCTTCATTGTATGTCACATGTATGAGATGGAGTTGCCGTAATATGCAATCTAGTATTCCTCTGCTAACCTTTAGCCCCATTTCATGACCAAGCTCTCCTAACTTGTCATCAAATATCGGAATATCTATAAGTTCATCTTTATGAACTCGTAGATCCATATAGTATCCATTTTTGTTCTCTAACACACGCATACTCGACATTTCCTTTTAAAATAGCTTTATTGGAACGTTTCCATTTATCAACAAACATTCACTTTTATATATCCCATATATATTTTGTGATTAATTTTTTGTCCTTTTCGGAAGTTCACATCAATGTAACTTTTACAGTGAACCCTTCCTTATTTCCATAGAACGAGTACTTCTCAAGTACTCATCAAGTTCTTATGGTATTCCCGTAACCCTTACTGGAACTAGACAGACATCCACTCGTCATGTCCCACATTACGAGTTATCAGGATGAGCATATCATATTGTCATGTCCTACATTCAAGATGATAAATGCGTTTTGTTCTTGCCATGTCCATACATGCAAGATGATGGGATGATTACATACATGATAGATCCATATCTATTCTTAGTGTTCCATTCTTCACAAGAATTGGACACTTGGCCTTGGGATACTCACTCCATATAACATGGACAAGTTTTCTCCCACTGATTCCGTGTATACTGAACCCTTCAGTATAGATTGCCAATGTATGCTTTCTCTTTTCAGGTCAATAGGTTTTTCGAGAACTATCTCTATAGATCTCTATTCCTATCACATAGGAAATGTCTCTATCTTCCCTAAAGATAATTTCCACTTTGGATTTCCATTCAAGAATGTTTCCATTTCACATCAACATGTGGAATGTGAATACGCTCCCACTAAATCACAGATCCCTCTTTATCTTTGTACTCAATTTTGACTTATTTGATTGATTTGAAAGTTTGATGATATAATTAGGACTTTAATTAATTATCGCTCCCACTATTTTTATTCAAATTGATAGCCCTCACCATCAATTTGGAAGATTGCAGCATACAATCTTCTAGTGGGTCAAGATCCTGAAATCCTCTGAGTCATGGACTAGCTAGGGCTGTCACCCACAACTTAGATCTTCTAGGTAGGCAACTTTTTCCAATTGCATCATATGCAACTCTTAAAAGATGTCACATGCAACTCTTTCCCATGATCACCTCCATGCCTCAAGGTTCTAGATCCTATCTAGGTCATCTTGTTAAGTCTGACCTAAAGCCAACACGATGAATATGCACCCTGCTAGGGCAGACCCACATATCCATCCTTCACGCTTCCACAAGATAGATGGTGCACCACGCTTGGGTGTGCCCACACTTGGTCGATCAACCTTTTCACATGTGTCACATTTGAAAGGCATCTAAAACTTCAATATTTAATGAGGGATTTGGTATTATAGGTACATATACGTATCCAATCACCACAATACATAGTACATATCATATACATGCTATATCCCACAGAAAACATGTGAAATGATAAAAATGATGATTATGGCCATCCTAATGTGATTCCTTGAGCCAAGAGGAATCACGGTCATCTAGGTCTACATCACATGCAACCTATCCATGATGAAGTGCTACGACCGTCCGAGTTGATCAACTCATCACGTGAATGACCTGCTCGCCTTGGTCGTTCATCTGGGTGCCACCAGCCGATTAGTTGGCTCCTCTAACTGATTGGTTTGCCTGGTCATCGTGCATCTCCTCATGGCCGTCACCCGATCATCTCGCTCCTCGAATCGGTCATCTGGATCGCCAAATGATCGGTTCACTCCTTGAACTGATTCTCTCAGTCATCGTCAGGTTGTCCGCCGTTCTTTGACATAACAGGAAATAAAAGATCTATCATATTTTACATTTGTATTGGGAAACCCCGAGTTACATTCGGGGGGAGAAAATGTAGGAAAGAAATCTCGATTTATCTCGAGTTACATTAGGAATAGGAGATAGGGAATCAGTGCACAGACTGAGATGCAAGTAACCACATTCAACCAAGCACACATACATAGGGTTTATTGGCCATAACCACGCTATACATCCACCATAAAACATGTTTAAGGGTGACGCGTATTGAGTGCATTCATATTACATATCATATATGCATATTGGGATTTGTGTATTTAGGATTGGACATGCATAAAGCCAATTTTATTCAGATCGTATGCAATAAATAAAGGCGACAAACCAAAATGGATCATATCAACAATCCCAAAGTATAGAGCAGTTGACGTGGCTCTGATACAAATGTTGGGTTTTAGGGAAGACAGAGAAGGCAGCGGAAACAAAAATTTTCTTCTCCCAAACCCAGAATAAAGGAATCGCATCAACGTCTATACAATAGGAAGGATGGTTTGTAGAGACATACCTTGTCCCGAGGCTTGCTCGGCGACGTTACCTCACAGCTTGTGCGGTCTTCACCTCTGGTCTTGGACAGTGTCTGTGCAGCTCCTGGTCTCACCGGGACTATCAGGATTGACAACTGTCCTCTGAGCAGCAGAAGTCTCCCGCCTCTGAAGTAGTCCACACGGACCACGTGGAACTCTGATCTCCTTGTCCCACAAGGAATTGGAAGGAGTCGCACCCTCCTGTCGGCATACTAGTCACCAACACACTCTCCTGCAACTAGTTGCTTTTCTGCAGTTGTCTTTCCCTTGTTGTGCCTCCCTTATCGGGTAGCACTTGCTCGGGCTCTCTCGGTTACCACAACCAGAGAGAACAACAACTTTGCAGAGCAACTGGTGTTATGAGTTGTTGTTCCTGAGAAGCCCCCAATACCCCTATATATATAGGAGAGTCATGGGACATGGTTCTCTACCCCGGGCAATGCGAGATTAAACAGGAGTAAAAGGGTTCGAGATTTTCCACAAAACAACCAACTGCGCCACCTGAACCGACCGTTTCAAGCATGAAACGGTCGGTGGGGGAGCTGATCTGATCAGTTCACCACCTAAACCGATCGTTTGGGGCCCTGAGCCGATTAGTTCGTGGTCCTGATCCAACTCAAATTGACTTTCATATTTGCTTCTGATTAATCTAATATTAATCCTTGCCCAAATCGAATTTGTACAAGTGAAACAAATTGTATTTGCAAAATAGTCTTCTGACTTTCCAAACGATCTCGGTTGTTCCAAGAATTGACCGGTTCAACAATTGAGCCGATCGGTTCATGACACATGAGCCGATCGTCTCACCAGTTGAGCCGATCGGTTCACCAACCTGAGCCGATCGGTTCAACCATGTGAGCCGATCAGTTGGGGCAACAGACTTTGCAAATCAGTCAATAGTAGTTTCAAACAATCTGATACTCTAACCGATCGGTCCAACACCTTGAACACTATGATACTGAGCTATCAATTGATTGAGTGTTTAATTGAAACACTAAACTCCTTTAGTAATCAATCTAAACATCATTTGTGGATAAACTCCTCTTCCAGGTTAAATCCTATGTGTATGGCCCTGCAGGTCCATTTCACGTTGGCAGTGAAAGTCCATAACACTTAAGAGTTCACAAGCAAAGAGCAGTGCCTAGTCGCACATCAGTGCTACCCAAGTGAAAAGGAAAGTTGGAGAACAACTTTCAATCCTACAATCTGTGAATGGTGTTACAGTGAATGTATAATTCCTTTATCACTGATATCCCGAATGAACTCAAGGCATGGAACAGTCATCCTGTCAACGTTCATTCACTTTCTTGATCTCAGAGTATATTGAAGGATATATGTATGACATCAATATCACATACTAATTCACACATGCGTGCACGCCTATCTCAATCCTACTCATCAAGTGGCCATGGATATCAAACTCCCTCAGGAGGGACAAATCCCATATCTATCACTCATCCTCAAAAGCCCCATGTGTCAATGCCACCCAATCATCATCTTTATAACAACCCATGTTTCAGGACTATGTTTGATGATGTCAAAGTGTGCCCAACGACATGTGTTGAGTGTAGTGATTTCAGGTCAAAGAATCACATTCATTACCATCACTGTGAGAACTGACTGTGACTACCATGTCATAGTTCCATGTGTCAAACTCACAGTGGGTCTGTCCGGTACACTTATTCTCTAACAAGTACCTATGTGTTTGGTTTGATATCTCCATATCATGACTAATGAGATTTTGTCATCAACCAACACCACAATCTAGTTTTGTGTGTCATTATTGTCTATCCACCTTCCACAATGACATCCGACTAGGGACATAATAAGAATGTACAAACTCTTAGCATCCGTATGATCTCATCGTTCAGGTCCTCAACCTGAAGGCATACGTCATTGAGTACTGTCATTCTCTAGACATTCATTCTGTTCTATCATTATCTTATATGACTGAACCAGAAAGAATTGGAAGCTTGCCTTTAATGCTTATCAAATCAATCTTAATGTATCCCACCAATCATCCCATGATTGGCTCTCAGGACATACATACCAACACATAAGACCTAAAGGACTTGTTGATAGTATCTAGCGAACCAGAGTCAACATTGGCAAACACCAGGATGTTGTCAGCATAGAGAAGAATGAGTGTGGCCATGGCAAGACCCCTGGTAACAAATCTGGCAATGGATGCATCATTTTCCAATATGATAATACACCTCCATAGAAGCTCTTAATAGATCACGAACATGAAGGGGGAAATAGCATTCCCTTGCTTGAGATTCTGGCCATAGGGAAGAAGCCCACTAAATCATTACCTAATGAAACTGTGGTCCATGACTGATTGAAGAAGCTGAGACAAATATCAATCACTTTTGGGAAGAAACCAAACTTCTAAAGGATCATGCATAGCGCTGTCTAGTGAACTCAGTCGTAAGTTCTTGACATGTCAAACTTCACAACAACATTGGGCATTGTGTCCTCTACAAATGTCATGTACTAGTTCCTAGACCAATCTGATGTGATTAGAGATATATCTCCCCTTAATGAAGGCCCCTTGCGGCTTTGAGATAAGAGAACTCATAAGGGGTGCCAACCTATTGCCCATGGTTCTGGCTAAAATACGCAACACCATATTCTCTATTGAAATGGGACAAAAGTTAGAGCTAGCACTCTTGGGGCCTCTTTCTTAGGGATTAGAACTATCTAATAGCAAAAAGGCTTCTATGGCATGGTTGTCCTCTAAAAAAGGCCTCTGCCATCTTCAGGAAATCTTCTTCGATTATGTCCCACACTGCTATGAAGAAGCTCAGGGTAAAACCATAAGGACTAGGAGCCGTCCCACTATCCATGCCTCCAATCACATATAAGATCTCCTCAGCATTAGGTATTCTTTCCAGGATCATGTTGTCATCATTTGTCAACGTCTCTAGAACATCAAGGAGAAAAGACTCAAGCTCATCATCATTGAACTCCCCTTCATCAACATAGAAGGACTGAAAATAAGTGGTTGCAGTCAAAGTCATCTCAGACTGATCCTCCACCTCTGTGTCATCTGGAAGAGAGAGTCTAGACACATGTCTAGCCTTCTACCTATTTCTCACCACAACATGGTTGAAGGGAGTATTGTGCTCCCCATCTTGCAGCCAATCTATCCTTGCCTTCTCCTTTGAGATGGATTCCTCATGCTCCAAAACTTGAGACAATCCCGATTCCATTGCACGGAAGATTGCTTCATTCTCTACCATCAACAATGCATCAAAAGCCATCTTGCTGGTATTGACAACATCTTCAAGATCCTTCCTTTCTTGAAAGATATTCCTAAACATATCCTTATTCCAGGATTTTAGTGCCTATCTGACCCTCCTCATCTTGGAGTGAAACATATAGGACGGATGGCCAACATTATCTAATCTCCATTTGCACCTAATAAGTTCGATGCACCCCAGGTGCTTAAGCTAGGCATCCATAAAAGAAAAGGGGGTTGGCTTCCTAGGAATCACAACTCCAGCAGTCTTGGCAATGATGGGGCAATGGTCATAAACCCGGAACGGAGTCGAGTGGATGGACGACGACTCATGATATGCATCATGCCATGTATTATTGAAAAGTAACCAATCCAATCTTCCCCAGGTCATGGGAGAAAGATGTTGCTTGTTGATCTAAGTAAACCAACTACCTTCAAATGAGCATTCACAAAGGTCAATGTCAGAAATAAAGCAATTAAAATCAAACATCTCTTGAAACGACATTGACTCTCCTCCCTGCTTCTCCTCTAAGGTTCACACTATATTGTAATCACCAGCTAGGATCCACCTCCTATCTCCAATGTCTACTTCCAAATCTAGGAGTGCCACCCACAATTCTCTCCTATCTCATCCATCACAGTAGGCATAAATGGTCATGATGAATGAGACCTGCCCATCGGGATCCAAATTCCTCATAGTGAGGTGTTGTCTATGTGACCTGCATATTTTGGCTGCAAAGCAACATCCACATAGAACCAAACTTTACCTCCTTCGTCAAAGTTATTCACTGCCCAATCCAAGCATACAATATCCAAAAGATCATCCGCCCTAATCACGTACAAAAAGGACTCAAGCAAGAACACAATAGAAGGACTAAATCTTAAGCATATCATGCACATCACATTACGAGTGGTGCCATTGGCCACGTCCCTGATGTTCCAGAAAAGGAAATTCTTATCCATTAAAAAAGTAACAATCCGCATCATTGTAGCAAAAGAAGGAAAGCTCAGAAGCTTCCTCTCCTCCAATCCTCTCTGATATCATCATCCTAATCCATTTAATCGTCATTAGAAAACCTCCTGGAATGTGACTGTCTTCGTGATCGGTGTCAATGAACTAAGAAAGGGCACTGAGAACAAACATCATCATGTCTTCCCCTAGCCCCAGACCTACCTCTATAGGCCCTGGCGTCCCCAGCAACGTCCTTGAGACATATAAAATCATCCAACCTCCAATGCGGGTGTAATATCGTGACACCTTCTCCTTCAAGGACATACCTCCTATGGGATCTGCGATCAATGTTCTCCGATCTATTGTTCCAGGTGAGCCTCTCCCTAGAACTATCTCTGCTAACCATGTTGTTTCTAGGAGGTGGAGGGATGGGGGGGTGGAGGACCTTGCTCGTCACACCTACGCACCTTCAAAGCATGTATCGGGATGCTAAGCGCCTTCCCCTCTTTAATAATCATAAACTTAGAGCATTTTAGGGACCCACGAGAACCATATGAAGATGTACCGAGGATATGAAATCACCATATGTCATAGAGAAGAACTGGGGGATATCCTCCCAGAAAGCTTCAATGAGGATCAACACTCCTGAGACATCATCGTCACTCCTCTACCAGTCAGACACAAAAACCAACATCCCAAATGCTTCGACATGCTCCTTAATGGAGTCGTTATCATGACAAATATTCAGAAGGCCAGTAATCCAGAACCTCACTGCCTCTTTCTTGTCTCTCATCAAACCTAATTCCATAGGTTTCATAAAAAGGTTACATTCTGATAGGGTGATCTATCCGCCCCCAACGCTGCATGAGCATCCTCCAAGGTGGGGAAAAAAACAACCACTTTCCTCTCATGATATCGGTAGATATCAACCACATCTGGCCATCATTGGTGAAGCGTCAGTGCTATCTCCTACCATGTCATCCTCGGTTGCCATGATATCTCAATGGAGTTCTGGAGGGATTGAATCTTCTTCTTTCATGTCTCATCATCTGGACCCAAATTCACCGCGATCCTTTTGGGGATATTTTGGGGTGTACCTCTTACCGGGATGCCTGCCTGCAAAGGTGGAAAATCTACCCTAGATCGGATGTCCAACAGGAGTGGTTGAGGATCCCTGGAACATCTCCTAGCCAAATGGCCCGTCCGATGGAAGATATAACAAACTTTGGGTCGAGAACACTATGATTGCCACTGACCTTTACGCATGCATCGAAAGCATACATCATGTTGTATGCCGAAAAGGGGTACCTTCCTCTTTGAGACTCCATCAATCCTATCTGGCGACGACGATTCTCGCTATGTCACCATGGTCGGATGTAGATCCATTTATGATCCACCTACTAGATGAACTTGCTGCATGATCGTAACGCCATCAACAGGTCGGGGCAAAAGCGGTAGGATGGATCTAATGCTCTCAACCACCTCTTCTGGAGCCACAGCAGAGGCGGACGATTTTGTTCTACGCTCCCTAACAATCCACTGGGCTCACAAACCATGGTTTGTAGGCATCCGAAGAAGGAAGCTTGCCATACACACTCGCGATGGTGATCTAATCACTTTGACTCGACAAATCACGATCTATCAACCAGCAAGGGGAGTGCAAGGGCATCCATAAGGGTGGGAAACACTAATATGGGGTAGGTAGGCCCCGACCGACACAATGCCAGTCAGTGGAGGGCAAAAGCGTTTGACGGCTACCTAAACCCTAGCAGAGCCAATCCAATTAAACCTCCTACCTTTAAAAGAAAATAAACTCTCAATATCTGTTACTTAATCTCTTCATGTCTTATCTTATATTTTTTGTAAAATTTAAGGTACAAAGCTCTCACATTTCTTAAGCTTGTTCACATAATTATATCTCAGTTTCCATAAACTTGTACCAATAATTCCTTAAGTTTGTTCCCATAATTTAAGGCAGACAAAGGCCGGAAACAACAACAGTTGTTGCTCCCATCCAACTGGTCTTTTGGGTCCATAGATAAGAATAAACAACAACAATTGTTGTTTCCATCCAGTTGTTCTCCCCATGATACTGATATCTCATTGTATACATTTTTTGATAATATTGATATTCTACATCAAATAATGGTGAACTGAATTTGCGGATTCTTTACTAAATTACTGTATTTTACTGAACCGAATTGTTTGCTAGAACCTTTTGTGAATGGTGATTCAAATCAAGTGTATTGTTATGAATTTGTGGGTTTTACTGAGCTTGTACCCATAATTATATCTTAGATTCCTCAATCTTGTTCCCATAATTTAAGGGGGAAAAGGCTAGAAACAATAGTTGTTGTTGCTTCCATCCAACTGGCCTTTTGAGTTCACAGATAATAATAAACAACAACAGTTGTTGCTTCCATCCAGTTGTTGTTCCCATAATACTAATATCCCATTGTATACACTTCATGATAATTTTGATATGTTCTACATAAAATCAATGGTGAACTGAATTTGTAGGTATTCTTAACTGAACTGAGTTTTTTCTAGAACCTTTGGTGAATGGTGATTCAAATCAAGTGTGTTCTTATGAATTTGCAGATAATCATAGTGTATTCTTTACTAAACTAAGTTGTTTTGCCAAACTCTGTCAACGTCCCTTTGTTGAACTGAATTTTCTGATGTCAGCTAATTCTTTGTTGGACTAAATTTTCTTCTATCAGTTGGTAATTTACTTATGTATATGTATATTTGTAGGTGGTCGATTCTTTTCATTTATGTGCCATGAAAACATGATTGAGTTGTGGTTCGGTTCACAGGATGCTAGGAGGATGAGCTACATACTCTCTAATCTTTCCAGTTCTAGTTGCGGCTCTTGTTAGTTCTCATGTGTTTGTCAATGGATCAGTACTTTGGTGTTTGTCAATGGATTAGTATTTTAGTATTTGTCAAGTGAATTTGTATTTTTCAATTTGTACTCTGATGTTTGTCAAATGATTAGTACTCTGGTGCTTGTTAACTGATTAGTAGGAAAACATGGCATTCTGGTGTATGTCAAGTGCTTAGTACTTTAGTGTTTATGGTTTTTGTCAATATGTACTTTGCATCTTCAACTAAATCATTTCAAAACAATTTTGTACTCTGGTGCAACAAGCTTGTCAATATATACTTGCTTCTTCACTGTGATGTCTATTTTTAAAAAACTAAGCCATGTTGGTAATTTTGCCAAAGCGATAAGTATTGTGGTGCTTAGCATTATTTCTCTTTAGCAAGTTTAGTGGAATGGTGGGGTTTCTTGAAGTCTTGTTGTAAACAATAGTACTGCTGTGAGTAAAAACGTTTGTGGGTATTTACAGTATTTTTAAAGTCTGTATTTCGGGTTGCATTTTTCGGTTTGAGTTTTGTGGGTTTTTTTTGAGTTAGTACTTTTTTTTGGTTTGGGTTGGGTTAGGTTGTGCTAAAAACGTGTCAGATTGGGTTCTCAGAAACTCGACTCATTGCCATGCCTACAATGAAGTACTAAAGTATCTGTAATTATTTAGTACGACAATTGAATTGGAGAGTCTTCTTTAAATAACAGACCCCATTTGCATAATTTTTAGTTGATTAAAGCATGATCAATGTGAAAAATAAGAAGTTTGCATCCCTGACAGAATACAAATTAAGGAATGGTTGGTTACTAGTGGACCACTTGAATCCCACTCATTCAAATATTGTATTTGGTTTGTTGAAATAGGCATAAGGAAATTGTTTTATCCCATAGAGGGAGTGAGACATGCAACATACTTTGGTAGAACATTCCCTCATCAACAACCAATCTTAGAGTTGTAACATATACACTTCTTTAGATATGTAGTTGTGAAGGAAGACATTCTAGACATTGAGTTGATAGAAATGCCAATGCAAGTTGGCAGCAAGAGACGTCATAATGCAAACAAAGGCAATTTGAGTGAAGGTTTTTCTGGAATTCCCATGCATAATGATTGTGCTTCAAGTAGCATATTGATTTATTAAGAGCAACATGTTGTGTAAAATCATCTTAGCCTAATTATGTGAAGCTTTAGTTGAAACTATTGCAACATAGTGAAGGTTTCTAGATGAGAAATGGTACCCACAAGCACAGCTGTATATAACGCACATTTGACAGGTCAGGGGGAGTGATTTTGTGGGATTTTGAGAAGTTTTAGAGGGGGAAGTTGGTTTTGCAAGTGACATGGTAGGGGTAGTTATTGAGTAGAAAGTGAGCTAACATGAGAGATGGGTCGATAAAGAATGATTCTGAAAGGGAGAAAGATAGGGGGAGAGTAAGTGGAGCCTCATTTTTGGGGAGAGAAAAAATTGAGGGAAGTAAAGGTACGAGATGAGAGAAGTAATGGAGGGAGAGGAGTGAAGTGAAGGAGAAACAATAGGGGAAAGGATGGAAGTAATGGGAAGAGGGGAGGGAAGTAATGAGGTGAAGTGAGAAGGCAAGTAGGGAAAAGGAGGTTAAAAAGAAAAGGGGGTGCAATAAGAACAAAAGGATGCAACATAGAAAAGGATGCACAAATTGGGGAAAAAGAGGCCCAAAGAGATGAAAAGGAAGCATAAAAAGAAGAAATAAAGGTGTGGTGTTGCGAAAAGAGGCACAAAAAGAAGCAAAAGGAGATGCAAAAAAGGAGTATGGAAAAGGAGGCACAAAAAGAAGAAATGAAGGCATGAAGTAGGGAAAATGACATCCAATGAGAAGTAAAATGAGACGCATAAAGACAAAAAGAAGACATGAAGCAACAAAAAAGAGGTGCAAAATGAAATAAAGGGACACTTAAAAGGAAGAAAAGAAGGCACAAAGTGGGGAAAAGGAGGCACAAAGAGAGAAAAACATGCACAAAAAGAAGAAAAGAAGGCATGAAGTGAGGAAAAGGAGGCACAAAGAGAATCAAAAGGAGGTGTGAAAAGAAGAAAAGAAGGCGCTAAGTGTGGAAAAGAAGGCACAAAAAGAAGAAAATGGCGTGAAGACAGCAAAAGTAGGCAAAAATAATAGATGCAAACACAATCAAAATCGGCACAAAGTGACCAAATCCATGAACAAAAAGGAGGTGCAAAGTGACCAAAATGAGGTGGTAGTTGACCAAAATGAGGTACAAAGTGACCAATAGGAGGCACTAATGGAGTGAAATTAGGCATAAAGTGACAATAAACAAGGCACTAAGAATGTATAAATGAGGTTCTAATGGAAGGAAATGAGGCTCTAATGTAGGAAAATAGGCACAAAGTGATAATAGGTGCATATTGGCCAAAATGAGGTGCAAAGTTACTAAAACTAGGCATAATGTGGCCATAATGGGACATAAATGGAATAGGCACAAAGTGATGATAACAAGACTAAGAAAATGAGTCACTAATGTAGGAAAAGAAGACACAAAGTAACCAAAACCAAACACAGAAGAGAAAATGAGGTGCAAAGTGAAGAAAAGGAGGCATGGATTTTTGAAAAAGAAGAAACATTCTTATCCCTCCTCAATTCCCTCATTTTCCCTACTTCCCTTCTCCCTGCTACTAGCCTCATTGCATCCCTCATTACTTTCTTCCTCTTTTTTTGTTACTTTCTCCCATTACAACCCTCCTCACTTCCCTTATATCCCCATTACCTCTCTCCTCTCCTTCCATTGCTTCCTTCCTCATTTCCCTCCTCATACTTAATTACTTCCCTCCTCTTCTCATTTACTTCTCTCCTCTTCCCCTTACTTCCCCCATTACTCCATCCTTTCACCATGAATTCCATCATCACTTCCATTCTCCTTTATTTATTTCAATCCAAAAAAGAGGACAAGAATAGAAAAAATGCAGTAGGTGAATGGTAGGGGGAGAGGGGACAGGTAGTAAGAGGGGGTGACAGGGTGGTGAAGAGACAGACTAGCTGTTGGCTGAAGGGAGGTTTCTCCCATGCATCAAACATATGTGAAAGGGCCCTCTAGAGCGTGACAAAAGTTAAAACTCATTTCAATATGTGCTCCCACATAGGGTTTAAGGTTTGGTGGTCACAAGAAGTTAAAGTAATTATCATGTATAATTGAGAAATGAAATAATCTCTCCAACTTCTTGATTTTGTATGTTGTTATCACATAGTTATAGGTTGTTAACACAAATATAAAAGACAATGGAAGTGATCACTTGTTAAAAAATTGGCGTTGATGCCCAAATTACTCCTAGATGATTTATACTACGAGGGCATTTTTGTATTAAAAACACAACAATCAATGAAGAAAAAAAAACTATGTAAATTTTGTAACCTTAGTATGATCTACAATGCATACTTACATAAATATGCAAAGGGGGTGTATGTCATGAATGACAAAAGAGATTTGAACAATCAATAGCCAAACATTTGATTTATGTGTATCCTATAGATCCGTATAAGCATCTCTACATCCTGAGGAGATCCAGGCACAACACACTTAGAAGCCGGCGGGAAAGGCGTCATAGTAGGAGCGATAAGAAATGGAAGGAAAGATAAGAAAGTAGCTATGGAGGAATTGAAGAAGGTGGTTTTATTCTGTGAAGGAGAAGAGGGTTGGAGAATAGGAGAACCATAGAAGGTGAAGGAGAAGAGGGTCATAGAACATGAGAAGGTGTAGAAGAAAACCCACCTGAGATTCATGAGAAGAGGGTTACGAAGTCCAATGGTTGTCATCACTCTATCACAGTCCAACCTCCTTCTTTCAATCACAACTGATTGCTAGTCATTCGTAGCTCTTCACCAGTCATCTCGCCTCATTGTTATATCGTCTTTTTATTCGAACCCTAGTTCTAGTGGAGATTGGATAGGATGGAGACGATGAGAAGGAGTCATCTTCTTTGAACTCTAGATCCAGTAGAGACTGGAGAGGATGGAGATGGTGAAAACAAAAAACCTAGATTGCCAGAGTGATAGTCAAGTCAAGTGTGGCTGCACGAGAGTGAGAATCATGAGTGTATGAGTGAGGGAGTGTGGTGTGGGTGTGATCGCCCACATGTTCCCCCTACGCACACGGGTCCAGTAGACCACACTCACCATGTTAGCCTACAAATCTGTGAGCCCGAACAAACCCTCTTTTGTAGGTCGAGTAGGGTAGGGTATTGCAGGGTTTTGTTTCCATGCCTACTTTATTGGCATTGAAGTACCACAATCCAAGTAAGAGATCAGTCTCTCCAGAAGAGTATAAATCCAAGATTAGTTGAAAAAACATAGACAAGTGATACAAATCTTGCATCTACTCTTAGGAAGTATTACATAAAGGATCAAAATGAGTGGTAATTCACTTTCCAATCCTAAAGAATAATAGGTATAATCAGATAACTAATCTACTTGACCATAACATGTCTTGCATTTCTAATGCAGATGCAGTTATTAGTTAGCATATGAGCTCTCCCTTACAGCCTCATTGGTTTAGAATACAACATATTTTAAGGTATTTGAAAAGCTCTCCAGGTTGAGTATATTCTATGAGAAAACTCAGCAAAAGATGATATCTTTCACTAGGTATGCATATGAAAATTGGTCTAGAGACTCCTAAGGCAGGCGTTCAACATCAAACTACTACACTCTACTAGGAAATCATCATGTAGTGTGGAGGAGCAAGAAAAACATAGTTTTTTTTCACTCAAGTGCATGGACCGAGTATAGAGTGATAGACATGGTTGTTGTGACTCTTATTAGGTAAAATTAATTCTTTATGATTCATAATTCTTGTCCAGCCCATATCCATGCTAGATCGTAACAATCAAGCTAATATTCATATTGCACTAATTGGTATTTTACGAGCATACAAAACATATCGAGGTTGACTTCCATTTTGTATGTGACCTTGTCAAAGCCAAGGAAATAGTGACAACATATGTAAAGATTGGAGGTCAAGTGGTTGATATCCTGACCAAACCCTTCCTCCTCTCTTTTAATACATCAACAAGATGACACTACACGATGTATACCCTCCAGCTTGAGGGGAAGTGTTAGCATAAGTATTTTGTAAGCTATTGAGCTTGGCCATATTATGTATTACATTTCACTTAACTGATCCACCTATCAATTAGGATCCATGCAATTCTAATCTCTCTTAAAATATGAGACCATGCATTCAGATATATAGAAATTTGAATTAATCTAATCATGTACTATTTTTATGGTATCAGTGCCTAGCTATCTCCCCACATCAAAATATGGGTGCCTATATTCTTTATGCTTCAATCAGTTTTAAATACCATGCAATAGTATGGTGCATCATCAACTCTTTTTACATGACATAGAGGTGGAGATCTTGGCTCTTATGGTGGTCCTTTTGTCTCTTTTTCATTTCCAAATGCATTCTGGACCTTGTGCTTTCATTACCAAATGCATTACGGGAATTCTCAAATCTTTCTCAATGATAATCTCCTCTTTCCCAGATGTTATGGAGCCTTTGTTGTTGTTTATGTGGTCTCCAATTAATCAACCTTCTTCAACATTACCACATTTTTTTTCTAGAGAAATGCACATATCATGCATATACATGAAGAACAGTACTATACCACAAGGGGTACTCTCTCCTTCCTAGAGGGGGGCCTATTACCATTGTTCACTGAGGCAAAAATACTTTGATTATGAGCTCAAACATCATATGAATATTGCTATAGTTAAACTCCATGATTTGGTGATTTTCAATAACACTCAAAATTTTCTTTTACCTGTACAAAGAATTCTTAGTTGCACCTTGTTCACAACTGAAACGGAAGAACAATCTCAATACATCAAGACTTTTTATGATGGATCAAGTCCTTTGATCAAGGATTGTGAAAGGACTAAAGTTTCTAGTCACAAGTCAATGCATACAACTATGTCTATCCAATGTGGGCACGACGTGTATGCAGTAACAAAAGAGATAGTTGACACTAACACCCATATGGGAAGCCCGAGTATGCCAGTTTCACAACCTAGATGAGAAGGTTCAAGCAGACACTCCTTAAGATTGACTCTAGTACTAATGTTCTTTTTAAAAACACTCTAGTATTGATGTTCTACATGTTTATGTTGATAGTCCTAATCCTAATGTCCATGATCGTGACAGAGTTTACTCTTGACTCTTGCATTCATACAAACCAAAAATGTACTTTACACAGATGAAATGGGATGTCTATTTTTATTACCCTGGTTCAAAAAGTTTAGCTCTTATATATTGGCTATATATCCAGTTCAATAGCCAAAATAATGGATTCAATCCATTGACTTGGCCATCAAAGCATTTTCTTCCAATTTTTTTGACAATTTTTGAGTGAGTAGCATGAATGAAACTGAAGATAAATTTCTTGGTGTTGCTCTTCTCAGACCCCCTCCACAACCTCCAGACTACATTAAATCTATTTTAGAGGACCATGCATCTTTCTTTCATGTGCCCTGCCTGATTTATTTGTGCAATGCCACTTGAATGATAATTCTTTGTATAGGTTATTTTTCCTTTTTTATGTTTTTAAAGGTTCCATTAAGCCTTGTGATTTAGTCCCACATTGGCAACCACTTGATTGGGATGAGTCATAGATGCCTATATATAGGCTTTCTAACCCTCATTATAAGGCAAACTTAATGGTTGAAATTAATTTGATACTTTTTGCTCCACTTATTAGATAATTTAATTAGTTAAGGTTTAGTTATGAAGTTCATCCGTTACTATACCAAGTTGCACTTTCACTACTCATTCACTACCTCTACATTGTCTCTTTACACCCATCATCCCATGCTATTGGTGGAAAATGTATTGTCCATGAAAAGTATATAATATTACCTCCCAGTTAAGGACCAATGTGTAGGGTTTTAGGGGAGATAGAGAAGGCAACGGAAACAAAAAATTTCTCTCCGCATAACCCAAAATGAAGGAATCACGTCAACAACTATACAGTAGGAAGGATGGTTTGTAGAGGCATACCTTGTCCCGAGGCTTGCTCGGCGACCATACCTCGCGGCTTGTGTGGTCTTCACCACTGATCTTAGACGGCGTCTGTGCATCTCCTGATCTCACCGAGACTGTCGGGATTGACAGCGGTCCTCTGAGCGACATAAGTCTCCCGCCTCTGAAGTAGTCCACACAGACCACCTGGAACTCTGATCTCCTTGTCCCATAAGGAATCAGAAGGAGTCGCACCCTCCTGTCAGTGTACTAGTCACTAACACACTTTCCTGTAACCAATTGCCTTTCTGTAGTTGTCTTTCCCTTGTTGTGCCTCCCTTATCAGGTAGCACTTGCTCGGGCTCTCTCGGTTACCACAACCAGAGAGAATGAAAACTTTGCAGAGCAACTGGTGTTCTGAGTTGTTGTCCTGAGAAGCCCCCACTACCCCTATATATGTAGGAGGGTCATGGGACAGGGTTCTCTACCCCGGGCAATACATGATTAAAGAAGGAGTAGAAGGGTTCGAGATTTTCCACAAAACAACCAACTATGCCACCTGAACCGATCGTTTCAAGCATGAAACGGTCAGTTGGGGAGCTGAGCTAATAGGTTCACCACCTAAACCGATCGTTTGGGGCCCTGAGCCGATCGGTTCACTTCTGAGTTGATCTGTTCGTGGTCCTGGTCCAACTCAAATTGACTTTCAACTTTGTTTCCAATTAATCAAATATTAATCCTTGTCCAAATCAAATTTGTATAAGTGAAACAAATTGTATTTGCAAAATAGTCTTCTGACTTTCCAAACGATCTCAGTTGGTCACATGAATCGACCGGTTCAACAATTGAGCTAATCGTTTCATGAAACATGAGCCGATCGTCTCACCAGTTGAGCCGATCGGTTCACCAACCTGAGTCGATCAGTTCATCTCATGAGCCGATCGGTTGGGGCAGTAGACTGTGCAAAATCAGTCAATCGCAGTTTCAATCAATCTGATACTCTAATCAATCAGTCCAACACCTTGAACACTATGATACTGAGTTATCAATTGATTGAGTGTTTAATTGAACTACTAAAATCCTTTAGTAATCAATCTAAACATCATTTGTGGATAAACTCCTCTTCCAGGTTAAATCCTATGTGTGTGACCCTGTAGGTCCATTTCATGTTAGCAGTGAAAGTCCATAACACTTATGACTTCACAAGCAAAGAGCAGTGCCTAGTCACACATCAGTTCTACCCAAGTGAAAAGGAAAGTTGGAGAACAACTTTCAATCCTACAATCCATGAATGGTGTTACAGTGAATGTATAATTCTTTGTCACTAATATCCCGAATGAACTCGAGGCATGGAACAGTCATCCTGTCAACGTTCATTCACTTTCTTGATCTCAGAGTAGATTGGAGGAGATACGTATGACATCAATATCACATACTGATTCACACATGCGTGCAAGCCTATCTCAATCCTACTCATCAAGTGGCCATGGATATCAAACTCCCTCAGGAGGGACAAATCCTATATCTATCACTCACCCCTCAAAAGCCCCATGTGTCAAAGCCACCCAATCATCACATTTATAACAACACATGTTTTAGGACTGCATTTGATGATGTCAAAGTGTACCCAACGACATGTGTTGAGTGTACTGATTTCAGGTCTAAGAATCACACTCACCACCATCACTGTGAGAACTGACTATGACTACCATGTCATGGTTCCATGTGTCAAACTCACGGTGGGTCTGTCTGGTACGCTTGTTCTCTAACAAGTACCTATGTGTTTGGTTTGATATCTCCATATCATGACTAATGAGATTCTATCATCAACCAACACCACAATCTAGTCTTGTGTGTCATTGTTGTCTATCTACCTTCCACAATGACATCCAACTAGGGACATAATAAGAATGTACAAACTCTTAGCATCCGTATGATCTCACCGTTCAGGTCCTCAACCTGAAAGCATATGTCATTGAGTATTGTCATTCTCTAGACATTCAATTTGTTCTATCATTATCTCGTATGACTGAACCAGAAAGAATTAGAAGCTTGCCTTTGATCTTTATCAAATCAATCTTAATGTATCCCACCAATCATCCCATGATTGGCTCTCAGGGCATACATACCAACAGACTCCCACTTGCACTGTGAGCCAATCACCCTTGAATCATATTCTTAGTGATCTTCAAACATGTCCTACATGTTATTGTGCTCTAGTGCTAACATAGTGAGTTATGGCAACACCTTTCCAAGGTCGGTATTAACTGCATGTCTCTCATCTCTTCATCGTACGTCACACATATGAGATGGAGTTGTCGTAATATGCAATCTAGTATTCCTTTGCTAACCTTTAGCCACATTGCATGACCAAGCACTCCTAACTTGTCATCAATGACCGGAATAATTATAAGTTCATCTCTATGAACTCCTAAATTCATATAGTATCCACTGTTGTTCTCTAACACACGGATATTCAGCATTTCCTTTTAAAATAGCTTTATTGGAACGTTTTCATTCATCAACAAACATTCACTTTTATATATTTTGTGATTAATATTCTATTCTTTTTCGGAAGTTCGCATCAATGTAACTCTTTACAATGAACCCTTCCTTATTTCCATAGAACTAGTACTTCTCAAGTACTTATCAGGTTCTTATGGTATTCGAGTAACCCTTACTAGAACTAGACAGACATCCACTCGTCATGTCCCACATACGAGTTATCAGGATGAGCATATCATATTGTCATGTCCTACATACAAGATGATAAATGCATTTCATTCTTGCCATGTCCATACATGCAAGATGATGGGATGATTACATACATGATAGATCCTTATCTATTCTTAGTGTTCCCATTCTTCATGATAATTGGACACTAGGCTTTGGGATAATAACTCCATGTAACATGGACAAGCTTTCTCCCACTGAATCTATGCATATTGAACCCTTCAGTATAGATTGCCAATGTATGCTCTCTCTTTTTAGTTCAAGAGGTTTCGAGAAATATCTCTATAGATATCTATTCCTGTCACATAGGAAACGTCTCTCTCTTCCTAAATATAATTTCCACTTTGGATCTCCATTCTAGAACATTTCCATTTCACATCAACATGTGGAATGTGAATATGCTCCCACAAAATCACATATCTCTCTTTATCTTTGACATATCAGTCAAACCCTTTGACTATATCATCAAAGTAAAGTTCCAGCTCTGAGTTGTTTGTACTCAATCAATCACATTGATTAGTCCATTGTAACTTATAGACTTCATTTGCATTAATGGATTCATAAACCTTGTAGGTTGTGTCACATACACATCCTTATTTTATTCCTCATAGGAATGCGGTTTTAGTATCCATATGCCAAATCTCTTAGTCATTAAGTTGCAATCAAAAAGTATCATCCTTCTCAAAATTTTATCCATGTGTCTTAACACTTAAGACTCATTGGCACTTATGGATTTCATCCCAATGGGTGCTACCATCAAGGTCATACCTTATGGTTCACATGGAAGTCATTTAGGATGTAATGGTCATAAACCATAACTCAAAATCTGATTCCTCATATTCATCTAGATAGCTGACTCATCACATGACCAACTCATCACATAGATAATCGAGGATTATCTGTCAAGGATATAAGAACTCACAACCCTTTATGATTCTTAATGTCCTTTATTAGTGTGTGGTATTCTTTATTTAAGAAGAAATTAGTTATTTGATAATCATTCTCTAACTTTTTTTTGGAATATGGTAATATATTATCTCCAAAAGTAATTACAAGAAGTGTACTCCTTAAGAGGAGTGTCAAGGTATCATCCTGACCCTATACAGTGGGTTAGTCTATAAAATCCCAGCAACACTTAATATGTGAGTTCAGACTAGTCTCTATGGGAGTCTTGGTTCTAACAATGAGACCAATCTCCATGCGTAAACTATCAAAAAGTTGTAACTCATCCATGTGTTGGAGCCCATGGATCCTTCTATTCCTTTCGATCCAAATTAAGTAGAATAGACCAGTGAGGCAGATGCCTACAAACAGTGCAGGGGTTCTTTCCTTAGTCCACATGATAACTTCCTCTTTTTGGAATGGTGGAGAGTGTCCCTATCCGTTCTTCAAGCATATGCGACTCCAGAGGTAACAAGCAACTTTGCACTCAAGAAAAAGATGGATGTGAGACTCCTCCTCCTCACTACATAACGAGCAGAGGGTCTCAGTATTCAGCCCCCATCGGGTCATCCTATCTCTAGTGGGTAGCTTCCCAAGGATAGCTCTATAAGTAAGGGTACTCCATTTCAGAATAAAGCACCTTCCCCATTGTACAGAGGCCCAAGGAATGTGGCTACCATCTCTTATCTTCCATAGGATAGCCTTGGGATCCATCAGGGTCCAGATCCCATCACTAGAATGGTTGTACATAGTAATCACTTCATTCCACCCCGTGTTCATATATTTCCACACACGGGAATCATACATAGTGTTGGTACTGGACCCCCCAATCCCATTGGTGCATCTCCTTCTCATCCATTATGTCCAAGCTCCAGAAGGTTGCCTAAGGAAACAGTCAATCCTCTTGCGGTTGGTGATTCTCTGTATGTCATTCACATCCCGAATACCAAGCCTGCCTTGATGTAGGGCCTTAGTTACAGTGTGCCACGCGACACCATGCCCTTTCCCAGCCCAAAGGAGATTAGAGATTAAGCATCTGATCTTAGTCATCGTCGGTGTTGGGAGAATACAGAGGTCACACCAAAAACGAACCAGGCTCTGCAAAACCGATCCGATGAGAACAACTCGGCCAGCCAAGATATCCTTAGCCCTGACCAGCTATCAACCTTCGATCTAATTTTATCAAGGCACATGCTATAATCTCTCGAGAACCCTTTGCCACTAGCTATGGGAACCCCAAGGTATCTGGTAGGAAACCACCCTCTTAGAGTATGACTCCTTCTGATTTAGACATCACCATGCCTTAATCATGAGTTCAATATGATACACTATCATAATCACTCATAAGGTTCTCAAACATTTGGTTTAAGTATTTCATTCATTGATCTCATCAAGAATTAATACTTTACCAAATTTGTACTTCATCTATGATATTCTTGAACACTTCAAGATATTCATATTGGTATTTCTCTAAACACCATTTGAAGTACTAGCATTAAGTCCAATAGGTATGTAAATACATCACATGTATTATACCTAATAGGATAATCATTCTCCCACTACCTTAGTGAAGATTGATTAATCATGTCTAAGAGATTCATGTCTCTTACTGGTTCTCTAACCAAAAGAGTCTAGATTTATCCATCATATGGAAACTAGAAATGAATTTTTCATGATTTATGTTAATTTGATTGTTTGAGTTATCAATAACTTTCAGGTATCATTTTATCTTATGCATATCAAGTACCACAAGATAAGAAAGGCATTTTCATAAAGATCATATCTTTTGAAATTGAAACATCAACTTTATTAATTGCCATCATTGTCATACAATATGCAAAAATAATGTGTTTCTTTCTATTAGAAAATATGAAATAGTAGTTCATAACTCTATTACATGCCTTCAAGGCTGAAAATAAACTAAAGTACTCCTATCTATGGCGGCAACACTTGCCCCATTTATTGAGTGCTTTACATTTTATATCTTGGTATCATATACATCAAAAATGTTACAGTTTATTTCATGACACCTTTCACATGGAGACATCTGTCGCCTCCTTCTTCTTAAGTTCTTCCAGATAGAGTAGACAATTCCTTTTCCAATGTCCTGGCTTTTGACAATGGTGGCAGTTGCCTCTCTTGGTCACGCCTCCCTTGGCCTTGAGAGTTGAAGACGACTTGGGCTACTGGCTAGCATCAGAACCTTTCTTAGCCTTACCCTTGCCCTTGCGCTTAGACTTGCCTTTCTTGTCACTGATCATCATCACAGACTTAGGCTTGTCCTTCTTCATCTATGTCTCAGCTATCCTCAGCATGCCCAACAACTCTATCAATGGCTTGTCAAAGTTGTTCATGTTGTAGTTCATCACAAACTGACTGTAGGATTCTGGAAATGATTGTAGTATCACGTCAGTAGCCAACTCTTAGCTCAGGGGAAATCCCAGTCTTGTCAGGTTCTCCACATATCCAATCATCTTGAGCGTGTGAGGACCAACTGGATCTCCTTCTGTCATGACACACTTGAACAATACCCTGGAGACATCATATCTCTCTTTCCGTGCTTGATCTTCATACATGTTCTTGAGATGTTGAATCATCTCAATGACACCCATGTTCTCATGTTGTCTCTACAACTCGTGGTTCATTGAGCACAACATCAAGCACTTTGCATCAATGGCATCATTAGAATTCTTCTTATAAGCATCCCTTTCTGCCTTTGGTGTGGTAGGAGCAAGTTCCTCTGGAATTGGGGTATCCAGGATATAGAGCTTTCTCTCTTGAGTGAGAACAATTCTCAATGTCCTAAACCAGTCGTGGAAGTTTTTCCCATTCAGCTTTTCCTTTTCAAGGACCGATCGTAATGAAAAGTGATTGTTGTTTGTTGTCATTTGTACTACAAAAGGAAATACATGCAATTTAGTCCAAAACTCAATTTTGACTCATTTGATTGATTTGAAAAGTTGACGATAAAATTAGGACTTTAATTAATTATCGTTCCCACTATTTTTGTTCAAATTGATAGCCCTCACCATCAATTCGGAGGATTGCAACGTATAATCTTCTAGTGGGTCAAGATCCTGAAATCCTCTGAGTCATGGACCAGCTAGGGCTGTCAACCACAACTTAGATCTTCCAGGTAGGCAACTCTTGCCAATTGCATCTTGCTTCACCTTCTAAAGGCTAGGTTTTAGTTTCCTACTGATGTTTCTCTAGCACATATGTCGACAGTTCTCTATCACATCTGCTTCTGATTTAAAACCTTCTCTTTCCTTTCAATGGTTGGCCGGACTCCACCTTCCAATTTCCACTCTTCATTGTCAACCCAAGGTCCCCCTATGCATGCCTTCTGAAGGAACCTCTAAATTTTCCTTCCGATGGCCATTCAGAACATTGTGCTTTTGGTGGACTGTCTGAATGTTTGTTTATCGAAGGTCATTCTGACCCCTCATCTACCAATGGAACTCATATGAGTTGTGAGACTCTTTGTCTACCAATGGTATTATTGAACATGATGCCCCATTATCTTCCTCGGGTGCCATTGTCTCCTCACTTTTGTGATGGTCGAAAACTTAACTCCATGACATGGGTAGGTTGCAAACCCTAACCTCATCCAACAAATACAAGGCATTTGTCTCCAAAAGGAGGAACCACCATTGACATTGCAAGCTTCCATTTCCACTCCAAACCTTTAAACTCTTTTATCGCTTGTCAAATGTCAACCAAAGGTTCTTCTATATCCACTACCAGTTAGGTATCATGCACTTGGCCTTGACAGATGCATGTTTTGTTGCACCTTTTTCCATCTTTTTATGACTCCAACCTTCATCAACCATTTCTCCTCCTAACAATGACTAGTTTGACCTTGAAGAAGGAAGAACGCCGCTTAAAATCTACCTATGATGAACGTCTAGGGGTAGATCTACTACTATGTTGACTGCCATCACTCCAGATCTTGAAGACAAACATCCACACACCATGACTTTGCTTTTATCTTCTACTAAGATGATTACTTTCTTCCTCTCTTCTGTCATTGTTCTAGTTACTTCATCCATGAGTGAGTAGTCCTCTTGCTCATGTGGGGGGTTTCCCTCTACCTAATTTCATTCTTTTTACTACATCTTTTATTGTATGAACCATCATATGTTTATAATCAATTGTTTTATGCATATATACTTGTCTGATCAATAGGTTTACATGTTTGTCTTGATCTTGGATGTAGAGAACTTTGAACCCAAGATCTAGTATGTCATTTAGATTCTAGTTAAACCCTTGATGAGAACTTCAAAGAGGTGTTTATGAGGGGATATATGTATGATATCTAGGTAACATGGTGGAAAGCTTAGTGTGATACCAATCCAAGTTTTAATCCTAATGTTGAAAGGGGGATTTTCCTAGCCTCAACTTATATGTTTCCATGCTAAATATGATGTAGTGGGAGAGTGAATGATAGGTAACAACGATGAAACCCATTCAGGTCAAGTGTTCCTATCCATTGATTTATCAAACTCTAATCCAGCTCTTTTATTTGCAACTTTAGTGTAATCAGCCACCACCCACCCTTTTGTGATAAATACTAGTTCTTGCATGGTTACTTTGATCAGATTCCTTTGTAAAAACATTATCCTTGTGGTTCAATTGTGCTTGTGGGTGGTAATTATTGTACGTTGGTTAAGGTAAATTCTAGGGATTTCACCCCTAGTAAATTTCCTCGTGTGATATTTCCACATCAGACACCCCTTATCCTAGAACTCACAATTGATTACGGTTTCCATAGTCACATGGTGTATTGGGAGAAGTACAAAAATCTGAAGAAACTAGGTTAGCCCCATGATGAGTGCCATCATGTCTAGAGAAGTTAATGACTAACCCCTCCTCTACAGGTCATATTTGAGTCAAGATGTAAATAATGTATAAACTCATGGGCTCGAAGAGGGGAAGTTGTATCTTCCACATATTCATCTTAAGGTTATTGCTTTCATTACAAATTCTAAGATTGTTACTTCTCTATATCTTAGGATTGTTGATTGACAATTATCTTGCATAGATTGTTTACTGGCTGCTAACATGTTCATGATTAAAACTATAATCTCATCAAACAATCTTCCAATGCCTAAAATCTCATTACACGATAGTCTTTCACAAATTTAACAATCCTAGCAAACAATCTCATGACTTCCATGCACCAGTAGGCTGCCAAGATTCTATGATATCACTTTACCAAATTTCACAACCGACAACTATCGTTCGTTTTCTAAAATCTACCCTTACATCCCAACTCACCTTGAGTTATTAGTTTCCATCTTTTTTGTGACCTTCTTTACACTGGAAGGCTTCCTTTAGCCACCTTTTTGGAGATCTTATAACTTGATCAACGTTGAAGGCTGCTCAATTTTGGTCTTACCATTGGAGCCCATAACCACCACATAAACTCTTGCTTTCTGTCAAACATTTACTCACTTCAGAAAAAACTCACTAGAAAACTATGATCTTCTAAAAACCAATTTCAAGCCTTTAAACTCTTGCCAAAAGGTTATCCAATTTCATATACTCTATACTTGACCAAAAACTAAACTGCCTTACCACTCATCTTGATACTTTCAAAAGAGAACTTTGTGATTATGCCTTAAGGCTACATAATAATCAATCTTGAAGATAAATTCCAAATCATGATTAACTATCAACTCCTACTTTGTGCATGTATATTCTTTCCAATCCTACAGATTTTTTCACTTCATTAAGATGTCACCTTGTTGCATGACGGCCCACCTTTCTTCTCCTACCCCACAACGATCATGGACCATGACCTAAAATTGGGTCATTACCTTATTTCCAATTATATATTCAATGGTCATGTACCATAACCTAATTCTAGACAACAAATACTTTCATATCCATATCTACATGGTCCTATAATAATAACTTAAACAAGATAGTGCCTTTCCTTAATGTAGATGAAGTTCAAGGAAAAAAGAAGCTAATCAACTCGAGCAAGAACTAGGGCGGCGTAGAGATGTTCAGAACCCAAAAAAGTGTTAGATGTCCTTGAAAATATTAATGTTACTCTAAGGGAGGATAGTCCCACACCTTTACCCAATGAGAATGAAGTTTATAGAGAGAAAATAGAACTGAGTAAGGACTATAGTGACAAAGGGATGCTTCACAGCTAAAAAATTTAGAACTCCTCTACTAGATCGATGCAACTCTAGGGGTAGGCAACTATCTATCTACATCACTGTCTTGGAGTGGGACACCTTAACCTTAGATAATCATTTGATACCCTATATTCTTTTAGTAATTATCTCATGAACTCTTCCCTAGGGAGATAGAAATCCCATACACCAGGATGATCATATGGATACCCAACCATAGTCACTAGTCCCAAGTGGTTCACCTTGTCCCTATATACCATTTTATCTTTACCCCCTTTAATACAAAGAAACACAAGCCATTTCATCATCGTGATACAAGGTACATCTCCTGTCAAGTTTGGTGAATTTCTTCTATCCCACCCAAGCTAGGGGAATGCATTGTTTACCCGTTATATATCCTTGCAACTCTTTTGCATGGGCCATACATTCAAAGGACATCATAAAACATTGGCGTATCATTTTTTAATCTTCTAAATATTTGAAAACCATTCTATTGTTTCCATATTGAATGTGTGCAAAAGGGTTTACCTGACGCACAACATATTTGCATATTTCAAACTAAATCCTTTGTTTGAGCCATGCTGACATAAATTCTAGGTCATCAAGAGCCAATAGTAATCCATATTTACTCAATCGTATGAGCATTCGGTTGAGAAGGCGGGATCATGTGTTGCTGGCAAACATTCCTAAGTAGGCACCAAAGGAGGTGCTGACATAATAAGCAAGACAAATCAACTAAAAGTGAAATTTTCAAAGAGACTACAAGAGTGTCAAGAATTCAGTCATCCACAAAATTCCTACAAGACACCCTAGAGCATCTAGTCAACATTATGCGCATCTATTCAACTTCAACTATTAAGAATGCATGTATTACCTAGGGTCTTTGATCCAAGGTTCCTGGTATGCAAGTGTAAGGAGTGGGATCCTAGAGGGAAACCACTCCCTACTAAAAGTTTGAACAATAGAACTTCCAGTCCAAACACACCCAACAAGGTATGATGGAGTGGGTGTAAAATTTTCAAATCTTATTAATGGTATTCAAATCAACCAAAGTGTAGCAGTGGAATAAAAACATTGACTAAATTCAATTTCTCATAAGGTTACAAAAGAACATCTTAAACTTACATGTAAGGTACGTCATAAGGATCCATGTATAGGGAAATCTAAACCACATCAAGATTGTCTCCAAGATTTAACTCCTTAAGCTAGGTCCATAACATTATGCCATGTCCTCCACATCCTTCACCTAGGGTTGGAAGCATACCCCAGCAAGAAGAGAAGAAAAAAAAAGAAACATTAGCAAAGGTTGGTATGTGCATACTAAATAGAAATTGAGCAATATATGGAATAAAGGACATCAAAATAAAAGGCTTCCCATAGAAAAGACAAGGTCTACCCAAAGAGGGCATAAAAGAAAAGAACAAAAACAAAAGAGATACTTGCCATAACCAAACAAATGAAATTGTACCATACTAACACATACAAAGATAGTAGGGCACACACCCTACAATCATCAACATGCATGCATGTGAGATAAACATATCCCTAGAACAATATAAAGACAAAGGTGGTCAAGGCTTCACATTCTTAAACTTAATAGATAATGACGCACTTCCAAACTCCCAATATATAAAGTTGAGCCAAGGCTTCACATCCTTGAAACTCGGGTATGGGGCACCACCACCTCCATCCCAAAAATAGGGGCACACACCAAAAAACCAATGCAATTACACTACTCTAGTGCCACTGAACCACATAGCATGTAAAATGTAGAGGCAAGTAAAAAGTATAGTCAGATTATACAATGTTACCATCACACAATGGACAACACACATCCACATGCCAGTGGGCATAAGATATTACATATCAACAAATAAACATCCACCTCAAAGTGGACACTTATCATCAAATAAATCCAACATGCACCAAGGCATAATAAAAAGAGTCCAAAAGAATATCCATGATCACAAGATAAGTAGGCTACTTCACATGAAGCATAATTTCAAAAGAAAAAGACATTGTGTATAGACTAATGTCCATAGGACCAAGAGAAATAAAACATAGGTGAATTGCTCAACATAGAATAATATGGGATACAACATGAATAAAGAGAGAAGAATTATAAATTTCTCAATATAGAAATAATTTGGGATGCAAACATACCTCACTTCAGAGTCTAAACAATCCAAAGTCACTTCTAGATCCAAGTCTAGGCCTCCAAAGAACCTATTAAGCTTATATGTAGATTTTGTGTCAATTTCATACTCACTATACAAACCCTAGAAAACACCTTTTTATTAATGTGTGGATTAGGTTATCAAAACCATACCATATTTTAGGTTACCTTTTCCTGAGTCAAAAACATATTTTATTATATTTTTATGACTTTTAAATATTTAGTTATGAATTTTACAAGTTATTACATGTTTAGGTAATTCATTAAAATCACATATTTTTTAAGGCTAGACTTAGGTGACAAAACCAACACCAAAAGATAGCTCTTATTTTTCTAAACCCAACGACTATTTATTTGTCATTTTCTAATCAGTAAATAATTAGTTATTAATTGTTGAAAATCGGCCAATAGGAAAAAGATAAAAAGCCACGTCATACTCAATCCATGAGAAACAGAGAGAAAAAGAGGGGGTGAGGTGGACCGCTCATAGGTGGTCAAGTGGCCCGGACCCATTTCCAGCGAGGAGAAAGAGCTCGCGTGCAGAAAGAAAAGAAACAACATGCAAAAAGACCACTTTACCCTCATCAGCTAAAACAAAGAGCGAAGAGAACGAGAGGGCTAAAGCGTAAACTTAACAGGGATTATATTCCCTAAAGCCACGCACACCATGGTTGTCCTTCTTGTGCTACAAGAGAGCGTAAGGTTTGGGAAAAACACAAAAGGCCATCCAAACCTTGATTCAAGACAGAGAAAACAAAGGTCAAGGGTCAGGAAAACATACCTAGAAGGGAAAAGAAGGAAGAAGACCAAAGCAGGAGGAAGTCTCGCCGTCGGTGATCTCTACTGCACAAGCTTGCATTCCCAAATAGGAGAATTTACGGTGAAATTGGAACAACCAAAAGATTGCATAGTGCCCAAGGATCAAGGGCGTAGGTGTATATTTAGGTGTGGTTGGGAGGAACCCAAAGTAGGCAAGTCGCGCGTGAAGCTTCTTGCCCCAAAATTGGGCAAATCACAAAAATATGGAAGTAGGACTTGAGTGATACCTTGTTGGAAGTGGAATTATTTCTCGAGTTCAGGGCAACAAAAATTTAGAGAAACCGTCATGATTCGAGGAAGATATCAATGAAAAACATGGACACAAACCCGGTCATACTATTCACACCCGTGCCTCTTCTACCCGAGGTTGGAGACGGGTTGTGAGCCATCCGATCAGATATCCAACGGCCAAAAATGTGTGCCTAATATACAAGAGGTGTGACATATATTTCTAATTCAATAATTGATTCTGACTAAAGTGTGGACATATTTATATTTCTTTTTCTCTCTCCTCTTTTGAGGGTGCAAACAAATCCCAAATTAAGTGAAATTTGACAACCAACCTATTTTTTATATGAGGAATCCAAATATTAAATTAAGTTTGCCTTTTGAGAACTTTTAATGTGTTAAATAAATCAAATTTTATTTTCTCCTTCCTCCATCAATGACATTAGGATTATCCAAATTTGATGAAATTTCACCCACAAGTCATAATTAATGTGTTGGATATGAATTTTCCATCAATATCACATGTTGGAGTTGCTTGTACAATTATTTAATATTTTGAAGGTTCTACACACTTTCTCTTTCCTAATTACACCTTTTAAGCAAACTTTCTCCAAATTTGATGAAAATTCACCCAAAGGCTATATTTATTATGTAGGTTACGAATCCAAGATTATTTTCCTCTTTTGAGAGTCATTTATTATTTTTTTTGATATTTTGGGGAAAATATAGATCTTCTCTTTCCAAATTGAATTAGATTAATTATTATGTGAATAATGTGAAACTTGACTCCCAAGGCAACTGGGACCCAAGGAACACATTTTTTAACTTAGATTCCACTTTTGGGGTTTCCTTTAATGATTTATACACAATTAATATTTGAGCCTATTATCCTCACATTTATCATCATTGTTATTTTTATCCATCTAATTATGTTCAAAACTTCACCTAAAGATTTATGTGTGATTATTAAGCTCAAATTATCATGTATTCCCCATGTGACAGTTATTGTGTGTCTATTATTAGCCTAAGACTAATGTGAGAATATTAAGTTACATTAGAGGGATTTATGCATGCATTATATTATTAGGTTTATACTAAACATCATCTAGATATAAACCTTACCTTTTTTGGCTAAGTCTAATAGATCAAACTTCTAGGGTGGGGTTTGAGATCTAGTATGTTACAACAAGCCTGTCAAAACATCCTTTTCCACACAAAATATGGAAACCTATATCTGCATTAACCAAGTCCATTTCAGCATGGGCCATTCCAGTATCCGCAACATATAAACAATGGTTTACTGTTGACATGGCCTAAACAAACAACGTCCATTCATATCCTTGACAGTGGTGCCAAAGAGGAAAATAAGGAAGAGGAAGTCAATATTACCGATGAGGATTCCAAAGTCATATCCTTACAAGGGCCATATCGATTTCCACCACCAGTACACATGGCTCCACCAAAAATAATCAAACCTATAGTTACACTGATAGTTGCATAAGTCAAAGTGGAGCCTACTCAAGACAACTCAGTAATGGATCCCATAATGATCGAGATCCTATGCAAGATCAAATAGTTGGAGAGGAAGAACTATGAAGCAAAATATTTAGCAATTTTTGCCATTCCCCTAATGCAAAATTTCTAATAAAATATGTTGAAGCTTCAAAAGTACTCTAGAAAAGGTAATACACTCATTCTTATCAAGTCATATTGTTTTGACATGTTAAAGGTACAAAATAATGACAAGATCATAAATGCATGCTTCACTCAAACCTTGTCAGGGTCCTTTCTTACATGGTACAACAAGCAAGTTTGACATCACCCACTACTTGGACCCAAGTGGCTAAGAAATCCATTGATCAATATGCATAGAACCTTGATCAAGTCCCAGCCAAAGATGATCTGAAGGTGCTCTAGCAAAAAAATTAGTGAAATCTTCTTTGAGTTTTTGGGGATATTTTGGGAACTAGCAACACAAGTATAGTTTAAAACCAACAAATAAAGAGGCACTTGCATTGGTGATAAGGGAAGTCTTGCCTACACATACCACACTTCTATTCCTATTGTGATAGTGAACATTCTATGAATTGATTCAAGTAGGAGATCAAATTGAAAATTACATCAAAAAGGGGTTTATCATAACATAGGCCTCACTATTCATCCTCAACTTCATCTTTAATGACAAATAGAAGTGCAAATGGATGAATATTTCCCGTGTAAATTATGTTGATTATATAGTAGGAGGTGATTCCATGCAGTGGCATTAATGATAGACAACTATAGCCATCCACTCAAGAAGCTCCTACTTAATCCCAAATTAACAAAGTCCCATTGACTTCACATCTACAACAAGCCCAAATGGTGCTACGCAACACACAACAACTACAACCACAATACATTCCATCAAAATATCAATATCAACCCAATCAATTTTTATAGATGTGATCCATTAACATTCCAACTGACAGTGTAACATGTTGTTATTAATAATCAACTAGAACAAAGATATGTTGTAACATCCCAAAATTTCAAGAATAATTTGAACCTTAGAATGTAGTTTTACTTAAAATAAAATAGTTTAGGATCTTAATGCAAAAAGACCATGAAATGAAATTTATTAAGATATAATGAAGCGGGAAGAGTAAAATAGGACTCAAAATACTTTTTCTCTTTCATATGAAAATTATGTATTACAATTAATTCAAAGATATACATGTAGGTTTCTTCCCTCTCTCCTCCAAAGAAGTTACCCTCAAAAGCATAAAAGGTAGATGAAATAACGTTTGAGTGGATAATGTGTTATTATCTCGAATTGTTGACTCAATGGATCATCAGGGAAGTAATTCCCAATTATCTAATGTATTAGTGCATTACATTAAAATTAAATGACTAATAAGGAATTGTGTGGAAATTTTTAGAAAAGGTAAGTTGAGAGTAACCAATGGGCATAATTCGATCCTAACTTGCACCTAAGAGAAATAGACACCTAGATAAGGTTTCTTGCCAAGATTGGATGGAAGAGGAAGTTAATTAATGGCTTAAATGAATCATATATGTCTTTTTCTTAAGGGGAAAGAAAAGGACATCTAAGTATCATGTTTTGGCCCCAAATCCTACTCACGTGTAGATTTAAATATTTACAACTTTCCTTCAAAATTTGGGACCAATGGGGATTAAGAAGAAAAAGATATGGATTAAATTAGGTTTCCTAAAGTGAAGAGGATTATGGAAATATGCATTAAATGTCACATATCCTATTCATACTAGAACTTTACTCGGCCCTGTAATTTTTTTGCACGGCCCCGGTGGTTGTTTGATCAAGATCCAATGACATTAGGGTCATCTCCTACCCCCAGACAAAATAGGGAACAAGGCAACAATAATCACATATTTCCTTCCTCCCCCTCTCTCTCCAGTTCATGTGCGAGTCTAGAAGTTCTCCCACTATATTTGGGAGGCAATTCCAAATAGGAAGATCCCAAGTTCTGCCTGCTATGGTAAGCTATTTAGGATTCACCCAATTTGCAGACCCGTTGTTGGCAAACTCCCAATATCCATGGGCTATATAAAGCATTGAAACCCCCAAAAAGTTTCCTGACCTCTTTGCAATGCCCTACTGATCTCGAGATCCCTTGCTTAGCCTACAATTCATCTGCTAGCCCCTCCTTCACCCCTCAACTTATCAGAACTCTCTCGTAAGAAGTCACACACCATTCTCGCTTCTCCGACCATCATCAACTAAAATCAGGACCTCGAGAGACTCCGACGAGATGAGACGGAGAGGCCGGTGTTTTTGGATGCCGCTCAGGAGATCAGGATTGTAGATTCAACCAGCGAGTTGACTGCGGTAGAGGGCTTGCTCGTGAGTGAGAGGTAGAAGAAGACCCACAATGAAAAAGTCTTGTTTGCCCCTGATCTTCTACTTTAAGGTGATGGGTCAAATCTGAGCTTTTAAATTCTTTTTTTCACTTAGCCACATGAGCACAATCACCCGTCCAACATAAGCCAATTGGCTGCACTGTGCCCCATGACACGCGCCTTGGCCCAGAGAGCCGTCTTGGTGGCAAGAGCTGATTGGTCTAGATTGTATTAATTTCTAAAAATAACAGAAATCATAGGATTGTCCAATGATGGAAAGTTATATATGAAAATTCATCATAAGAATGCAAGGAATTCAATAAATAGTTCTGAGACCTAATTCTTCTTCTAATTATGAAAGTACCTAAAGTTACTAACTTTGATGTGCTAAATGTATTAAAACCCTAATTTCTAGGTTTTGATGATCATAACATGTTTCAATGATCCTAAAAGGCAAAGTCTATCATTTTTGGATAAAAAGATAATCTTGCATTTAATTCTAAATTAATAAATCATATATTATCAAAATTCAGTTTTTAGGTGATAAATGGAATGTAGATTGATATGTTGAATGTTATTAAAAGGGTGTTTACGGTTTTTAACCCCAAGGACATGATTAAGGTTTCCTCAACATCATCACATTAATTAGGATTTGCTTCAATCTCTGTAACTGGTCCATGCACTTTGAACATAATTATCGGATGTTTATATGCTATTGTGTACAATGTACATGTTATTATGTGAATATATTATGCAGGCTATAGTTTTATTGATTCAAGTTAAAAGTTAATGGATAAATGAAATCCTTTTTACTGTTTATCTTCAAGAATTATCATATCAAATCATATTCATGTTTAAGAGAAAGAGTAAAGAGTATTCAAGAGTAAAGAGTAAAGATAATGAATGAACCTTATATAAGATCCTCATCATGGGCTTTCCTAGCATATAGTGTACTTTGGTACAAATCATGGGATTTCCTAGCATACAGAGCACTTAGGTGCAATTCAAGAGGCACTTCGGTGCAAAGAGAAGAGGCACTTCGGTGCAAAACTTGAGGATTCTTATATAAGTCAGATAAAAGATAATGATAAAATGCAAAGTTTATTTTCATGATATTTAAACATTTTTTCTCAAAGTATATGTTATTTCAATTTTATAATATGTTCAATTCCACTTGCCATTGGTTTTATGCATGGCTGGGGGCATGATGCCCGCAGGAAAGGAGCAAGCTGAGGATGAAGAAGTTTTTTGACATGCAAGAAATAGTTCAAGGAATCTTCAAGAAGAAAATACCTAGTGTGTGCCTTTTACCAAGATGGTCCAAAGTTTTAGACATCTTTTACATGATGTACAATCTTGTTATCAAAGTAAATTAGATGAAATTGATGTAGATTTCCTTTTACCAAAGCTATGTATGAATCTGATTTCAATTAATGCAAAGTGTTTCATTTACTTTAAATTGCAAAGAATAGAATCTTGTGACACCCCCTTGAGTAAGGTTCTTCCACTCAGTGATTTATACATGTAATGTAAAGTGGGGTGTTAAAATATGGTATTGGAGCAATTTGGTAAATGGCCACTAGGCATATATGATTCACATAGTCACCCTAGAATGATGATATGAGATTAAGGTATAGGAAAGGACTCCAAGGAAGAGTATCAAACCCTAAGATAACAAGAGATTTCACCCTAGGGTAGAAATATATATTAGGGATAGACATATATCTAGTTTGGATCTTAGGTATTGACCTAATCTTAGTTAGTGGCATATACTCTCTTATCTCAATGGTTGGTGCACACAATGTGAGGAATGTGCAGGGATGTCGTAAGCATTAGACTTATTGTGCATCTTCCCCCTTCATATAGTATGTGTGGTATGAGACATGTGTACTATTACGTTGGTGAAGGGTAGCATAATAGGATCTCTCATCGTTGGGTATGTGTCTAATCAAAACCTACCTGGGGATGTCAAAATGATGGGCAATACAAGAGACCTAAAATAGATTGTCATCTACACCTAATATTAGAAAGTCATGCCCTAGATATAGTTATGAGTTGGTTTCTTTGAGAAGATGAGGAGTAAAGTAATAGTTAATTCATTCCCACATAATCATTATAAATTTAGATGTCTCATATTACTTTAAATATTAACTATCATTAAATGAAGAAGTAAGCAAAATCCTAAGGTGGGTAGTAGCCTAAGGAAAATTTTGAGGACAAAATTTATTTAAGATGGGTAGAATTGTAACATCCCAAAATTCTAATAATAATTTGAACCTTAGAATGTGATTTTACTTAAAATAAAATATTTTAGGGTCTTAATGCAAAAAGACCATGAAATGAAATTCCTTAAGATATAATGAAGTGGGAGGAGTAAAATAGGACTCAAAATACTTTTTCTCTTCCATATGAACATTATGTGTTACAATTAATTCAAAGATATACATGTTGGTTTCTTTTCTCTTTCCTCCAAAGAAGTTACCCTAAATAGCATAAAAGGTAGATGAAATAACTTTTAAGTGGACAATATGTTATTATCTCGAATTTTTTACTCAATGGATCACAAGCTAAGTAATTCCCAAATTATCTAATGTATTAATGCATTACATTAAAATAAAATGACTAATAAGGAATTGTGTGGAAATTTCTAGAAAAGGTAAGTTGAGAGTAACCAATGCGCATAATTTGATCCTAACATGCACCCAAGAGAAATATACACCTAAATAAGGTTGCTTGCCAAGTTTGGATGGAAAAGGAGGTTAATTAATGCCTTAAATGAATAAAATATGTATTTTGCTTAAGGGGAAAGAAAAGGACATCTAACTTTCAAATTTTGGCCCCAAATCTTTCTCACATGTATATTTAAATATTTACAGCTTTCCTTTAAAATTTGGGACCAATCATAATTAAGGAGAAAAAGATATGAATTGAATAAGGTTTCCTAAAGTGAAGAGGATTATGCAAATATGCATTAAATGTCACATATCCTTTTCAGAACTTTACTCGGCCCTTTGATTTTTTCACATGGCCCCAGTGGATGTTGGATCAAGATCCAATGACATCAGGGTCATCTCCTACCCCCAGAAGAAATAGGAAACAAGGCAACAGTAATCACAGATTTCTTTCCTCCCCTTCTCTCTCTCTAGTTCATATGCGAGTCTAGAAGTTTCGCGGTTGTATTTAGGAGGCAATTCTGAATAGGAAGATCCCCGATTTTTCCTAGTATTGTAAGATGCTTAGGTTTTGCCCAATTTACAGACCCCTTGTTGGCAAACTCCCTATAGACATGCACTATATAAAGGGTTAAAACCCCTAGAAAGTTTCCTAACCTCTTTGCAAGGCCCTGTTGATGTCGTGATCCCTTGCTTAGCATCCAATTTTCCTGCTAGCCCCTCCTTCACCCCTCAACTTCTTAGAACTCTATCATAAGAAGTTGTGTGCCATTCTCTCTTCTCCGACCATCACTACACATAATCGATACCTCGAGAGACTCCGGCGAGATGAGACAGAGAGGCCAGTATTTTTGGTTGCCGCTCAGGAGATCGGGATCACAGAGTCAACCAGAGAGTAGACTGCTACAGAGGGCTTGATCATGAGCGAGAGGTAGAGGAAGACCCACGATGAAAAAGTCTTGTTTGCCCCCGATCTTCTGCTTTAAGGTGAGGATCAAATCTAACTGTTGAAATTCTCTTTTTCATCTAGCCATGTGAGTGCAGCCGCCAGCCTGGCATATGCCAAATGGCTGCATTATTCCCCACAGCGCTAGCCATGGCTCAGAGAGCCGCCTAAGTGGAAAAAGCTGATTGGTCTAGGTTGTATTTAAAAATGATAGAAAATCATAGGATTGTCCAATGATGGAAAGTTATATGTGAAAATTTATTAGAAGAATGCAAGGAATTCAATAAAAATAGTTCTAAGACCTGATTTTTTCTTCTAATTATAAAAGTACCTAAAGTTACCAACTTTGATGTGCTAAATGTATTAAAACTCTAATTTCTAGGTTTTGATTATCATAACATGTTTAAATGATCCTAATAGGAAAATTCTATCATTTTTGGATAAAAATATCATCGTGGATCTAATTCAAGATTAATAATGCATATATTATCAAAATTAGAGTTTTTGGTGATAATTGGAATGTAGATTGATATGTTGAATGTTATGAATAGGGTGTTTATGGTTTTCAATCCCAAGGACATGATTAGGGCTTCCTAAACATTAGGAGACTAATTAGGAGTTTCTTCAATCTATGTAAGTGGTCCATGCACTTTGAACATAATTATTAGATGTTTATATGTTATTGTGTACATGTTGTTATTATGTGAATGTATTATGCATGCTATAGTTTTATTGATTCAAGTTAAAAGTTAATGGATAAATGAAATCCTTTTTACTGTTTATCTTCAAGAATCATAATATCACATCATATTCATGTTTGAGAGAAAGAGTAAAGAGTATTCAAGAGTAAAGAGTAAAGATAATGAATGAACCTTATATAAGATCCTCATCATGGGCTTTCCTAGCATACATTGTACTTCAGTACAAATCATGGGCTTTCCTACCATACATAGAACTTAGGTGCAATTCAAGAGGCACTTAGGTGTAATTCAAGAGGCACTTCGGTGCAAAGAGAAGAGGCACTTCAGTGCAAAATTTGAGGATTATTATATAAGTCAGATAAAAGACAATTATAAAATGCAAACTTTATTTTCATGATGTTTAAATGTTTTTTTTTTATGTATATGTTATTTCAGTTTTATAATATGTACAATTCCACTTACCATTGGTTTTATGCATGGATGGGGGCGTGATGCTGATAGGAAAGGAGCAAGCTTAGGAGGAAGAAGCTTTTTGACATGCAAGAAATAGCTTAAGGAAAGACCTAGTGGGTGCCTTTTACCAAGATGGTCCAGAGTTTTAGTTATCTTTTACATGATGTAAAATCTCATTATCAAAGTAGATTAAATGAACTTGATGTAGATTTCTTTTTGACAGAGATATGTATGAATTTGATTTCAATTAATGCAAAGTGGTTCATTTACTTCAAATTGCAAAGAATAGCATCTTGTGACACCCCCTTGAGTAAGGTGCTTTCGCTCAGTTATTTATACATGTAATGGGAAGCGGGGTGTTACATATACACTAGTGACAGTCTCAACTACAAAAGAGCTAGAAAAAATCTAAAATAAAATTCACTCCCTTGGGATATTCCCTTAGCACCATACTTCCTACGACTCAACATATCCTAAAAAAGTCAACTATAAGGGTTCCTCCTAATCCCTTACCCAAGCATTATAACACCAATGCCGACTGCAACGATCAACATACTAAGATGCACAAATTTAGTTCATGTCTTGCTCTCAAACATGATCCAAAATATCTTATGAGTCTGACAATTCACGATGGCCACACCGGAAAATATGCCATCATATTCTAATGTGGTAGATTCCATCACTATGGTTAGGGAGCCTAATGAAGGTTCAATACAACCTTTCAAGAAAATTGGTGTCAGAGTGAAAACATTATTGTTGATGTCCATGAAGAAAAACATTTTGACAGAACAACAAATTTTGAATGGGAATGATTTTGAATATAGATTCATTAGTAAAAAAACCCTGAATTGTGTTATCCCTAGAGATGTACAGAGACTAGTAATCATATTAGAGGAACATCCAAGAAAGAATACTTGATGAATTTGGATCCTAAAAGCACCACACTAGACGTCATCACACACTACATCATATTCTATCCATCCAAGTCTAAAGTAACTACATTGATAGTGATACCACAAGCTTAAAGAAGTGACAAAGGACTAGAGATCCTAGTCCCTATGCTATGCCACATTTTGGCACAAGCCACCATGATTGACACACCTTTGTCATTAGATAAAGGTAAAACAAAGATTACTATCTACAAGGAGTCCCTACAAATGCTCTTGATGTAAAGTAGAAGAAAGTCCCGGGGTGATCTTCATTCCAATAGTCAACACCCAACAAGTACCTCCCACACTGGAGATATGTGAAGAAAAAAGTCATGATGGGGAAGAGGCCATCCAATTCCTAAATGAGTTTGAATGAGAAGTATCACACATAGATTTAATGCAACATTCCACAAGATACAAGGAATTTACTATGAAGACCTCTGAAGGAGCCTAAGTCTCTAGAGAGATAATTCATAGACACTTGATGCCACCATCGAGCTCATCCCATCTCTACATCTGATTTCATCATTGAAGATGAAAAACCAAAAGAAAAGGACCATAATAGGTCATTTATTATCATAAAAATACATAGAGGACTCAAGGTTCCCTCCTTTGTCAGGGATAATGGGGCATGGATTAATACATGTCCCCTCAATATACTTATTTGTTTGTGGAGCCCCTAAAATTGAACTCTTGAACAGGCCAAAAACATTCTCAATGTAGTTTGTGGTCATGGAGTAGATCCTAGCTTTCAGTTTTATCCTAGGGAGACCATGGATTCATCAAAACAAAATGATTCCATCCTCGCTACATTAGAAGCTTAAAACTGAATGGGCAACACTATTGTCACCTTGCATGTATACAATCCAAACAACACCATAGCATGCATATAAGAAGAAGACCTCAAGCTTAGATTTGATACACTCCACAATTCCACCATTAGCTATATTCCACCTTGAAGATGTAGAACACGCCACCTATCATATGAACTGATGTAGTGACTCAAAATATAGAAGACATGGATCCCCACTTTGATTGAGGACTAGGATCCAGAAGACAAGGACATATATAGATCATAGTAATCCATGCATGCCAAAGCAAATGGGCCTTGGGTTATATGGCCCACCAAATAGCTACCTATGTTTTACAAGATGAACACCACATTGCAAGTATGTTTCACTCTAACCTAATCCTGATGACTTTACATATAGATGATGTCTCAAATAAGCCTCCCTCCATGTACTTGAGTAGATAGGCTTGATAGATATGGAGTGATGAAGACTATTGACTCAAGTGCTATACCAGTAGGACTGGGTCCCAAGCACAAAGCTCCCCACCTTTACTTTGATCCACATCACCATAATGAATGATAGCTCATATACCACAAAAGTTATTGTCCCTTTGAGGATAACATACCTCATTTAGGATGTAGAAGACAAAAAGCAATGTGACTATCTTCATTGCAGCCATTATTATGGAAATTAGCCACATTAATGAAGATTTTAATGGAGTCCAAACCCATACAATCTAGAGTCCTAGGGCATTGTAGTCTCACTTGATGAAAAGTGTAATGAAGGAAGTAGAAGAGGTTATTAATATGGTTCTTGAAGAGATGTTGAGGTCATACCTAATAGCCTACTTCACAACACCAACCTCTATTATTGACTCAACACATTTTCTAGACTCCTATCAATGGAGAAAGGCTGAGGATATAATGCACACTAAATATTTGACAGATGGGAGATCAATGTCATTCTTAAAGAAGATATCGTGGAAAATGTACAATGACTCATTCATCATGTATAGAGAGGGGATCAGTTGGAAATTAATAGTAGGAGAAGCAGGCATTCTTGAGTGCAAGGCAACCTCCCTGTCAAAAAAATCTTATTAGAAGAGCATCATTTTGATGTTGTGGAGATCCTATAGTGGTTGTTTCTCAATGCTCAACAACATATCCATCTTCGACCACCGATAGCAAAAAATACAAAATGAGAAGAAAAAAATATAATAGAATAAGCTCGTGTCAGACTTGATCTTGATGAATACTTCTCAGAACTAGAACAAAGTATAATGACAATAATGTATGATTTAAATATGTTCCATCCTACCATACATGTTGAAGGGGCATCATCGCTTCCACATTTAAGATGAAATGGAAATAATCAAACTCACTTTAGGCCCCAAGCCACAAAAAGTAAAAATGGTGCACCTCCACTTAAACTTCTTAAATATCAATTGATAGAAATCCTACACAACTAAATTAATGTATTATATTGTAGTTACTCAAACATTCCAAAATTAGACAAACATGTCATGGTTCATCACCTGCCAATAATCCATTGAATCTGCCTAGTCAAGTAAAAATCTAGACATCAATGACCAAAATGGAGCCTCTAGATCATAGATAAGGTCTAAAAGCAATCGTTGTTGGTTTCTTAGAGATAATCAACCATTCTACATATCTCATAAACAATGTACCTATACCAAGGAAAGATGGGAAATTACATATTTGTGTGGACAACCACAATCTCAACAAGGTGCACTACAACAAAAATGTCCATTATTGGCATTTTCTTGAGGGGCATTTGCTTGAAACACCATTATACATTCATATATATATAGGCATTTTTAATACAAATGCCGCTACATATACATTGTTCGTGTTGTAAAGCAAGCCCACCAATACAAGCATTTAGAAATAGTTAATGTTGGCAATTTTAAATGCCACACTCAAATTTTTTTTCTATAAATTATTTCATTCATGTCAAAGTGAATCAGGTGGTGCATTATGTGGTCTTATTGAAAGGGAACCCTTATCTTGTGAATTGATATCACACCGCCAAGCCTCACATCCCTCGCTCAACTTCTAGAAGAATTGTCTACTTCCCATCGAACGTTCAGCCGCCAGATTCACTCGCATCACCGCCAGGATCCAAGTATCAAAGTCATCTTCGCTCCATCTATGTACCTTCTTATAGCCATCTGCACACCATTTAAAGCATATCATCTTGTAGCATCGCTTGCGAGGAGCAACTAGTTTACATGTTTCTTCTATTACACTGCCCATGATGTGATTGCATGCTCGAGATGCAGCCTGTAATGATGGGTAGGGAGCCTAGAAGCAACAAGATGAAGGGATCAGAAGGGGACCAAATAATCAGGCATCAGATTCCTGAAGTAGGTACTACCGTCCTTGCTTTTATTTGGTATGGACAATGCGTTTTAATTATGCATGCCCCAACTTATTAATGTACCACACACAGGGTCACAAGTCTTACTAGTCATGGTTGTAGATGTCATAAATCAAACAACTGAGATACTTGATTAATGGATGGAAGTGTTCTGGGTTGACGATGATGTATTCACCAAGAAAACACACACTTGTTCGTTGTGTGGGGAGGAATAAACGTGAAGTGGGGGAGGTTGGAAAATGTGCCAGAGTGTGGGTGAGAAGGTAGAATTAGATGCATATACATGTCATCATCAGCTGACCACTACTATTCTATTTTTTATCAAAATGTCATGAATTCTTCATAACTCCAGTCGAAAAAAGGCTAGATGTGTAGATAGATTATATATACCATGTACTGGGTTTAAATATTAATAAAATCTGACTATAAGTTTAACTTTTGAAAGATGAACATATTTTCTCTCATCTATCATAGGTTTCCTTCCTGCTAAGAAATTAAATATGGCAAGACAAAAACATGTATATGTTCAGCCTGATGGATGTATGAATCATGGGTAACAGTAAATGAAATATCTAGCAGATACATTCATAGGAAGTATGATCCCTGAGTTCTTTTGAGCTTTCAAACAAAAAAATCTTACGCAATTCAACAATGTATATGTCCATTGGAATTCGTATCTATGTATTCAACAACAAGTGATGTTCTTTTATATACTCAAAAATATATAGTCGAACTAGTCAACTAATGTGTTTGACTTCAAATGAGCTATGTGATATCTGTAGTTGGATAGTATATATTAAATACCAGTTAATCACTTCTTGTATCCCGTCAAGTAGCGAGTAATTTGATTAGAGAGCAATGTCAGCATTACATTCTAGTTAAAATGAAACCTTGTAGACCTTATACATTATACTAAACTGCTTTAGAATGAGAATGTCTAGATTCTGACACACCCATATGATGAATAGATAGGGTTGTACATTGATCTCAACCATATAGGATTCGAGTTGGACTGACCGAACTGAGACTCAAATTTAGACTAACGATCGGTCCAAATTTGATGTGGTTCAGTTCATAGTAGAGCGGATAAGTGTAGACTTCAATGTTAAGATAATATAAAAAAAGTATGTTTTGATTTTATTAGCAATTTAATTTTTAGTATGATACTGCTACATACAAGATTATTTAAAACTACTTAGTCTAAAGACGTTTTATGTTTTTAAAATAATGAACATCTATCTTTTAGTTCTTCCTTTGCTGAAAATGAATAAGTTGTGTCTTCTTGCGAAACAAGTGCAATATATATATATATATATATATATATATATATATATATATATATATATATATATAACCTACAACCTAGATAACAAAATAGGTTAATTTATTGTTAGTTTATTGCATAAATCCTCACTGTTGCTACATCTAATGTCAACATCAATATATTCTTTTCCACTCACCGCTAATAATATGTAACATTGCTACACCCAATGTTGATAATATGTTATATATCTAGCAGTGAACACCTCAACGTTAACATAGTTACATATTATTTGACCTAACTTGAGTGGCCAGGTTTTTCCGACTTTGGACCATACTAGAACAAATTGGATTTAGGAAATCAGAATAATAATGGACGAACCAAAAACTAGCTAGGTCCAAGACAGTACTAGACCAAATAAATAGTTCGGTCTGGTCTGTTAATATGAATCAGATATGTACAACTGTATGAATAGATCATAATCTAGAATGACACACCCAACTAATACACTACCATTTGATAATTTTATAACCCATTCAATTGTTATGGAAGTGTGTGGACATAGAAAGTCCACTAAGCAAATATATGGAAACAACACATTGCATGATTTTTTTTCACAGGTTCACATGCTTGACATGGAGTATTTTTCATACCTTAATTGTGTTTTGAGAATAAACTTTAGCTAATAGTGATAATTTCCACAAAGAGGGGCATTTTCAATGTGATGTGTGTAAACTCTAACATATAAGTAACATATAAATCTAACACTCTTCCTACATATCTTAATTCATTTCTCTTTACCTCATTTATGTCTCTATTACTAGATTTCTCGATTAACAATAAAAAGTATTCTAAATTGCTTGTTAAAGGTTGAACACTAAAGACCTTTCTGCTTGATCATAAAAGACAACATGAAAAAGAATTTCATTTTCTAAAACCCATTTTTCGCTCTAACATTTCATGATCATAATGATGTATATATCTATTTTACAAATGCAAATGAAGTCCCATCATGTTGTTTGAATGATAGCTCATATACCACAAAAGTTATTGTCCCTTTGAGGATAACATACCTCATTTAGGATGTAGAAGACAAAAAGCAATGTGACTATCTTCATTGCAGCCATTATTATGGAAATTAGCCACATTAATGAAGATTTTAATGGAGTCCAAACCCATACAATCTAGAGTCCTAGGGCATTGTAGTCTCACTTGATGAAAAGTGTAATGAAGGAAGTAGAAGAGGTTATTAATATGGTTCTTGAAGAGATGTTGAGGTCATACCTAATAGCCTACTTCACAACACCAACCTCTATTATTGACTCAAAACATTTTCCAGACTCGTATCAATGGAGAAAGGCTGAAGCTACAATGCACACTAAATATTTGACAGATGGGAGATCAATGTCATTCTTAAAGAAGATACCATGGAAAATGTACAATGACTCATTCATCATGTATAGAGAGGGGATCAGTTGGAAATTAATAGTAGGAGAAGCAGGCATTCTTGAGTGCAAGGCTACCTCCCTGTCAAAATAATCTTATTAGAAGAGCATCATTTTGATGTTGTGGAGATCCTATAGTGGTTGTTTCTCAATGCTCAACAACATATCCACCTTCGACCACCGATAGTAAAAAAATACAAAATGAGAAGAAAAAAATATAATAGAATAAGCTCGTGTCAGACTTGATCTTGATGAATACTTCTCAGAACTAGAACAAAGTATAATGAAAATAATGTATGATTTAAATATGTTCCATCCTACCATACATGTTGAAGGGGCATCATCTCTTCCACATTTAAGATGAAATGGAAATAATCAAACTCACTTTAGGCCCCAAGCCACAAAAAGTAAAAATGGTGCACCTCCACTTAAACTTCTCAAATATCAATTGATAGAAATCCTACACAACTAAATTAATGTATTATATTGTAGTTACTCAAACATTCCAAAATTAGACAAACATGTCATGGTTCATCACCTGCCAATAATCCATTGAATCTGCCTAGTCAAGTAGAAATCTAGACAACAATGACCAAAATGGAGCCTCTAGATCATAGATAAGGTCTAAAAGCAATTGTTGTTGGTTTCTTAGAGATAATCAACCATTCTACATATCTCATAAACAATGTACCTATACCAAGGAAAGATGGGAAATTACATATTTGTGTGGACAACCACAATCTCAACAAGGTGCACTACAACAAAAATGTCCATTATTGGCATTTTCTTGAGGGGCATTTGCTTGAAACACCATTATACATTCATATATATATAGGCATTTTTAATACAAATTCCGCTACATATACATTGTTCGTGTTGTAAAGCAAGCCCACCAATACAAGCATTTAGAAACAGTTAATGTTGGCAATTTTAAATGCCACACTCAGAATTTTTTTTTTCTTCTATAAATTATTTTATTCATGTCAAGGTGAATCAGGTGGTGCATTATGTGGTCTTATTGAAAGAGAACCCTTGTCTTGTGAATTGATATCACACCGCCAAGCCTCACATCCCTCGCTCAACTTCTAGAAGAATTGTCTACTGCCCATCGAACGTTCAACCGCCAGATTCACTCGCATCACCGCCCAGATCCAAGTATCAAAGTCATCTTCGCTCCATCTATGTACCTTCTTATTGCCGTCTGCACACCATTTAAATCATATCATCTTGTAGCATCGCTTGCGAGGAGCATCTAGTTTACATGTTTCTTCTATTACACTGCCCATGATGTGATTGCATGCTCGAGATGAAGCCTGTAATGATGGGTAGGGAGCCTAGAAGCAATAAGATGAAGGGATCGGAAGGGGACCAAATAATCAGGCATCAGATTCCTGAAGTAGGTACTACCGTCCTTGCTTTTATTTGGTATGGACAATGCGTTTTAATTATGCATGCCCCAACTTATTAATGTACCACACACAGGGTCACAAGTCTTACTAGTCATGGTTGTAGATGTCATAAATCAAACAACTGAGATACTTGATTAATGGATGGAAGTGTTCTGGGTTGACGATGATGTATTCACCAAGAAAACACACACTTGTTCGTTGTGTGGGGAGGAATAAACGTGAAGTGGGGGAGGTTGGAAAATGTGTCGGAGTGTGGGTGAGAAGGTAGAATTAGATGCATATACATGTCATCATCAGCTGACCACTACTATTCTATTTTTTTATCAAAATGTCATGAATGCTTCATCACTCCAGTCGAAAAAAATGTCTAGATGTGTAGATAGATTATATATACCATGTACTGGGTTTACATATTAATAAAATCTGACTATAAGTTTAACTTTTGAAAGATGAACATATTTTCTCTCATCTATCATAGGTTTCCTTCCTGCTAAGAAATTAAATATGGCAAGACAAAAACATGTATATGTTTAGCCTGATGGATGTATGAATCATGGGTAATAGTAAATGAAATATTTGGCAGATACATTCATAGGAAGTATGATCCCTGAGTTCTTTTGAACTTTCAAACAAAAAAATCTTACGCAATTCAACAATATATATGTCCATTGGAATTCGTATCTATGTATTCAACAACAAGTGATGTTCTTTTATATACTCAAAAATATATAGTCGAACTTAGTCAACTAATGTGTTTGACTTCAAATGAGCTATGCGATATCTGTAGTTGGATAGTATATATTAAATACCAGTTAATCACTTCTTGTATCCCGTCAAGTAGTGAGTAATTTGATTAGAGAGCAATGTCAGCATTACATTCTAGTTAAAATGAAACCTTGTAGACCTTATACATTATACTAAACTGCTTTAGAATGAGAATGTCTAGATTCTGACACACCCATATGATGAATAGATAGGGTTGTACATTGATCTCAACCATATAGGATTCGAGTTGGACTGACCGAATTGAGACTCAAATTTAGACTAACGACCGGTCCAAATTTGATGTGGTTCAGTTCATAGTAGAGCGGATAAGTATAGACTTCAATGTCAAGATAATATAAAAAAAGTATATTTTGATTTTATTAGAAATTTAATTTTCAGTATGATACTGCTACATACAAGATTATTTAAAACTACTTAGTCTAAAGACATTTTATGTTTTTAAAATAATGAACATCTATCTTTTAGTTCTTCCTTTGCTGAAAATGAATAAGTTGTGTCTTCTTGCGAAACAAGTGCAATATATATATATATATATATATATATAAATAAACCTACAACCTAGATAACAAAATAGGTTAATTTATTGTTAGTTTATTGCATAAATCCTCACTGCTGCTACATCTAATGTCAACATCAATATATTCTTTTCCACTCACCGCTAATAATATGTAGCATTGCTACACCCAATGTTGATAATATGTTATATATCTAGCAGTGAACACCTCAACGTTAACATAGTTACATATTATTTGGCCTAACTTGAGTGGCCATGTTTTTCCGACTTTGGACCATACTAGAACAAACTGGATTTAGGAAATCAGAATAATAATGGACGAACCAAAAACTAGCTAGGTCCAAGACAGTACTAGACCAAATAAATAGTTCGGTCTGGTCTGTTAATATGAATCACATATGTACAACTATATGAATAGATCATAATCTAGAATGACATACCCAACTAATACACTACCATTTGATAATTTTATAACCCATTCAATTGTTATGGAAGTGTGTGGACTTAGAAAGTCCACTAAGCAAATATATGGAAACAATACATTGCATGATTTTGTTTCACAGGTTCACATACTTGACATGGAGTATTTTTCATACCTTAATTGTGTTTTGAGAATAAACTTTAGCTAATAGTGATAATTTCCACACAGAGGGGCATTTTCAATGTGATGTGCGTAAACTCTAACATATAAGTAACATATAAATCTAACACTCTTCCTACATATCTTAATTCATTTCTCTTTACCTCATTTATGTCTCTATTACTAGATTTCTCGATTAACAATAAAAAGTATTCTAAATTGCTTGTTAAAGGTTGGACACTAAAGACCTTTCTACTTGATCATAAAAGACAACATGAAAAAGAATTTCATTTTCTAAAACCCATTTTTTGCTCTAACATTTCATGATCATAATGATGTATATATCTATTTTACAAATGCAAATGAAGTCCCATCATGTTGTTCTAGTTGAAAGATGATTGAATCATGACCTTGGATTTTTTATTTCTATTTTATCTCTTCTCTAATCAGTTTATGTATGCTTACAAAAAAATACTTTATTCCTTTTCTATCGAGCATGTTGTAGGAAAATCAACATTATTGTAAAGGTTCTTAAGATAGCCGAGGATCCCATCTCCTTAATTTGTCCCTCTTAGTTAGGATATTATGTTGTATAATATATACTTTCATATTACTTTCCTATTTTTGTACTAGTGATAGGGGTAAGCATTTCTCTATTTTTTGCTTACAATTCTTTGCATGGTCTTAGAGTCTTTCTCTATGCCATGGCAAGTGAAAGGAATCCATGTTCAACTCTTATGTGCTACATTGTCATGGTATTGAATTCCTTGAAGGTTGATCTACAACCTCGTGATGGTGAGAACCTATACTTGCACATGAAACAAATTAAGTGGATTTCTCTACAGAGATCTGAAATTTATCACAGAGATACTTCAATAAGTCTTCTCAAACAAGAAGCGTTTGAGATAGTGTCTCAGCTTAGACATCCGCAAAAGGTATGTACTATATTTTTAAGGTATATAACATTTTCATCAGTGGAATGAGGCATTTCTCTATTTAAGACACCAATATAATGAAATTGTAGATTTACGTAGCATATGAGATGGTCTATGCACCTGCATATGTAATTTCACCATATGTGGTCTCAATGGAAGACATATGTAGTATATGACGACATGTTTTATATAGATCAATTGGTTTGTATTTCCCCGTATGAGTTCACATAGGAAAGTTAAGTAGATTGATCCTTCTATTTTTGTAAGGGCAACGAAAAGAGAATTCTAAAGCAGTAATCATACAATTTTAGTTAAAGGGAATTAGGGAGTTCTTATTCTAAAATTGTACTAGAATTTGGGGTCTTATTCAAAAACTATAATTATGAGTTGTACATGTTTACTTGTTGATGTTTTAAATCATTGATTACATTGAAGCACATAATTAGTCAATTATTCAGATATCTCTTTATCACAATTAATCATAGTGCAACATGTTTCCTTAATGTATCATACTAATAGGATAACACCACATAACATAAAGTTGTTATGATGAGAAGAAGATTGAGGTTGTTGCATATAAATGTGTTTCATTATTTAGGATTTGATTGCTTAAACATCACGGGATTGTTGACTCACAATACATTCACATTCAAGAATGTGTGAAAAAACAAGAATGGGTAACATTAGGCTATTTGTCCATCTATTATGATGATTTGGTCTACTTTTAATATTTTAATGAGTTTAAAAATCATGATCAACAAATGGTACCTATCGTATATGTTCCATTTGTTCAATTTTCTTTTTATGGAGAAGCATCGTATTAATTTTGTAAGTTTCATTTTTTGTTGTAGATAATTTTGGAGATTTCAATTTCTTAATCAAACATTCAACTTCATATATGGTTTTGTCTCTTTAGGAGACATCCGATAATAAAAAAAACTTCAACATAGGATTTTCCACATTATGATGAACTTTTTGTTTGTTTGTCAAGAATATTTTTCTCTGTCATTATTTTTTACTAAATGGATTTAGATATCTATTTGTGCTTCATTACGCTCCTTCAAAGGTAGTCCTTATTGGTAGCTCTGGAGGTAACTTATAATGCTTCTATTGCTCAGTTATTCTGTCTTCAGCTATTGTCATTGTTTACATCCAAGCACAAAACAGTTAATTCCCGTGGGTACAGTTTTGTTGCAGACATATGTATCCTTGGATGTACTATCATAGAAATGGTTACTTCTAAACTAAAATGGAGTCAGCATACATGGGTAATTACCATTGTCTCTATGAGGAAAATGACTAATCTCTTAGATAAATATTTCCTAGGTTCTTGAAATATTTGGTTGATGTTGAACTACCAGGTACTTAGCATGTACTTTGAAGGTCTCTGAAAGAAGTCACCAAATAAATGGCTCGACATTAAATTAGAGAGACCATGGAAGGAGAAAAGCAAACTCACCAACATTAACCACATAATATTCTATTATTGTCTTTTTTATTTTTTTGTTGTTGTTGTTGGTAGTTAGCTTTTGTCATTATTAGTATAGCATGTATATGCCTTAGCTAATACCCTGATTTTCAACAATAATAGGTCCATGTCAGCACAAAGAGGAACTTGTTACTTCCCAGTTACCCTACTTCCAATCCTATGCATCTACATAGTGAGGAATATAGAAGTTGCATCCCATCTCCTACACATCAAACTTGTAGAACAAGGATCGTGAATGTGAGTTTTGAACATAACCATCCAGTATACATCATCAGTCCAAGGAGCAAGTATAGAGGAAAATAATATGTTACCTAATATTTACACCCATAAAGCTCTCTATTTCAATATATTAACTTGGTTGTTTTATTAAGCTGGTTGTCCTGCTAGTGCAGGGAAACTCACTTATGGCATGTATTACCTGATGTAATATCAAGTTCTCATCGCTTGGATAGATGTTCTCATCTAAAAGAATATGAAGTGTTTCACATTTGTTCATTACTAGTTATGCATTATCACGTAAGATTCCAACCCACCCACTAGATAGAAATTTCACCAGAATGGTTGGCCGTCTTGGTGAGTAGATCCCTAATCACCTATCACTTGCCAGACATGGTGACTAAGGAGCATACACGGGAATTTTTATGCAACAAGTAGCTAATACATACTTACTTTTCTTAAGTTTGATTATTCACATGTTGTTTCTTTATGACTACCTAATTGTTAGGTTTTAAAGATGAGAGCTGAGTATTTTCATCAAAAAGATGATGTTGTCTTGCAAAATGAAGCTCCTATCTATTTTGATATCCTTATTATTAGAGCTGTAGTAAGTGTTACTCCCTACTTTTTAAATTAACATGTTTTTACACATTGTTCCATAAGATATTTGATATATTCTATTGTACTTTCCATACAAATTATCCTAGTAGCTTGGTTATAAATAGTTGGTTGGTCCATTTTGAGGTGATCTGTTGATTGTATTGTTACAAATATAGTTATGAAGTTGTGCACATCTGTACATGACTTCCACCCTTCATGACAGGAACCTGGAATTATTGGGGCTGAATTTACTCGAAGTTGTACCTCATTAGTTATCAAGAAAATATTATGTAAGGTTAAACCAGATTTTGATGTGTTTCTCATAGTGTTTAAACAAGTCTATACTTTTCTTCTATGTTGGAATATTAATGGAATGGTTCATTTTATTTCTTTGTAGATTAGGATAGGTGAAAAAGGTTGTGTACAAGCAATATTTTAGCCAACTAATGAGTAAGTTAGATGCTTTAAAGAAATAAAGCATGGTCTGATCTTTTTCCAATTTTCTTGAGGAGACCAAATTCTTGAAGAACTGTGATGTAGGATTTATGAAGATTATTCACACCAATGACAAATTCCATTTCTCAAGTCAGCAATATACAATATACAAAGTCGAGAACATCCAACTCACATGTGTATGCCTTTTCACTATATCAAGGAAAATATGGTCGAAGGATGTATAAACTATTGTATCAATTGGAAAATATCATGTGAAAGAGTGTCTCACAGGTGTTGTATTTTATAAAAGGGGCAAGGTAAAATGTCCTCCCCATGTAATTTCATTTGATTATAAATAAAAAAGATTGATATTTAGAATCTATGATTCTAAAAATGTGACTTCAAATTACAGTTGACATTCATTTAAAAATTCAGGTAATGAACTGAAAACTGCATGAATAAAAGCCATGAACATGGAATCATATACAATACGTATGTCATTAGTGGCATTTTTTATATGTCATTATACTCAGTGTGTACAATATGATTGCTAAATATAAAACTATTGAAGAACACATAACTCATCTAAAGAAACCCTTTAACCACCTAAGAACATTCTCATGATGTTTAAATGCATTAACATATAACTTTGGAGTTACATTTGTTAGCCCCTGGGATATATTGCTAGCTTGAAAGGAATTGAAGTTGACTTAGGAAAGGCCTACACCACCAATGAAATGTTGTCATCAAAGACATAAATGGAGATCTAAGGCCTACTCGGACACCTCTTTTACACCAACCACTCTCGGAGGTCACACCCATATATGAGCCCATTTTCAAGACACTAGAGAAGAACTCAAACATGCAATGCTAGTATACCATCTCACTCTCAGTTATCTATTTGTAAGATGTCAATGGGAGACATCCTAAGACAATCAATGACCAACTATGAGCATCTGATCGACTATTTGATTCAAGTTGTTCAATTATACAAAGGCTCAATACATAATAGTTGAAAAGTTCTCCCTAGCTCTAGTTCATGAACAAGGAATACTTGTCTCTACCTGATCTCATATTCACTTCAAACCATTAGAATATATGATCCACTTAGATACTTTTGTGAACAACCCACCCTCACTGGATGAAGTGCAAAATGACAAGTGTTGTCGCCTAAATTCACATCACTTATCTATCCATGGAGGCCATCAAGGCACAAGCACTAGTAAATCATCTAGCAGACATCCAACTCCTTGAAGAACAAATGAATGGTATGAGATTCTTTGTAGAGACATATGAATGATCGACTCACCAAACATCATCATCCCCTCATATTCGGACCTATTGGAAATCTTCTTTGATGGAGTCTTCAATCACAAAGGGGTTGGTACCAGCATGTACCTCAAAGAACTAGACAATAAACAACTACTGGTGGCCAAACACTTAGAGTCTAGTGCCACAAAAAATGTAGCTAAATATGACGCATGCTACTTTGACTCCTTGCCAAGAAGTAAGAGGCACATCACATTCAATTTATGATGATTCTCTACTCATGATTTTACAAGTCAATCGCATTTGGAGAACTCATCATCAAAATAAGACCTCCTATCAAGATTAATTTTCTCATTTTAAGGTACTTTGAACAAATCTGCTTCAACTTCATGAAATGAGAGAAAAATACCTTACCTAATGCTTTGGCGACAATTTTGTTCATGGATCAAGATTGAGGGTGACAAAATTTTCTCCTTTGAGGTTTAGGGAGAAGTCTCAGATGACCTATTGTATGGTCATTGACAATATACTAAACAAGAAAGAAAGGAAATGGTTCCACGAAGGCAAAGCCTATCTCTAACAAACAATCCATCCTAGGAAATCTCTCCAATAGAGAACAAGAAGAAATTTAATGATACATCCTAGGAGCAAGACATCATTATATCAATCATATAAGTAAACCCTCCTCTAGTGCATAAAAAAGAGACAAACCTAAGATCTCATGAAGGATATCCATGGAGGATCATGTGGCACAAACATGAGTGGAGTGATGCTCACAAAGATAATATAGCTTATGGGATACTTTTGGAACACCATGGAGATGGATTTTTGTTGAAAGTCATCTCTAACAAATCCATGGTGACTGCATCCATGCACCAGCTAACCAGCTCTACAACATGAACATGCCTCAGCCTTTCTCTATTTTTGGAATCAACATGGTCAGAGATATACATCCTAAGGCATAAAAGAAAATGCTTCATATTGGTTGTCATTGACAAAGGGTGGAATCCATATCTATGATCAATGACTTAGACCAACTAGTTATCAATTTCCTTAAGTCAACATCATAAGACAACATGGGATACCCCACAAAACCATCCTTAACAATGGTATATGCTTTATCATCAAACTTGTCAAAAGAAAATGAACTCCTTGGGAATTAAACACTATTACAGGTTGGCATACCAGCCCCAAATAAAATAGAGTTGGAGAGGTTGCAAACAAGAATAAATATCCTACAAAAGATGATTATCTCAAGGCCAACTAAAATGATCATCTTCTGATGGACGTATGAGCATATCAAACAACTATTAAAACTTCTACAAGGGCCATTTGTACTCACTTGTATATGGTATGGAGGTAGTCCTACTAGTAGATATCAAGATTTTGTCTCTCCCATACTACAATAATAAAAATTTGTTGAGTGGAATGGGTCTTTAAAGACCCAATCTTTATGATCAAATATTTATAGAATTGTATCAAAAGGTATAAACAAATCTTTTTACAATCATTCTTTACATTAGAGTCACGAAAGCTTATTTATACATAGGACTATAAAGTAAGAATATGAATAAGTACTTTCTACTCTTCAAAAGGGGATAACTCCTGTATGTCTCTTATCGGTCTTCTTTGATCACCTACCCATGAGTTCCCATAGGGAAAAAAAACCACACATAGGCCCAAATAAGGGAAACATGGGTCAGCAAAGCTAGTACCAAATCAATATTTGGAAGTAAAACAATATGAACATATCTACAAAGTACTTTTAGGACAAAATGCAAATGAATAAATAATATAGGTAAGTATCAAAAGGTAGTAATGGGTTTTCAAATTCAATAAGATTCAATATCCAAATTATTGAAGCTAATCAGTCATTTTTTAGTCCACAACACATGTTAATATCTATTTGTTGGGGAAGCCATGTGTTATCTCCTACAGGGAACAACAACACATCGACTGAAATTCCCAGTATACTGAAAGACCCTATGCCCTTTAACTCTATGTAGAGGTGTGGAAGCGTAATTCCACTAAACTATGGACCCTAGACTGCCCCTTTTTTATGTTTAACATTGTGCTACTATTTTCCAAGAATAAGTGTTCGTGGCCCTTGAAAGAGGAAGTCTAAGGCTCAAAATCACTTTTTGGGCTAACTGACCTATCTAATCATGCATGAAATCAATGAGGGAAATAACCTTATAAAAAGAAATAGAAAGTTCACACCTTTGTATCAAAGTATGCAAAATGCAAAAATTCTAATTATTGACTCTAGGGGACAATCAAGAGAGAGATCTACAAATTTAGAGAAATATCTATCATGATATAGCTCGAAATCAGGTGTTGTTCACATTTTATTTTTATTAATATTATAGGTTGCAAAGATTTTCCTTTTAGGAGTTTGATTCAGTTGTTTCCCATTCTAGTCTTTTCTAGGGTATCGAGAAAGTTACATGCACATAATCAAAGTCTTATAATTAAGTATATTATTATACCATGTTACTAGTGTTGTGGTATTTCCACGATCTAGGGTTTTAGATTTGTTATGATTATAACTTTTAGCTTTAGCCCAATAAATCTGAATAAGTCTAGGCTACCCATACTTACATCGTAGAAGTATCTTCCCTGTATGTATGCTTTCTCTCATGTACCAAACTATTCAAATTAGATCAATCTATATAAATATACTTCAAAGATCCTTATTGTGCATTTCAAAATACCATAATATGGATATGTATTAGGGTTTTAATATGATGACAAGGTAACCAAATACTAGTGTAATAATGATTATTATTATCTAAATTCATATGTTCTCATTTAATTTATTCATAGTCACCATTAGCAACATTAAATATTATGAATAAAATTGTATTTCTCTCATCATTCATTTTATTTTTTAAAAAAGATTAAAAAGGATAGATATAATTCCTCCATGCATATGTGATACCATTATGTATATACATACCTATGTATTTTAATGCATGACAATAGCATACTATTTTAGATCATAAAATTTACTGAATTTTTAGAATTTACATATTTGAATATACTTATATATATATATATATATATATATATATATATATATAAGTTGGGGTGGAGAGTATTGGGGACAACTTGCGTGAGGGCCAACTCAGATGGTATGGACATGTGCAGCGCAGACTGACTAATGCGCCTTTACAAAGCAATACTATTAAGGCAAGCACAATTAATAGAAAAATTGGAAGGCCTAAATTAATATGGGAAGAGCTTATAAAGAGAGATTTTAAATCTCTACATTTCAACCAGCCCAGGATAGAGATGATTGGAAAAGAAGGATCCATGTAGCCATCCCCAACATAGTTGGGATTGGGGCTTAGTTGATGATATATATATATATATAAATAAATAAATAAATATATATATATATGGTTGTTCATTCGTTGCCCGACGGGTAGCCAGATTTTTGCTACCCGCTGGAGTAACTCAGGTTTAAAAGAGTAACTATATGGTACAATAGAGTAACTCTTCTGAATCAAAAGAGTAACTGTACTGATATATAGAGTAACTCTGAGAGCAAAAGAGTAACTGCGCAGAAAATATAGAGTCAGTAATATATATGGACATGTTTTTTGATTTGGGGGGGGGGAAATAATATTATTTTTTGATCAAAGTTTTTGGAGAGATAGATAAAATGCTCCTCTACAATTGTGAAAAAAAATTAAAAAAAATATCAAGAAGTGTGAAAAAAAATATCAAGAAGTGTGCAAAAGATTAACTGTGCAGAAAATATACAGCCTGTAATATATATGGATGGGTTTTTTTATTTTGGGGGGGGGCAAATGATATTATTTTTTTATCAAATTTTTTGGACAGCTAGATAAAATGCTCCTCTACAATTGCGGAAATTTTTTTAAAAAAAATATTAGGAAGTGTGAAAAAGATAACAAAAAGTGTGCATGGGTAGCTACCCGTTAGCTACCCACTGGGTATTAAAGATAATATATATATATATATATATATATATATAGGTTAGGAAGTGTGTATCGGCCGGTACATGTAAGTTACGTGTACCGGCCATTAAAATGACATATGTAAAGCATGTTAATAAAATTCAACCATATGGATTGATTCAAAATTATATAGATTAGATGTGTTTAAAAAATCATACCAATATCTTGTATAGATCATGAGATATAACAATATATCATCCAACGGCTTCTGCAATTTCTGCAGCTTACCGTTGATTAGATAACACACAAATTCTTTCATTGGATGATCTATGAATATAAGATGTTGGTGATTTTTTATACACATCTTATATAAGTGGTATACACCACATCCATAAAGTTGGATAGTGGAATTTAATTTTACAATCATCATAAATGAAGGAAGGTACATGCAAGCTACATGTTCTTGGGTACACAATTCTTTTAGCCATATATATATATATATGCTATTTTTTAATACTTGCTCAGGTATTGTAGCAAAGCTACCCGGCTCCTTGATGTGGTGGCATTAGTTGTAAATAATTTCTACTTAATCTCGTACCAGTCAATTCCGTTGATGACGCCACCGCCGCTACCACGATGACCTCCGACATCGACGTTGTAGTCAACTCAACAATAGCTGCCCCTACACCTCCGGCCCCAAAGTGTGACTACTCCTATGGGTAGAGGGGTGCCTTCATCGACTCCCCCGTTGTATAAAGGAAGTATCTGTTCCACCATCAAGGATGACCAAAACTGCATGGCCCACAACCGCCCAGACACTGGGTACCTAAACTAGCACTGATGACTAGAGGGTTTTTCCTCCTACCCCCTCCCTCCTTTCTCCCCCTCAACCTTCCTCTCCCTCCTCTCCCACTGACACATCGCATTTGTTGGCAACTCCATGGCCTGCAACCAGCTCGAATCCCTCCTCTGCCTCTTCTCCTCCCACCCAACTGACCCTCTGCCACGCCTCGTGTATAGTGGCGGCGAAAATTTTGGGCACGATGGTAGTAGCACAGGGAGCAATTCAGATCAGAGGGTGAAAAATGATTGTGTGCATTGGTGTCTCCCTGGACATATTGATGCTTGGAATGAGGTGTTCTCGACCGATGGTCAAGCGGTGGTCAGAAGAAGAAAGGAGGTGATGGGGTTGACACAACAATTGGGGGAAGGCAACTAGAATAAGAAGAAGAATAGAATAAGAAGGCAAAAGGAAAATTCTTGATATTCTTTTGTTCAGGAATTATTTTAAAAACCACCGGAATGTAGTGTATCGAAGCATTACTTACACATGATCTGAGCTATTTAAGTATTATTGTAGTAACTGTCATACATGCTTTTATGTTTCATGTAGTTACTTTTTTGTGATACGTAGTTACTCTTATGACTCACATAGTTACTCTTTTGTGTTTCAGGGTTACTTTTCTGTCTGCAGAGTTACTCTCACATAGTTGTTGTTGTTGTTGTTGTTTGGGAGCATCCTGGTGCTGCTAAGTGTGCTGTTCTTTTTTCTGATTTCATGTCGTGGGAGCTACTACTACTACTGCTCTTGATGGATGGTTGTTTTTTATTGGATTTGTAGTTGATTAGTGTGTGTGTGAGGCGTATTCAAATCTGTAATGGGTTGTTATTGTGTAGTATTTTGAAAGTGATTTGTAATCCTTCCTGAATTTGAGTTGTGTTTGGAATCTATTTTTGTGTTACCTTGACCTCCAGCAGTTGTATGTATATATTGAATATGTTACAAAGAATCTTTTCTGATCAGATGTTATTCTTTGAAGAATATTTGTTTCTCTTTGTGTCCAATGGATACTCTTTCTTTTGAAATACTTATATTTTTGGATTAGAATGGTTACTTTCATTTTTGTACAGTTACTTACAAAATGTCAGTTTGTTACTATGTGATTCACATACACTGGTTTTGTCTTTTTGACTTACCTTCCTCCACGAGTTACTTTACAAAGTATAACAGTTACTTTTTTAATTCTAGAGTTACTTTTATGTTGTCACAGTTACTCTTCGTATTCTCACAGTTACTCTTAGTATTGTTACTGTTACTCTTGGTGTTCTTATAATTACTTTATGGATTACGAGTTCATCACTCTTCTTTGTCAGTGAGTTCTGATATAGATTTTTTGTTTTGGAATAGAACTCTTTCTTTCATGTTCGTACAGTTACTTACAAGATGTCCCTGTTACTCTGTGTTCTACATACATTGTTTTTGTGATACATGTTTTACCTTCCTCTTTTAGAGTTACTTTTACAAAGTACAAGAGTTACTTTTTGAATCATAGGGTTACTTTTCTGTTGTCACAGTTACTCTTCGTGTTCTTATAATTACTTTTTGTGTCATCACTTGCATTCTTTTCATCTTCATGTGTGTTGTTGAGAAGGACTCCTCGTCGCCGCTGCTGTCGTCATCAACTGGGGTGGTTTTGGCACTGGTAGATCACTTGCCATTCTCTCAGGACTGCTACAGCTCCATCCATAGCCTAAGGTCATAGTCCTTCCGAGCCTTCCGGTCAGACAGCAGCTGTAGCATGTCAAAGATGCGCTTGAAGGCCTCCTCACATGCGGAAGTCCAGAAGGGCCCCGGCTGGGACTTGTCTGGGTGGAGGAGCAGAGCTAGGGCCCTGTACTATGCTCGGATGGACGTGTAGTGGGATAAGGGCTCAACCCGCAGGATGCGGTAGTGGTCGGTCGGAGGTGCACGAAGCACATGCTGTGCCGCTAGCATCTGAGTGAGGCCTTCAAGGCCCGGGCCGAGACGGTGGGCCCTCTTTGTGTGTTTCAACGCCGACTTCAGGTTTGATGACTGGTAGTTCTTTTACACCAGTGACATCAGACGTCGGGCTTCGGCCTCAGCCTCCGCTTCCTCTTCCTCGGACTCGTCATTGTCGTCAAATGGCATGACGACTCACGAACTTCCACCCTTTTTTCAATTTTGAGTTAATTATGGATCTGCCACTACATCTTTGTGACGGGTAGTGAGACTTTTATACCTGTGTGGGCAACAAAAATAATCTCATATATATATATATATATATATATTAAGATGATAAACGTGTAATGGACCTATGTACTATATGTATATGTATATTTGGTTTAAATTATATATATGCCAAACATTTATAATATCTTTTGATATCATTTTTCGAATTTCATAATACATGAGAAGAAAATTGACCTCTAGAACGTACATATTGAAGAAATCCTTCATGGTTCATTTTCATGTTGGCATGTAGGTTGTTTATATGCCATGGAGATCCATCCTTAGATTGTAATGTTGAAGCCATGAATATTTTTTATCCAGTCATCTAGCTCCTTGTATGCAAGCTATCAATGGGGATTTCCCTTCTTCTAGCTAAGCAAAGGAGATGCACGATTTGTGATGGAAACTACAAATGGATTCATACAAGACCAAGAGTTTGAGGAAGTGTTTGTGGTTTACTATAGATCAACAAGTGATGATATGGAGACTTGGTAGTGGCACTAGTGATTTATTTTGTAGGTATCTGATTGGGTTTGTGACTCTATGTGGAATATGTAGGTTCATTGTTGTTGTGGAGATCGTTGATGGGTAAAATTGGAGAGAAGGTTAGAGGGATAGGTAGAGGTGATGGTGGTGATATCATAGGTGTTTGTAGGATGTCGGAAAGTAGGTAGGGGTGGGGCACATCAGGAGGCACACAGAGTTAGATCTAATTGGTGGTGTTCGTGTTGCATGTCATTTGACATGTAGGACTGTCAACTAAGATCTGTCAAGGGTGTTGAAGTTGTTGGATCGTAGAGAATGGTTGAGGATTGGGTATGCAACCAAGGAGGCGATAGAGTTTGGCATATTGTAGAGATTGCTAGCAAATTCTAATGTTGGTATCTACTAGAGACCTTCTATCTCAGGGCTCAACGAGGATGATGGTTATCAGGTGGAAGGATTAGTAGCTCAGGGAGGCAAAGAGATCCAAGAATCATGAGATGTGTTGGTTGTGGGGAGGTCTTCATGGTCATTGGGGGTCTCTGGGGTCACTGTTCAATGCTATAATAGGTGGAGGGTTTCCCTACCATGACGACTGGGTGAAAAGGAAGGAGGGGCATAGAGGCTAGGGTTTAGGGTAGTTGAGTGTGAAGGGAAGATGTATAGAGCGGAAGAGGTAGAGGAGAGGGGGAGAAGAGTAGGAACTCGAGGAGGAAATGGTCGTCGACTTCTTCCATTCGTAGAGCTCCTCCAAGCACGTGAATAGGAACAACATAGGGGTAGGAGGCATTACATGAGATTAAATGAATAACTTTTTTATTGTAGTTCATAGGAGTTAATTTGGTAGTTTTGTCAAAAAATATTTGAAAAATTAAACAATGTGTAAATGAGATGAGATTCAGGCTAGATGTATATTGATTAGAATACTATTTTAATATAATGTCAATCTCCATTTTATGGCTCTGATGTCTATTAATTTTCATATAATTATTTTCTCAATAAAGTAACTAATATTGTCAATAATTTTTAAATTGATTTGGATGCCTTTGTTCTCAATTGTAGAGTATTTAAACATATAAGGTTCAATCAAGACATCTTGAAATGATTGACTCAAATTGCATTATGTGATATCAAATGGATTCATGGCACAAAATGGAGGGACTAATTTGTAAATAACTCTCAAATGAGGAGGATAACTATATTCAGATAAATGGTATTTAACTGAAGACATGTCTTTATTATACACCATGAATATTCAATCAAAATACTAACCAAGATTTGGAATGAAGGACAACATTGTAATAATCTTAAGTTAGGGGTAAAATAGGAATTATAGCTCAAAATATATTTAGAACTCAAATTTTAGTATGTTATAGGGTCACAGGATGTATTTTGTACCTCAACACACTTTAATAAAGATGACCTCATACTAGCATGTTATCAAGGTAGATCTGCTTGAGCATTCAACAAGAGCCTCTATGCTCACACTTCTAAAAAGGAGATCCGGCAATCCACTTTATTTAGAATGTAAAGCTAGGGGCAAGTTCAATCCTAAATTGGAGTGACCCTATGTTGTATGCGATTTCTATGGCTAGGGAAACATGCATTTGAAAGACATGTATGGATATGTTCATCTCAACCACATGAATGACATCCTTGTCAAATGCTACTACTGTTAACAAATATACTGTGTGAAATTATTCTACCAAGTATAAAATATACTATGTGATAGAGGTATACAAGAAGAAGATAATGTCTCGAGCTCTTCACCACCAATTTGGGAATGTGTTTAAAACACACTTTATCTAGTGAGATGTTCAATATAATGCAAGTCTCTAGATTTTTGTCTTAGGGAACAATACAATTGTGGTCATAGATAATATTAGGTAACTTATTTTGTCTGAAGCATCTTGGACTGCTTTTAGAATTGGTTATTGACCAATTTTTGGTTCTTTGAAAGAAAAAATTCCAATAGATCAAACTAGGACAAGGCCTTTATAGATTTGTCATATTGAGTATGTTGTATAATTTCACTTTAAAAGACCTAGATGCCAGACCACTGTATTGTCTTCTTGTTAACCTCCAAAATTAGTCTAGGTTTTTAGTAGGATATGTGGCACTTAAGTTGTCTATTGACAAGAACTTCTCCTTGAAAAAGGTGTTCACAAGGTACATAAATTCATATTTATTATATATCCATTCATTTTTTCTATAATTTGTTAATATATTGAAATTTGAAAGTGTAAGAGAGGCTAGAATCACCTTACAAGCAAATAAAATACCAAAACATCCTCACACAAAGCAACCCTATAAAGGTGCTACTACTCAAAAAACCTAGTTTCTTCTAGCTATAGGGGTCATTTTAGTTATCACGCGCCTTAGAGTCACATCTCCAATTTCATTTTGTATCTTTACTAAAATTCCCTAGGTATCCAGGTCTCTCTTTCCATGTAGCTTGTGGTTTCAGTAAGGAGTGGGATCCAAGAGGGGATCCACTCCTCACTTAATTTTTGGAATAAATCCATCTACAAATCAACTACCTTCAACCCAATACATATGCATGCTATAGTTCAGCATTAACCCAATATGTTACAAATCAACTGCCTTCATCCATAAGTCTATAGGTTAGTACCTCCCCCTCCATGCAATTCAGTTTTTCATACTAGTTAATGACTACCCTCTAGTTACTAATTCAAATGAGTACTAGACACCTTCAATATTTGATGTAATCATATGAATACATGATCTATAGCATGCATATGTATTGATGTATGGGTAAGACAAGTATATGCTTCGGTAAATCCATTTCATGTAACCTTAATGCTACCAACTTGTTAACTAGTATAATAGATAATACATTTGAGGGTAAGTGAATGGATGAAATATGTGATACTTAGGTATACATATGACCTACATTTGATGGTATTCATATGCACAATAATAAGCAACTATATAATCACATGTGAGTGTATGTAGAACTAAAATTCTAGATTTTATTAATAGAGCATTCTTGTAAATACACCTCACTCTAAAAATGAAATTAACCCTAGTTGATGAAACTTGAACCTTAATAGAGAAAGAGAATAAAATTATAAGGCCTACATTTTAAGAATGGTTATTGTCACCCACTCATATTCTAACCTAGACATACTTAATCTTATGTGATTCAAGATGTGTTGTTGACCTAAAAATAACAACCCTAATATTTTTTTTTGAGGGTAATAACAACCCTAATATGACATTAGGTGATTGGGACTCAGATAAGAATAATATGAAAATCTATAATAAGGATGTAAATACATGTTTATTTTAGTTTAACTAATGCATATAATGTGTTCTTAGGATGAATACTCGATTTTGGGGACCAAGTATTCATGGAGTTGACCTCTAACCATGAATATATAAGGTATGTACTCCTCTCTATTTCATTTTTGGCATTATTTGACTTGAATCTTCTTACAATGAGGCATCTCTTGGGAATTTACTCCTTTTGATCCACATGTTGAAGTATCACATTCTATCATTTCTAACTTATTGTTCTCTTTTTCGAATGTGGTTACTATGATGTATAGGGTTAATGACCCCACCTACTATTGTTCTCTAATATTGCTACATGTTTTTGATGAAAATATATCTTGCCACTCTATTTATGCATGTTAGATAAGTTGACTAGCTAATTATTGTAGACGCTTATGTGTAACAATTAGGGTGTGCTACTTCTACTCGGGGTGTGCTACTTCTACCCTTATATACATACAGAGGTGTGCTAATTTTTCCTATGGGTGTGCTATTTCTACCCAATATTATATATAGGCCAATGGCTTAGTGGTGTCTTGGTCCTACTATAGTTATCTTTAGTCAATATATATCTATGAATGATTATGATTTTTGTGATATTGTGAATGGTTAATGGCAAGATGTGTTATCTGAGTTGTTTGTTTACTTATATGCCTCATTCTTTTGGAATTCATTTACTTTATATATCTCTTTTTGGAATTTACTTATCTTTGATGACCCTCCTTTTTATGGTAACATATATTTTTCTCTTTGACCCAATTAAATACCCAAAATATTGCTAAATGTACATACTCAGCTTTTGCTGACACATACTCTTTTGTTTCCTATTTTTCTGGGTGTTCCCTCCACCCAGGTGTAGGTGTATTATAGGACAAAGACTCAGGATGATCGTGAGCTCATTAGTGAACTTAAGGGCGACTTTAGTTAGCCTTGTTACCTTATGTATACGATCTTATGTGTATATAGATGTAACCTTTTCATTTTATGTACCACCCTTAGGGGTGAGAAAGTTATGTACATGGAATCATTTTGTAACTTAGTAGATAGTTATGTTTTCCGCTGCTTAAAATTTCATGGCTCATGTTTGTATCATTGAGTGAGCCCACTATTGGGTCCCACTCTTGACAGAATGGTTTCAGAACCCAAGTAGTTGGTAACTAGACTATTTCAAGTTATCCAAGGTTGTTCCTTAAATAGTTAGGTGACCCTATAGAGGTTGTTTTCATACCTAAACCTAAGTCATGAATTACCAAGTAGGGTTTTAGTCATTGTCCATCTTGGTTCTATTCATCCTAAACTGCTTATGCCATTGACTTTTGGGTAAACCATCATCAACCCTACCGTCTCTATAGAGATATAGCTTTCTACACCTAAGTGTAGACTCTCCTAGGAAGTTCTCTACCTTATGCATTAGGGGGGGACAATTCATCTACTATAGAGAGTAGGTTGACTTGAACACATATAATTGTGTGTAACCCTAGTACAAGTCAATAAACCTTTTGTTTTTGTTATTTTCTAGCATGCCTATGATACACACATTATGTGGATTAAGCTTGCATGGATAAAAACTTAGAATACTGACATGAATCTTAGAATTTGAGATGTTATGTGATAGTATGTAACGATATGGACTAGATCCTTTAAGGTTAGGCTTGTCTGGCCTACAACATGGCGTTATCTCAACATAGTTTAGCTTGAGACTCACATTCAAGGGTTGGATACTATCTAGCTGAACTTGTGATATCTCATAAATAAGGTTTCATTGAAGAAAGATATGGGTTTCAAGTAATGCTCCTTGGGATTTCATCCCTCACATACCCATAAGGTAGGAATGATGCTTATCTCCCTTGTCCTCTAAAAGAATGATCTCATAGTTGGATCACATAATAAAACTTTATACCGTGTTATTTTTCTCAGAGGACATATGGAGGCACGACCATGTTTGGAAGTGATAGTGGATACTCTATTTCTTTGAACTTTGGATGTACACCAACACCGAGGTTATGTGAGGTAGGTACATCTCGGTTTGATCCTTAAAGAATTGAACACTCTCTCATTGCTACAGTGTATTAGTTTACCTGATATGTGAGATGAGGAGTAGTTTGACTATCTAGTTCATCTGGGCTTGTAATGACACCATGGGCATAAACCAACTACGAAGTAGAGACCCTAATCTCTTCTTATTATGGCTGCATGATCCTATAAATAAATGATGTTTTGGGATGTGATGGCCTAACTCACAAATTTAGAGAATGGTGAAATATTGGTAGTTGTGCCTTGTAGGACCTACTAGAAGTTAACTACATGCTAGAAGAAATATGTATCCCCCATCTAGAATTTGGATATGATTGTTGTATTCATTAATGATGTGAGTAGAGAGTTGATGTTAGGGTAACCATATATGTTGTATGCGGTAGAAGGTGGTCAACTTGGTTCCCAAATTGATTTTGGTGCCATTTTGGGGATTTCCATTGTAATGTTTTCATCATAAAACTTATTTTCATCATAAAGTTATATGTACAAAAAATACTTTCATATTTTAACGATGATTTTGGAACCAAGTCACAACCACAAGAAATTCAGAGTCATAAAGAAACCATTTACTGATGAAACCTTTGACTGGTGTGTTATACCCTAAGACCCTAAACCTAAATTTGATATATCGGTTAAAAACAAGAAGTACGAATATATACATAGCTATGATCTTATTGGCATATTGTTGCTGACTCTATATGGTTAGATAGGTTATAGAGGAATCATTTTAAGCCGTGTAGTCGTAGTGTTGTAACTTAATATAACATTAACATTGTTAATAAAGATCATCATGATATATGTTGAGGTCATCTTCCATGGACTTCTTGGTCTACCAACTTGGTGATGGTAATGGAATGATCCCAAAGGAAACCTATTTTTGCAAAACTAGTCATTCATACTGAATTGATGGAAAACTAGGAGTGGTAGTAAAATATAGAGACCATGTGTAGTGTCCTAGTGAGTATGATAAGTGGAAAGTTAAACCACCATAACAGTGCATGCAACCATAACTAACACAACCTTGTTATGATAATAATAGGATTTGGAGTTATTTTCTGAGCTAAACCTCTAGTAGTAACATAGTTTCATCTTGAAATGGCCTACAAGAAGGACATAAAATTTCATACCATAATGAAGTGAACTATAAACCTATAAGTTAATTATAAGGTATAAATTAGTACACCGAGTTATATCTAGGTGGACTTCGGGGACGGAATCCTCTTTAAGGGGTGGCGTGTTGTAACATACCCGAATCTGGGTAATTAACTAAAAATTTTCTCTCCTTAGTCTCATTTTCATTAGATTAACAATAAATTGTTTTTCCCTTAATTTAGAACAACGAAGAGTTGTTGGAGACAAGAAACATATATAATGATTAAATATATCACCTTCTATATAAAGCTAAAGGTCAAATATCTAATGAAGTCTTCAATTAGAATTCAATTATATTACTTCACCAATTAATTGGTTTTAACCACATATTGGCGATTCAAAACCTCCTTAGTCTAAATGATGAAAGACATCCAATAAATGTGAAATAATGCCTCCAATTGATCAAGAAAGACATTAAAAGATTAGTTGAGTAGTTAACTTAAAATAATTAGATAACATATCAAATGTTTTTAAAAGGGGACATTGATGTTAAAACAAAACTCCTCACATCTTATATAGATACCCTCTAAATTTTGTACCAACTAAACCTTTATTGCCCATCAATTTAATAGGTTAAAAACCTTTTCTTTAATACACATTGCAATGAAATATTTACATTAATTCTCCCTTTATTCGCGAGACCCTCTTCCTCTAATGTGTGCGGTTCAGAACCCCGCAGGGTCAACGACCAACGTTGAAACGGTCATAATTCACTCCCCCTTCCCCATCGTTTCTCTTCCTTCTCCTTCTGTTTTTCTTCCATTTCTTCTCCCCTCTCCACTCTCATCCCTACCTAACCCTAGACACCTTTCATTTTTTCCCTTCCTCACAACCAACGCAGTGCAGTAGGTCTAGAACATGCCTTGCCACCGCCACGTGACCAAACACTAACCACCCTCTGTGTTCCTTGGTGCCACGCCCACCAATAAGAGCCATGTCAACTGACGATATTGGCTTGTGTGGGGTCGTGGCCTGAAGTCTTGCGACCATCTCATCGATGCTGCTTTGCAATCGCAGCTCTGAGCCCAGCACCACCAGGCACAAGGGTCTGTGGTGATGATGTAGTTCTAGAGATCACTTGTCGTCATGACAAGGATCGGCCATATCCTCTTCTGCTGTGCCGCCCAACAACACTGGTGTTGTAGAAGCCGCATCCAACTCCAAGAGTGACATCGTCTGTCGTTTCACCTTCTCCCTCGCCTCTTCACCTCTTCCTCATCCCTTAACCTTGGCCGCCCCTCACCAGTTACTTTGTTGTGCCGAGGGCCATGACAATAGTGAGATCCATCAGCGGTCCTTGTACCCTCGCAAGCATTGAGAACGCCAGACTATGTCCGTCGACAAAAGCCTGTGCCCCTGAGTCTAGCCACTGTGATTGCAGATAATCGGGCCAACTGGAAATGTGAACAGCTCTGAATCTAAGGATTCCACTGCCACCTTATCGTCCTTCCACAGCCAACTCTTACACCAACCATGACCACCACGCCGCCCCACCTATCGAGGCCACAACAGACTGCAACACTAGCAGAACGCCTCTCTTGTCTCCCTTGACCACGGGAACACTAAACGCACTACAACCAACACCATGCAGAATAATAGCCCTAGTTGTAGAAATAGCATAGATTTGCAGAAAATCTGTCATGCCACCGCCACCTACCTGACATTACAACAACATGTTGCAGTTTGCAACTCCTTCCTTAGGTGTCACCCTCCTATGCAAACACCGTTGATTCCACAGGAGGTGTCGCCGTCAGGCATCAACGCCGCCACCAAGCACAAGACACCAATCTGAACCTACCCCGCACCAAGAATCCTAACCATCACTTGTGTTATCATTTTCTTCATCCCTTATGGTGCACCATGTGCAGACAGCAGTAGCAAGCAACCAGTTTGCCTGCTAGCGCAACACCTTCTTCTCTTGTTATGCGCCAATCTCCAATGCCACCTAATGTCTTGACCACCACCACAATCCCGTCACGACCCCAACAGCAAGCAAACCTCGCCAACCACTCAACATCAGACATGCAATGCATGTAGTGAGTGGAGGGAGACATGCAAATGCACCTATGGTAGCATTGTTCCTCGATTCTACAGCTAGGATCCTTCACCCCATGCATATGATCGTTGAAGCTTACAATGGAAGTGAAGGCCTGGTTCAGGCTGGAATCCCAATCATGGCTGACCCCGTCTGCAGCTAGAGAAGATGAAGAGGCTAATTGGTTTAGGTCAGCATCAATCCAATATGTTACAAATCAACTGCCTTCATCCATAAGTCTATAGGTCAATACCTCCCCCTCCATGCAATTCAACTTTTCATACTAATTTATGACTACCCTCTAGTTACTAATACAAATGAGTACTAGACACCTTCAATATTGGATGTAATCATATGGATACATGATCTATAGCATGCATATGTATTGGTGTATGGGTAAGACAAGTATATGCTACGGTAAATCCATTTCATGTAACTTAATGCTATCAACTTGATAACTAGTATAATAGATAATAGATTTGAGGGTAAGTGAATGGATGAAAGATGTGATACTTAGGTATAGCTATGACCTACATTTGATGGTATTCATATGCACAATAAGAAGCAACTATATAATCACATGTGAGTGCATGTAGAACTAAGATCCTATACTTTATTAATAGAGCATTCTTGTAAATATACCTCACTCTAAAAATAAACTTAACCCTAGTTGATGAAACTTGAGCCTTAATAGAGAGAGAGAATAAAATTACAAGGCCTGAATTTTAAGAATATATATTATCACCCACCCATATTCTAACCTAGACATACTTAGTCTTATGCGATTCAAGATGTGTATTTGAGCTAAAATAACAACCCTGATATGACATTAGGTGATTGGGACTAGGATAAGAATAATACGAAAATCTATAATAAGGATGTAAATACATGTTCATTTTAGTTTAACTAATTCATATAATGTGTTCTTAGGATGATTACTTGATTTTAGGGACCAAGTATTCATTGAGTTGACCTCTAACCAAGAAGATAAGATATGTACTCCTCTCTATTTAATTTTGGGCATGATTTGACTTAAACCTTCTTATAATGAGGCATCTCTTGGGAATTTACTCCTTTTGCTCCAGTTGTTGAAGTATCACATTCTATTATTTCTAACTTATTATTCTCTTTTGTGATTGTGGTTACTATGATGTATTGGGTCAATGATCCCACCTGCTATTGTTCTTGAATCTTGCTACATGTTTTTGATGAATAATGTATCTTGCCACTCTATTTATGCATGTTAGATTGATTGACAAGTTAACTATTGTAGACACTTATGTGTAACCATTAGTGTGTGCTACTTCTACTCGGGGTGTGCTACTTCTACCCTTATATAAATAGAGGCATGTTAATTCTGCCTATGGGTGTGCTATTTCTACCCAATATTATATATAGGCCAATGGCTCAGTGGTGTCTTGGCCCTAATATAGTTATCTTTAGTCAATATATATTAACATGTGAATGATTATGATTGTTGTGATATTGTGAATGGTTAATGACAAGATGTGTTATCTCAGTTGTTTGTTTACTTATATGGCTCATTCTTTTGGAGTTCATTTACTTTATATATCTCTTTTTGGAATTTACTTATCTTTGATGACCCACCTTTTTATGGGAACATCTCTTTTGTTCTTTTTATCCATTTAAATGCTCAAAATATTGTTAAATGTACATACACAGCTTTTACTGATGCATACTCTTTTGTTTCCTATTTTTCTAGGTGTTCCCTCCACCCAGGTGTAGGTATTTTATAGGATAGAGAATTAGGATGATCGTGACCTCATTAGTGAACTTAAGGGCAACTTGAGATAGCCTTGGTACCCTTTATATTTGGGCTTATGTGTATATATATGTAACCTTTTCATTCTATGTACCACCCTTAGGGTGAGGAAGTTATGTACACGGAGTCATTTTATAACTTTGTAAATAGTTATATTTTCTACTAGTTAAAATTCCATGTCTCATGTTTGTATCATTGAGTGAGCCCACTATCGGGTCCCACTCCTTACATATAGTAGGGCCATGACACTAGTGAGTCATTGGCCTAAGTAAAATGGGTGGGAAAGTATACTCTAGGCAGAAAAACATGCCTCTGTATATATTGGGGTAGAAAAGCATACCCCAGGTGGAAAAGCATGCCCTAATGGTTACACATAAGCGTCTACAATAGTTATATAGTCAAATTATCCAACATGTGAAAATAGAGTGGCAAGATAGTAGGCATTCACCATTAACATTTCTAAGTACAAACAACAAAGCTAAGTCAACAAAATAATCATCAAGCATTGTGGAATTAGATGATTTATTACCAAAAAAAAGAATTTGCAACATGGTTTAATAAAAGAAGACAATATTCAAAAGATGCCTCACTGTAGTAAGATTTAGTCAATTTATGCCCAAAATTAAATAGGGAGGGGTACACACCTTATGTGTCTTAAATTTAACTCTAATAAGGAGCTTGGTCCATTATGTCACCTTTTCTTCCTAGAAGTATATTATTATATGTCAGTCGAGATAAATCAAACATTTGTATTCATTTATATTATAGATTTTTGTATCTTTCTTATCCTAGTTTTGATCATCTAGTGATATATTATAAATGTTAATCTTATGAAATGAATATATGATCTATTGGTTATCTATTCTAGTTATAAGATTCATCTTTAGTCTCAAAAGTTTAATAAGTCTAGATTAAATATGAGTGTGGGTATTGAACTATGTTTTTCCAATTTAGGTTGTGTAAGGTCATTCTCTTTAAATCAAGTGTCTCTGTGTTATTCCTAACATCAAATCTAGTAGCATGTTATTTACTGTGTATACACGTCTTAATATATTTATAGAATATGTCATGAATACTGGTATGATATATATATACTTAATTTAAAGTAAATTTCATTGTAGACTTAACCAACATGTTACCCAAACTTATGGTTATAAAATACCTTCTTGTACATATTTTGTGTTCCCCTTTATTCAAGATTAATCAACCTGGATAGTTGTGTACCCTAGATCCATATGTATTTTAATGTATCCCCTAGCATGACACACACACACACACACACACACACACACACACACACACACACACACACACACACACACATATATATATATATATATATATATATATATATATATATATATATATATATGTATATATATATATATTTAAGATTTTGAACTCATGAGAATAATATCACTAATATTAGGATACACTCACTAATGACTCTAGATCTCATAACTTGGTAATGTATACAATCAGAATTATGATGATCCGTCAAACGATTTGGATCCTAAATGTACCCTTGTTTTATGTAGCATATTGTATATAATATATAATCTCTGAGCTAGTGCATCACTCTGGTTTGGTTTCCAATGGTTCAATATTTTAGTTGTGTTTCTTAATGTTACTACTAAACCAAAATGTATATACCCTACTATAGATAAGTAAGATGGTTAACTAGTATAGTTTCATATATTTAGGTTGTTTATCTAATTGTCTACTCCATGTCTAGCATATCCATATAATATGATCTCTAAAACCAAAACATTGGGAAATGAAATGAGAACTTATAGGTTGAGAACATTCACAGTAATTGGGGTCTTGATTGGTTCACAATAGGACTGCAACCCATGCTTGTCGTCATGTAGGTGGCAACACAAGAAGCCAGAGGATGGATTTAAAGGAGATACTATTGTGGGGGCAGTCAGTGGAATGTTTTAGCAGCCCAGTCAACCATGCCAATCATACAGTAGAGGCAAATGAGGTCGGAAGCAAATCCCTCATTGGTGATCACGGGGTGTGAGCCTGTGGTCCTCAAGGATGGCATCTGCAGTGTTGGGGCATCAGGAGGAGATGAGATGATTATTTAGATCAAAGTAGTCAATGTTCATGCGATGCTAGTGGGAAGAGGAGGAGGATAAGGTCCCTACAGCAAGTAGCAAGGAGGTCCCGACAGGTTTCTCAGAAGAGGGCTCTAACAGAATGGTGGATGACGGTAGTAGTGCAAGGGGTAGAAGAAAGTGACTATGGATTGATACGAGAAGGAAGTTGACATTGCAAAACACCTCTACAATCTCTATTGGTGTCCCCTCTTCAAAGTTTAATGAACGTGTTCTTGGTGGTATCAACGCCTGATGATGATGCCATGTGGCGGAAGTGGTTGTGAGGATAGAAGGCAATTTCATCACATCCTATGCCGACCATTACATAAATAGTGGTAGCCTTCTAGTTTCCAAGTCCATTGGGCATAGGTAGAGGAAGAAGAGGACATGGGAGGCATGCTGGTGTTGATTTGAGAGGTTACAAAATTTAAGTGAGGGAGGAGGAGTGGCCACTAATGATTTCCCATTTGTTGGTAGCAGCTTGCTGAAAGAGAGAGACTAACAAATGAGATCTGTAGTGGTATCTGTAGAGTTGGGGGGTGATTGCAGCACCACTTGGCTGAAGGGGCAGTGGCCTCACTATGGTGACAGTGATGTTTCCTGAGGGCTGTTGGATAGTGTGAAGTTAGAGAATAAGACACAACATGGCTAGGATGAGAAGAGGACAAGATGTAGAGGCATCAGCGGTCATGGTGGCAGTGGCACTGGGGAGTAGCACATCATTATTGATGTTGTAGGTTGAACAAAGCATTGGCAGTAGACCTTCTCCCTGCCACCAGATGGGCTCCGCCCAAAGAGGCTAGAGTTTAGTAAAAGAGAGGGAAGGATGTGGAGAAGAAGAGGAGGGGGAAGGAAAGAAATAGGGAGGAGTAGGAGGAGAAGGGAGGTAGTCATTTGGTTGATGTTGTCATTCATAGAGAGGGGAAGGCACTCACTATGAATCAGGAACTGACGGCCACTAGGTGTTATAGATACGAAAGGGGAATAGAACCCCACATTTAAGGAGTCAAAGAAAAATTTATTTTGTAAATGAATTATTTCATGTATTTTTATGAGTTAAACACAACTTAATTAATTGATGGGCAAATAATGGTAAAAAAATATGGAATTCGGTTAGTCGACTAATTAGGGCACATTGAAACTGATTTTAACTTCTATTTTATGTTTTAGAAATATTGATAACATATTTCATTAATTGGGTGTTACGAATCCAATCAAGGCAATTAACATGTTTAATTGTAACACTATAGTTTACCAATATTCAATTCCTTTCATCTTTTACTTCCTAGAAGATTTTTGAGAGTCAAACAAGACTTATAAATATTATTTGATGAATATGCACATCAAACCTTGTTGTTGAATTTATCTATTTATTTCACCCAATTACCTCATACATAAAGGATATTTATAAGTATAATATCTAATTTGATGCTAGTTAATCTTAATACATTATAAATTAGGAGGAAAAGAAACTCTAAATTAGGAGGAAAGGAAATTTCATATTTGTTGAAAGGTGTATGAAAGTGAGAGGGTTGCTTAAGGTAATCTAGATTTGGGTATGTTATAACACTCCACCCCTTAAAGAGGATGTCATCCCTGAAATCCATTCATTGTTAAGCATGAAAACTAAGTCTTACTTCTAAGACGACTTAAGGATTTCTAATTTTTCTCTCTCTAGTAGATCATACTATACATCTCATATTACTCTTAAAGTCCAGTCTTGAAGTGGAACTACAATACTAAGTTACATCAAAAGCTAGGGTTATTTTAACAAGGTTCTATTCATTATGATTATCTACAATATTATGGTTGTTTCACCACTCTCCTACATGCTTTTCACCACTTTCATAAGCTATCCCAACTTTTTATTAGAAACCCACTAGCTAATGCTCACCATGTTGGTTAGGTGACAAAAATTTAAGAACTTCTTTTTTTGTTTGTATGTAATGCTTATGATGATAAAATTTACAAGGCCTAACCCTCTATCCTAGTTAGATGTTAGATTCATACCTTTGACCTTAATACCAGATGCTACTCATGTATTACTTACTACAACCACTATTTACTTTAGATCATCTGGTTTAAGTTATATACCTAAAGAATAAAGGGTCAATACTCCACCCCTTAAAAGGATTGAGATATATCCTAACTAACCATCTAGATGGGTAGCATGGGTAGATCAATTGGTTCATTTATATCTAAACTCATTTTTACTCTCTATTTCCACTTAGGCCTAGGGTCTCGAGATTATTCTATCCAATCATAGGATTCTCCACTAAAGATTTTATATACTACTCAAACTTTCTTGTGGTGGAAACTTGGTTTCAAAACCATCAATGAAATATGAACAGTTTTTTTTTCTAAATATAATTTAATAATGAATATAAGTTTGACAATGAAAACCTTGTGAAGAGAATCCAAAATGGCACCAAAATCAATTCGAGAACCAAGTCAACCACTTTCTACTACCTACAACATATACTATCATTGTAACATCACTTCATCTTCATAAAAGAGGCCTTTCTACTCACATTATCAAGGAATACAACAAGCAAATTCAAATTCTAGATGAGGGGATACATGTTTCATCTAGTACACACTTAACTTCTAATAGGTCCTACTAGGCACAACCTCCATTATTCCACCATTCTCTTAATCACGACTTAGGCCATCACATCCCAAAACATCATTTACTTTTAAGATCATGTAACTAGAATAAGAAGAGATTAGGGTTTCTACTTCCCTAGTTGGTTTACATCCATGGTGTCATTACAAGCTCAGATGAACTAGATATTCAAACTATTCTTCATCTCACAAGGTCTTGCAGAGCATCGCTTTTTCAGGGTCAGAAGGACAAACTAATTACACGGTGACGATGAGAGAGTGATCAATTCTATAAGGATCAAATCTAGATGTAGCTACCTCACATAACCTCAATGTTGGTGTACATCCAAAGTTATAATAAAAAGAGTATCCAATATAGATTCCAAACATGATTGTGTCTTCACATGTCCTCAAAAAAAGAAAAAAAGATAACATGGCATAAATTTTTATTATTTGATCTTAACTACATAATCCTTCCTTTATAGGACAAGGGAGATAAACATTATTTCTACTTCATGGGTATGTGAGGGATGAAATCCCAAGCATAGTTAATTGAACCCCATATCTTCCTTCAACAAGCCCTCAGTTATGGGATATCACAGTTTATCTAAGATAGTATCCAACCCTTGGATGGCGAGTCTCAAGCAAAACTATATTGAATCAACTCCATGTTGCACACATGACAAGCCTAACCTTAAAGGATCTAGTTCATGTCATAGAACATCTCAAAAATTTAAAACTAATGTCAATATTCTAAATTTGTATCCATTCATGCTCAGTCCAGATAATGTTTGTATCTTAAGTAGGCTATAGAACAACAAAAGTAAAAGGTTTAATGATGTGTACTAGGGTTATGCACAATTATGTGAGTCCCAATCTACCTCCTCTCTATAGTAGATGAATTGTCCTCCCCTTAGGCGGAAGGAAGTGGATACCTCCTAGGAGGGTCAACCTTAGCGTATAGAAGTCTATACCTATAAAGAGAGGGTAGGGTTGATGAGAGTTTACCCAAAACTAAGTGAATGACGTAGATAGTTCGGGGGTGAATATCACCAAGTTGGAGGAGGGTTAATAACCTATTTGGTGACTCACAACTGAGGTTTAGGTATGATAACAACCTTTAAAAGGTCACTTGCCTATTAAGGAACAATCTAGGATAACTTGAAATAGTCAATTGGTACTGACTTCTTAGGCTTAGATACCATTCTGTAAGGAGTGGGACCCGATAGTGAGCCCACTCAATGGTGCAAACATGTGCCATACAAATAATTAAGAAGTAGAAAATATAATTATTTACAAGGTAACAAAATGTTTCATGTACATAACTATCTCACCCAAAGGGTAGTACATAAAATGAAAAGGTTACAGCTATATACACATAAGCCCATATGTAGAGGGTAACAAAGATATCTCAAGTTGTCCTTAAGTTCACGAATGAGCTCACGATAATCTTGAGCTTCTGTCCTATAAAGCACCTACATCTGGGTGGAGGGAATATCTAGAAAAATAGGAAACAAAAAAGTATGCATCAGCAAAGGCTGAGTATTTACATTTAACAATATTTTGGATATTTAAATAGATTAAAAGAGCAAAAGAGATGTTCCAATAGAAATGAAGGTCATCAAAAGGTAAGTAAGTTTCAACAAAAGATATGACAACAAAATGAATTCCAAAAGAATGAGGAATATAAATAAATAAGTAAGATAACACATCTTGTCATTTACCATTCACAATATAACAACAACCATAATCATTCGCATGCATATATATTGGACTAAAGTAACTATTGTAGGGTTAAACACCACTGAGTCATTGGCCTAAGTAAAATGGGTGGAAAAGCACACCCTAGGAGGAAAAGCACGTCTCTGTGTATATTGAGGTAGAAAAGCATACCCCAAGTGGAAAAGCACGACCTAATAGTTATGCATAAGCATCTACAATAGTTATCTAGTCAAATTACCCAACATGATTAAATAGAGTGGCAAGATAGTTGGCATTCACAATTCACATTTTCAAGTATAAACAACAAAGCCGGTGGGGTCATAGACCCGAGTCAACAAAATAATCATCAAGCATTGTGGAATCAGATGATTCATTATAGAAAAATAAACAATTTGCAACATGGTTGAATAAAAGGAAACAATATTCAAAAGATGCCTCATTGTAGTAAGATTTAGTCAATTTATGCCCAAAATTAAATAGGGAGGAGTACATACCTTATGTGTTCAAAAGTTAAGTCTAATAAGGTGCTTGGTCCACTATGGCACCTCTTCTTCCTAAAGGTATATTATTTTATGTCAGTCGAGATAAATCAAACATGTTTATTCATTTGTATTATAAATTTTTGTCTCTTTTGTATCCTACTTCTGATCATCTAGTGACATATTATAAATTTTAATCTTATGAATTGAATATATAATTAGTTGTTTATCTATTCTAGTTATAAGATTTATCTTTAGTCTCAAATTTTCAATAATTTCTAGATTAAATATGAGTGTGGGTAGTGAACTACGTTTTTCCAATTTAGGTTTTGTAAGGTCATTCCTTTTAAAATCATGTGTCTTAGTGTTATTCCTAACATCATATCTAGCAGCATGTTACAGTTACTATGTATACACATCCTAATACATTTATAAACATGTCATGAATATTGGTATTTAATATATATACATAATTTGAAGTAAATTTCATTGTAGACTTAACCAACATGTTACCCAAACTTACAGTTATAAAGATACCTTCTTGTACATATTTTGTGTTCCCTTTTATTCAAGATTAACCAACCTAGATGGGCGTGTTCCATATATATGTGTATTTTAATGTATCCCCTAGAACATATATATGTATTTAAGATTTTAAACTCATGAGAAAAATATCACTGATATTAGGATACACTCACTAATGACTCTAGACCTCATAACTTGGTAACGTATACAATCAGCAATACAATGATCCGTCAAACTATTTGGATCCTAAATGTACCCTTGTTTTATATAGCTATTGTATATAATATCTAGTCTCCAAGTTAATGCATCATTATGGGTTGGTTTCCAGGCGGTTCAATGTTGTAGTTGTATTTCTTAATGTTATTACTAAACCAAAATGTATATACCCTACTATATAGATAAGTAAGACGGTTAACTAGTTTAGGTTATGGTATATTTAGGTTGTTTATCTAGTTGTTTAGATCATCGTCTACTACATGTATAGCATATCCATATGATAAGATTTCTAAGACCAAAACATTGGGAAATGAAACGACAACTTACAGGTTGAAAACATTCATAGTAATTGGGTTCTTGATTGGTTCACAGCAGGACTGCAACCCATGTTTGTCGTCATGTTTGTGGCAACACAAGTAGCCAAAGGATGCAGTTAAAGGAAAGATCTTTGTGGGGACAGTCGGTGGAATGTTTCAGTAGCCCGGTCAACCATGGCAATCTTATTGTAGAGGCAAATGAGGTTGGCAATAAATCCCTTAGCGGTGATCACGAGGTGTGAGCATGTGGTCCTCGAGGATGTCTTTTGCAGTGTTGGGGCATCAGGCAGAGATGAGGCGATTATTCAGATCAAAGTAGGCACTGCTCATTCGGTAGTAGTGGGAAGAGGAGGTGGATAGGTCCCTACAACAAGAGAAAGGAGGCTCCGATCTATTTCTCAGAAGAGGGTTCTGACATAAGGTGGATGATGACAGTGGTGTAAGGGGTAGACAAAAGTGACTATGGGTGGCTGCGAGCAGGCAATTGACATTGCAAAATACTTCTACGATCTATGTTGGTGTGTCCTCTTCAAAGGTGAATGTGTTAGCACGTAAGTACTGTAGCGTCGTTACTGTAGCAACTCATTTATTTAGCATGAGTTAAGCCCAATGTAGTGCAGCAATTACATGTGAGAATGTAGTGTTGTTTCTAGTGCAAATGGCAAAGAAGTTTTATCCCATATTGCTCACATCTAGAACTTTTGTGGTCCTCATATGTAGGATCACATGGGGCACTAGTGTCCAAAGGAGTCCTAAGAAGGAGGTATGCTCACCTCCTTGGTGGGTGGGGTTACCACATCACAACACACGCACGCACGCGCGCGCCACCTCGTTGGTGGGTGGGGTTACCACATCACAACACACGCACGCACGCGCGCGCCACGCCTGGCCGGGCTCGGGCTCGGGGGTTGTGGGTTGTGGAGAATGTCTTCCGTCTTCTTTTTGCACTAGGATACAACTAAGTAATTAATTACTCGTGTAATTAATTGTTGCTTTCTTATTCTTATTTCTTAAATCCTAGGACGTGCGTGGCTATATATATACACATCTGGTCATTAGGGTAAAACACACCGAAAACAGTCTTCTGCCGCCGTGTGTTTTGTGAGCCCTAATCCCGAGCGTGAGAGTCGTCGTCCCCGGAGTCGCTTTGTGGAGTTGTCCTCTTGTGCGAAGCGTGACTCCTCCTTCCTGTTTTCGAGACGCAGCTGTCAGGCGGTGGTACCTGCGGTGGCTGTACTGCACTGGTAGCAGTGTGACGTGCAACAATCCAGGTTCGTGCCGGATCAAGACTGGGAGAACGGTGCCTATCCGCGAGGATTGTCGGGCACTGATTTCTTTAAGTAACACGTTCGTTTCTCAACGAACGATCTGGTTTGCGAATCTAACTCCTGTTTTCTGTTCTCCTGCTTTATTTGTTCTTTGATTCTTATTTTGGATCTGCTTGGACTGTTAATTATATTGCACCTGTCGATGTTGCATGAACGACAATAACCAACATTAACAACAGTCTTAAAGAAATCATTATCTGTCGTTAATTAACTATGGCCGGTCTGGGTGGTTCGGGATGTAAAATTGATACAACTAATACGCCTGAAAAGTTTACTGGTACGAACTTTGCCCGTTGGCAGAGTCGTATGGAAATTTGGCTGAATATTGCGGGTTATGATCAGTATTTAATTGAAACTGAACCTGTATCTGATGAAACAATTCTTGATAATACAAACATTATTGCTAATTGGAAGAAGGGTGATAAAACGTGCCGCGGGTTGATTCTGTTTGGTTTAAATAACAAACTGTATGATTCTTACTCAAAGTCGTTAGTCACTACGTCTAAGGTTTTATGAGAATTGTTAATTAAGAATTTTAGCACTGAAAATCAAGGTGTTGAAAAATATTGCGTGTCTAAATTTCTTAAGTTTCAGATGGTTGAGGGTAAGTCAGTTTCTGATCAAACACACGATCTACAACTCCTAGTTCATGAACTCTCAGATGCCAAGATGGTGTTGCCTGAGAAATTCGTTGTTATGTCTATCATAGAAAAATTCCCTAAGTCTTGGGAATCGTTTGGTATGTCTCTGAAGCATCGCAAAGGGACACACACCATGGATGAATTAATGATGGATATTAATATACAAGAAGAACACTTAAAGGAGAAAGGGGTCAAGGTGCCTACTGATGCAAATCCAACTGTTAATCTTACTTCTACGAAAAACACCAAAGATAAGAAATCTAAGAATGCACATAAACCCAAGGCAAAGATCCAAAAGAAACCGAAGAACAAACCTTGTTGGACTTGTGGACAGGTTGGCCACTGGAACAAGGATTGTCCTACAAAGAAGGCAAAGAAAGCTACCACATCTACAACTGAGGAGGCTGTGGTCAATATGATGACTGCATCCTTGAACCTCAATGATGGGTACGTGTCTATTAAACCTGAAATTCTTTCTATTTTTGAACCACTTTATTAGATAATTGACACTGGGGCTAATGTACATGTGTGTGCTGATAAATCCCTATTTGTGTCTTATCAGGCCTCTCGAGGTCGGTCCGTGACTTTGGGCGATTCCAGCTCTGCAGAAGTCAAAGGCGAAGGACGGGTGGACTTGAAGTTCCCTTTGGGGAAGGTTTTGACTCTTAAGAGGGTCAGACATGTTCCAACCATTCGACGCAATATCCTTAGTGGCGTCATATTAGTTAGAGAAGGTTATAGAGTATACTGTAAATGTAATAAGGCTATTATTACACGCCTTCGTGATTCTTTGTTTTTTGGCAAGGGGTACTTATGTGATGTGGAGAACTTGTTTAAGATTCATGTTGAACCTGTTTCAAATTCCGTTTTAAATTTGAATGATTATAGTTCTGTTTGCATGAATCTTGTTTCTTTCGATGTATGTCATTCACATTTGGGACATGTTAATGTTGCCTCAATGAAGCGTATGATGAATCTAGATTTGATCCCAAAATCTGAAATTAGCAACAATAAATGTGAAATCTGTGTACAAGCTAAATTGCCTAGGAAGCCTTTTCATTATGTGAATAGGAATTCGGAAATTTTGGATTTAGTTCATATAGATATCTGTGAATTTAATGGTGTTGCTACGAGGGATCAAAAGCATTATTTTATAACTTTTATTGACGATGCGAGTAGATATTATTATGTCTTTTTACTTAGAAGTAAAGATGAGGCATTAGATAAATTTCAAATTTATAAGAAAGAAGCTAAAACTCAAACCGGTAAAGTACTTAAGCGATTAAGGTCTGATATGGGAGGAGAGTATACCTCAAATTTGTTTTTGGAATTTTTCCAATTACATGGTATAGTTCATGAGGTCACTTCTCCTTATTCACCACAATCAAATGGGATAGATGAACGTAAAAACCGAACCTTAATAGATATGGTAAATACCTTACTCTAAACATCTGGATTACCCAACTTTATGTGGGGGGAAGCTTTGAATACAGCTTGCCATATTATGAATAGAGTTCCCCATAAACATTCAGAAAGTAGTCCATTTGAGTTGTGGAGAGGAAGGAAACCGTGTCTTAAATATCTTCGAGTGTGGGGGTGCCTTGCAAAGGTACTTGTCCCTGAACACAAAAGGAAGAAATTAGGACCGAAAATGGTTGATGCCATATTCTTAGGTTATGTAGAGACAAGCTATGCTTATAGATTCTTGATTGTAAAATCAGATATCTCTGGCATTGAGGTCAATACAATTGTGGAATTACGTGATGCTACATTCTTTGAGGATGTGTTTCCTATGAAAACGGGTGTGCCCAATGAAGTATCTCAAGAAGATTCATTTACCACAGGTTCCATTCCCGAGCACGTGGAAAGGATGACAAATGTGGGGGGCGACTCAGAACAAGCTATTTCTGAATCTGATGATTCTGAAGAAATAGTTGAACCAAGGAGAAGTAAACGGCCTAGGACATCCAAGGACTTTGGAAGAGAGTTTCTCACTTACAATGTTGAGGATGATCCTGCTACTTTCAAACAAGCTATGGAATCTCCAGAAGCTAAGTTTTGGAAAGAAGTCATTAATGATGAAATCCAATCAATTCTCTCAAATGGAACTTGGGAATTGGTGGATTTGTCTCTTGGTTGTTCTGCAGTTGGTTGCAAATGGATTTTTAAGAAGAAACTTAATGCAGACAGGACAATCAATAAGTATAAGGCTAGGTTAGTTGCTAAGGGTTACACACAAAGGGAAGGAATAGATTATTTTGATACTTATTCACCTATTTCCCGTATGACCACAATCCGAGTGCTTCTAGCATTGGCTTCCATTTATAATCTCTATATCCACCAGATGGATGTGAAGACCGCATTCTTACACGGTGATCTTCAAGAAGAGATATATATGGAACAACCTGAGGGATTTGTGGGTCGTGGGAATGAGTCCAAAGTGTGTAAACTTGTTAAGTCATTATATGGATTGAAACAAGCCCCTAAGCAATGGCATGAGAAGTTTGATTCTGTGATATCATCGTTTGGCTTTATTTCTAATGAATTTGATAAGTGTCTCTACTGCAAGATTGTCGATAATGGATTCATTTTGTTATGCTTATACGTCGATGATATCCTGCTTTTTGGTTCCGATATGAAAGTAGTAAAAGAGACAAAGTCATTCTTGTGTAGCAAGTTTGAGATGAAGGATATGGGTGTCGCTGATGTGATTTTAGGGCTTAAAACCATAAGGTCTACTGATGGTATAACTCTCTCTCAGTCTCACTATGTTGAGAAGATACTAGAGATGTTTGAGTACACATCACGTAAACCTGTTAAGACTCCATATGATTCATCCAAGCCCTTGTTCAAGAATGAGACTGGGGTTCCAGTATCTCAATTATGATACTCTCAGATTATCGGAAGTTTGATGTATCTTATGAACTGTACATGTCCAGACATTGTGTTTGCCATGAACAAGTTAAGTAGATACACCAGTTGTCCCGACAAGAGCCATTGGGAAGCTCTTGACAGAGTTCTGAGGTATATCAAGGGAACACATTCCCTTGGGCTGCATTATGGTAAACATCCTTCCGTAGTCGAAGGGTATAGTGATGCAAGCTGGATTGCCATGAATTCTGGGAGTAATGGTGTCTCAGGATATGTATTCCTGTTGGGAGGAGGAGTTGTTTCCTAGAGGTCTAAGAAACAGACCATATTGTCTCGGTCCACTTTTGAGGCAGAGTTGTGTGCTCTAGATGAAACTGGATTGGAAGTTGAATGGTTACATGGACTTATGTCTAGTTTACCTATGGTAATGAAGCCGCTTCCTGCGATTTCAGTTCACTGTGATAGCACTACAACTATTGCTAAGATAAAGAGTTCCAAGTACAATAAAAAATAGCGTAGACACATCCAAGTCAAATTAAAATATGTAAGGGAGTTAGTGTCTAATGGGGTCGTGGTTGTGGACTACGTCGGTACCAAAGATAATACAGTTGATCCTTTCACTAAAGGTCTTACCTTGGCTTTAGTGGAAAAATCCAGGTTGGGGATGGGACTGAAACCCCTATAGATTTGCAGGCAGTAGCAACCCAACCCAAAAGAGTGGAGATCCCACAAATTGGGTTCAATGTGGTAATAACAAGCTGTCGGGTAAATCGGATGACACTATGTATTCTTGTTTGATGCTTCTAGCATCTGTGTGTCTATTTCCTGGAAACTTGTTAGTGTCATGACTGCAAGTTAGTAAGAGAGTAGTCTCTTAATGGTGTCAAGTCTTAGGACAGGATGTTAGTAGTACATCCTTGGAGACTCCAGCTAAGTGATTGATGTTGTGTAGGCCGCAACAGGAGAATTGGGTTGTTCTCTGTTATCAATCATGATATAAAATTTTGTATGCATGGCCTTAATGCATTGTTTTTCTTTACTACCATGTCTTTATTGTGTTGTTACCAACCTATACTCTTATACCCAAGGTTCAGGTTCAAGACTTTTATTCACCTAGTTCCTACAGGAGTCACAGTTGGATAACTCAGGTAGATTCAAACCGAAAGGTATCTGCTGAAAGCACAGTATGGAGGACTGAATGGTAGAGCACACTACACATTAGACTTTGTGGGGGATTGTTAGATAAATGATGGTTACTGTAGCTTCACATAATTACTGTAGCATGTAATTACTGTAGTGTCGTTACTGTAGCAAGTCATTTATTTAGCATGGGTTAAGCCCAATGTAGTGCAGCAAGTACATGTGAGAATGTAGTGTTGTTTCTAGTGCAAATGGCAAAGAAGTTTTATCCCATATTGCTCACACCTAGAACTTTTGTGGTCCTCATATGTAGGATCACATGGGGCACTAGTGTCCAAAGGAGTCCTAGGAAGGAGGTATGCTCACCTCCTTGGTGGGTGGGGTTACCACATCACAACGCACGCACGCGCGTGCCACGCCACGCCTCGCCTCGCCTGGCCAGGCCGGGCTCGGGCTTGTGGCTTGTGGCTTGTCGATTGTGGATTTTGGAGAATGTCTTACGTCTTCTGTCTTCTTTTTGCATTAGGATACAACTAAGTAATTAATTACTCGTGTAATTAATTGTTGCTTTCTTATTCGGATTTCTTAAATCCTAATTAGAAAGTATTTCTCTTTTACGGTTTATTCCGTATTGTGTACAAGAGCAACCGAGTGTTGCGTCTCACTGGGAATAGGATTAGGGACGTGCGTGGCTATATATATACACATCCGGTCATTAGGGTAAAACACACCGAAAACAGTCTTCTGTCGCCGTGTGTTTTGTGAGCCCTAATCTCGAGTGCGAGAGTCGTTGTCCCCGGAGTCGCTTTGCGGAGTTGTCCTCCTGTGCGAAGCGCGGCTCCTCCTTCCTATCTTCGAGACGCAGCTGTCAGGCGGTGGTACCTGCGGTGGCTGTGATGTACTGGTAGCAGTGCGACGTGCGCGAGCAAGACGTGCAACAATCCAGGTTCGTGTCAGATCAAGACTGGGAGAATGGTGCCTATCCGCGAGGATTTCCGGGCACTGATTTCTTTAAGTAACACGTTCGTTTCTCAACGAACGATCTGGTTTGCGAATCTAACTCCTGTTTTCTGTTCTCCTGCTTCGTTTGTTCTTTGATTCTTATTTTGGATCTGCCTGGACTGTTAATTATATTGCACCTGTCGCTGTTGCATGAACGATAATAACCAACATTAACAACAGAATGAACATGAGGTTGGTGGTGGCAGCGTCTGGCGATGATGCCCTGCAGCGGCTGTGGTTGTGAGGATAGAAGGCAATGCCATCACATCCTCTGCAAACCACTACAGAAATAGCGACATCCTTCTAATTTCCAAGTCCATTGGGCGTAGGCATAGGAAGAAGAGGGTCGGGGCGACATGGTGGTGTCAGGTCGAGAGGTTACAGAATTGAAGTGAGGAAGAAGGATGGCCACTGACGATTTCTAGCCATTGGCAGCGGCTTGCAGAAAGAGAAAGACTGACAGATGAGATCTGCAGTGGTATCTACAGAGTTGCGGGTGATTGTAACACCGCTTGGCTAAAGGGGCGATGACCTCATTGTGGTGGCTGTGCTGATGCTCGAGGACTATTGGCTGGTGTGAGGTCAGAGAAGAAGACATGTCATGGCTAGGACGTCCAAAGGAGAAGGTGCAAAGGAGTCAGCGGTCATAATGGTGGTGGCGCTAGGGAGTAGCACATCGTTACTGATGTTGCAGGTTGAACATAGCACTGGCAGCGAACCTTCTACCTGTCACCAGATGGGCACCTCCCAGAGAGGATATGGTTTAGTAAAAGAGAGGGAAGGAAGTGGAGAAGAAGAGGAGGGGGAAGGAAATAAACATGGATGAGGAGGCACTACTGAAAATAGGGTATAGGTGACATTTAAGTATGTAACCTTTTACCAAAAAGGTGACATGATTGACTATTACCTAAAAAATGAATGTCACCTATTTAGAGTGGGCTTTGTGCAATGTAGCCTATTTGAATAAACGTTATCTATTAGTGGTTTTCACATTCCAAAGTAGGGCAATACGTGACATCATAGTATATCACCCACATTAAAAGAACCACACAGATTGATGTCACCCATTTCATCAAAAGTGAAGTCGACAGTCATTATTAGAAAGCTAATATATAACACAAATGTATATGTATGTGTATGTGCATGCACTGCCCAACAATGGACAGAAATTTCATATTCCGGTCACCAATCAAATGCAGAATTGTTTTTACAGTAAATTCAAGTGATTATAGTAGAAAACTATAAACAGTTTGTCATCATCTAGACATCACAAATGGATAACGAATAATTTCATTTCTTATAACTAGTAATCAATTACATACTCATCATGTTTAATTTGTTTACATTCATACACATGACCCAAATACAACTTGACATAATCATAAACCCAAACATGAATTGAATCTGAAGTTCAAGAAAACCCACAACCAGTTGATCCCACATGGGTAAACCCGGGAAAATCTGAACACAAATTGAACATTGCAGTCTGAAATTGGGAATCACCCAAGGTACCAAACAGAGACCCAGAGGAAGGACCGCTCATCTAGGCTCAACCGAATGATCTACCTGTACAAAGCGTACCATTGGTTCACCATCTGCACGAGAAACCCAACGCCAAAGAGTGCCATCATCAACTATCTGATCTTCTGCTGCTTGTCCATGGAAAATTCCTCATGTTGCAGTAGCACAAGACATGTGGCGAAAACTCCCACTTGTCTCGCCAACGCTTTTTCTTCTGATCTCTTTCTGATCTAACAAATTCATATGGTTATAAGAAAACTATGGTGTAAAATAGGGGCAAAACATTAAGAAATTTAGGTTTGATTTCACATAAACTGCAGTAAGCAATCTGATTATGAAAAAGAATACAAGAACTCATTTTTTTCATTTTACTAATCTAAGCTCGAACTAGATGTCATATTCATTTTTTTTATTTAAAAATTGCAGTAGCTAACAATATCTAAAGTTCCACAAGACAACATGAGAATAATGACATGAAAGGAGGAGATGGAGAGAAGGGATGGGGGCTGAGGTAGGAGGAAAGAACTTCTAATATTCCACTCTAGTAGTGGCGCATCTTGACATTGAGAGGGGGAGAAACATATATATGCAGAGTTCACGAATATCATATATCCTAAATATATGTTATTGGTAGGGGGACATATAAGTATCTTTTATATATCTCGTTAGGCTTGATTTGCTCTGTCATAGTTATTATGTTGAGTTTTTTTCTTGGTTTATACTACTTTATTATAAGAATAAGAATCCAATGAGAAGCTGAATTAGATGTGTCCTAAATCCTAAGTAAGCAAAAGCTTACAAATCAAATACACACACCTGGAAGATAGCTCTATATACCGAGGATGAATTAATTCGTCAGCAGACTCCAGTCCCTCAATGACCTGTCATAGTGAACACTGTAAATAGCTCATTGCCAATGGTTGAATCTGGTATGGCCTCTTCTCATATAGACATTCTTCACACTAATTTTTCGTCCAAAAAATTAGCTTACAAATCAAATGCACACACCTGGAAGAGAGCTCTATATACTGATGATGAATTGATTTGTCAGCAGGCTCCAGTCCCTCAATGACCTGTCATGGTGACAATTGTAGATAGCTCATTGCCAATGGCTGAATCTGGTATGGCCTCTTCTCATATAGACATTCTTCACACTAATGTTTAGTCCAAAAACGAAGGTATCATCCCCCCTATGTCCAATGTGTATTGCATAAGTATAAGAATTTCATCTCTTTCTTGGGTATGTTTGAAGAGAATTTGAGTGTTCAATACGAATCTGATCCTCCCTTCACGCCCCTCCCAAATCCAATACCTACAGGTGTAACAGTGAAAATGTTCAACCAAATGATCAATATAAATAGACATAGCATGACTAAACATATAAGTAGCAATAAGGATCAACATATAAGCAGCAGTATGGTTAAATGTGTTATTAAAATATTTGAGCTTTTGTTATTCATTCAAGAAGATGCAAGGCCTATAAGCATATGACCTCACCTTAGAGTCTAGTAGTGGAGACATATATACATTGTGCAAGGTATAAATTTTCTTAAGAGACATGCCAGGGAGCCTCAGAAGTAGAGGTGAACGTGGATCCAAGATATGAGCTTCTTCAAAAGAATGTGACATGATAGATAATCACAGTTCCATATAGTTGTTATTCTCTGTGCAGATGACCAAAGCCAAATCACTAGCAATGCTTACAAGCAAAACTATAGAGAAAATCTAGACGTAGGGAAAGATTTCATGTTGAGCAAAACCTCAGTCTGAATGGATCAAACAAACACTTAATAACAGCTAAAAGTCATATAAGTGAAGTGGTCAATCAAGACCAAAAATCAGTGACCGAGCTTTGTTGAACTTAAACCATCAATCACATATTCTTTTTTCATTCTAATCAAGAAGGTTCTCTATGTTAGGAAAATCAACTTGAGTCAAGCACAAAAGAGAGCCTGACATAGAACATACGGAATGTAGGTTTGAGAGTGTGGTGTTGACTTACCTTAAAAGAGTTTTAAGTGGTGTTGCTCCTGATTTATCATGCATCTCCAAGTTCAGTTGTATAAAGTAGAGTTTGTGGAGAAATAACCAGCGATCTAATAAGCCCATGTTGGCAGAGTGATGTCCAGGCATTGGTTGGAATTAGCTCCGGTGGGCGGTCTGGCAGATAGGGCGACGAGTGATGGATCACCATGACAGCCTTGAGCTCCTCACGCAAGGCGAATGCTTTGTCCTCCTTCAAAGATCTCTCCGCCACGTAGGCCATAATGATAACTGGAACACGATTAAGAAAAGAGAAGGAAACTCGGGCAAGAAATCCCTAGAATAGAGAAAGATGGAGGGGGGAGAACAATACCGTTGGGAAGAAGATTACGGAGAGGAGGCCAGGAGTCACAGCACCGGCAAGAGGGAGTCAGCATGATTGATCACTTTGCGGAGGCAAGGAGTCCGCGAGAGGGGAGACGAGTCGGCCGTTTGTCGCGTCGGCGAGAAGTCAGAGTCGTGGTTTAGGCGGCGAATGAATCGTGCACGAATTGGGGGAGAGGTGGTAGAGTGTGGGATTATAAGCTCCTAACAATTGCATACTAACAACTTTATTTTAAAGCTATATTACATAGGGCCCCGAAGCCTAACAGTAAAGAGAAAAAGTATGTATTCCATTTAATACCATGAGCCCGTTCTTCGTAATCTTTACATTGTAGTCCTATGTGAGCCGGATATCCTTTGGAGCCATGTTAGGTTAATATTATATAACTACATTTGGAACCATATTAGGCAACTAACAACTTTATTTTAAAGCTATATTACATAGGTCCCTGAAGCCTAACATCAAAGAGGAAAAAGTATGTATTCCATTTAATAATATGAGCCCATTCTTCATAATTTTTACATTTTAGTCCCATGTGATCCGGATATCCTCAAGAACCATGTTAGGTTAAGATTATTTAGCTACATGTGGAACCATATTAGGCAAAGATGACAAAATTTAATTTGATACTCTCATGATGAATCTTAAAGTCTCTATCTAGATAAATTATATTATAATGGTAGAAGTATCACCATTTAAATTTAGCCTTGAAAAATTAGCTATACAGTTCTGTTTTTGTTTTGCATGCAAGAGAAGGGCATGATGAATCAAATTACCTTCCGGATTATCTTTAATAAATAGGTTGTGCATCTCATACATATTTAGTGAGAGGGAGACCATATTAGAATAATAAAGGTTTTATTTCTTCAAGATGAACCATATGATAAAGGAGACCAAAGTAGATGTTTATGTGGAAAACTAAGACTGTACGTTGATGTGTTTGATAAGTACAAAAAAACAAAACGTGTTATACCATATACTTTTTCAAGAAAAATGTGATTAGTTGAATTCTAGTGAAGTAAAATTAAAGTGAATTGTGGCTTAAAGATATCATGTAAAAGATTTTTTGAAGGAAAAAAATGTTTTAGAATAGTCATGAATATGTATCATGTTGATGCCTTGGTAATGTCCTCTCACACTAAGTCCCTACAAATAGAACTTTGAGGAGTTGTGACCCACATCATGACAATTTCTACTTCCAACAAGTCCTTAAAAATGCATTTGGAAGGATCCACATCCCATACTATGATAATGACGTCTCACACCAAGTCCATGGAAATACATTTAGGAGAAGCCAAGACCCATATCATGAAAATGTCCTCTCGTAGAAAGTCCTAAAAATAAATATGCGAGGAGCCAAGACCCATGTCATGATAGTGTCCTTTTATAACAATTCCCTAAAATTTCTTATGGGATGAGCCAAGGTCCATATCATGACGGTGTCCTATCAGAAAAACTCCTCGGATCATGACATTGACCTCTCACAAAAATTCCCTTAATATGTATTTTTGAGCTTCCATGTCCCATATCATGACAATGTCTTCTCATAGTAAGTCCCAAAAAATGCATTCTGAAGGAATATCATGACAGTGTCCTCTCACAACAAGTCCCTTGAAATGCATATGGGAGGATCCAAGGCCCATATGATGAGAGTGTCCTCTCACACTAAGTCCTCAAAAATGTATTTGGAAGGATCCATGACACATATTATCACAATGTTCTCTCATAGAAAGTCCCTCAAAATGCATTTGTAAGGAGTCGGGGCCATATCATGACAATCTTCTCTCACAAAAAGTCCCTGAAAATGCATTTGTAAGGACCTACATCCCATACCATGACAATTTCCTCTCATATCAAGTCCCTAGAAATGCATTTTTGAGGAGCCAATGCCCGTATAATGATAGTGTCCTCTCATATAAGTCCTTAGAAATGTATTTCAAGGGAGCCAAAACCTATATCATGGTAATGTTTTCTCACAATAAGTCACTAAAAATACATTTGTGAGGAGTCGGGTACCATATCGTCATAGTGTCCTCCCATAAAAAGTGTTTGGAAATGAATTTGGGAGGATCCATGACCCATATCATGATGGTATCCACTTACAACTTGTCCCTAAAAATTCATTCGGGTGAAATATCATAGCAATGTCCCCTCACTACAAGTTCCTAGAAATGTGTATGGGAGGAACATAAGCCCATATCATTAGAGTGTACTCTCACAACAAGTCCACAAAATGCATTTACAAGGAGCCATGGCCCATATCATGACAACACCCTCTCACAACAACTTCCTTGAAATGTATTTACAAGGATCCACGGGCCATATCATGGCATCATACTCTCACAACAAGTCCCCAAAAATGCATTTACAAGGCCTCATGGCCCATATCATGACAATTTCACTACTAAAAAATGTGGATATAGTGTCGGTTATGTTAGGTATACAACGTCGGTTAAAACTCGATGACCATAAAGGCGACACCATCCTTTGTTGGTTAATGAGACCGAAGACAAAACCTTTTGTCATCAGTTCCATGTTATATCAAAAACGACAATGTTGCATGCAGCGGGTGAGGAATTTGTGGTCTCCTTTGACATTTCCTCATCGGTTATTAGGACAATAACCAATGCCTTTAAGCTAACATGTAATAGTTCCTTGTCATGATTTGGTCATCAAGCGAGGAGGTTGGAGAAGTGGCATCATAGTAGCACCAGATGAGGAGGAGGAAGAAGTAGTGGAGGAAGCTTTGTAGGAAGCTCCGCGGCAGAGGAAGATCTAGCGGCAAGCAGCTTTGGCGGCGGAAAGGGGAAGAATCGCAAGTAAAATCACTAGAGAACTGTTTCCAGAGAAATGCATGTAGGGAAAAAGAGGGGAAAAGGGTTTCTAGTGGGGTTTCAGTATGACCTACCCTATCGGTTATTTACATACTTGATGGACTAGGGTGTAGGTCGTCAGTTGTAGATAAACAACCACTGGAAAAAAGACAACTTTGTTATCGGCTAGCTACAACAAACCAACATATAACCCCGCAACCCAGCAATGTAAACACCATCTAGTATTTTGGGAAGATATGAAAAACCACAAATGGAGAAAGTGATGGAAGCTAAACAACAAAATGCAACAAAAGTTTGAGCATTATAGGTTGTTTATGGCATCCTATGGAACCAGGCAGCTGAGCCTTGGAGAACTAGATCCTTTGTCAGAGAGCTAAGAGAAGAGTTGACGAGTGCTAGCATTAATGGAGTTTGTGTTCACAAGATTATAAACTCCATACCTAGAGAGTTAGGAAGGCTGGGTCGTGGATCCCCTGATATCTTTATATCTACAGATAGTAGAAGAATTCCGAACAGGATCAAAGGGATGGCCAGATTGGAGAAGAGACACGTACCATATATTGTTTTTGAGAGGGCGGAGATCGATGTTTAATGGCGTGTGGGTCTTGCTATAGCAGCTGTTTATTTTTTGGTTTTTGTTTCTTGTGGGTGCTTTATGGGAGTTTTGGAAGATACCCAAGTTATAAGAGCGGGAGTTGTATTTTTTATGATGATTTAGCCCACAAGAGGGGTGTGGGATGAATAAAAGCAACCCCTGGCTTATATATAAAAAAAATGCTAAAAGAATAATACATAAAGTACAAAAAAAACAAAATTTGCAACATGAAACACAAATCCATCCAAACTAAATGGACTAAAAAGACCCATGAATTGCATGTCAACCCACATCATTGAAATTTAAACCCAAAAATTATTTTCATGCCATATTGATAAACAATACTCACAATAATGCATTAGGTCTTTCTATCACCTTTACCTTCATTGATTCAAATCCAAAGTTTTCATTGGTCTCATGTTGCAATTTGTAACATCTTTTACATATTTCATGTCAAATCCAAAAAAAGTGAAATGTTAGTGATAGATATGCTAAATGAAAATTATGAAAACAATGAGAAACATAGCGAAGTGTGTGATATATACCTATATTATTCTGGCATAAGATAATATTTCATTGTAGATAACATTTTTGTTTATTCTGGTAGTTTTTCTTCCCATAGATGTGGTTCAATGAGAAGCTTAAGATATGTTGGTGATTTCACCCTAGACAAAGCACAATAACTGATTATAAGATAATATTGGTTGAGGCAAATATGTTTCACCTTTTTCTAAAATTTTTCCTTGTGCCTTATTGATTGTCATTGCAAAATATGACAAAACTAGACTTGTACTATCTTGAATGAAAATGGTAATTTTCATTGTATTTTAAATTTATGAATCAATTTAATTTTCAAAATGAATACTCTTTGTCCTTTCTTATGATCAAATTCTATTTTGACATCAATTGTCCTATATTGCATCGAACAAGGTTAGACATCATCTTCCATCCAATGGAAAATAGAGTATGGACCAGGTCAGCAACCTCCCTTTAGATTTGTGTCTCTAGACAAACAACTCTAGAATACTACACTACTTCCTTTGGATGTGAGGTATGGATGCCCCATAGACATTCCACACTATAATAGTTCGACACCTTTATTGTAGGACAAGCCTTATCAAATCTTGATAGGAGCTAATAAATTTTCTTTTAAGTGTTTAGTGGTGTTTTCTCTCTCTTTAATTTCTTAGGGGAGCAATATTGGTTATGAATGCTACATTCTTATTGACTATCATATAGAATAATATACAACCCCTCCTATACTACTGGCATGTTAATAAAATAGTAAGTGTCTTTTTTTGGATATCTTAATTATAGGATATATCTTCTAATAATTAATGATAATATATTTTATTATAGTATACAGTAGAGTAGGCATTCACCTCTTTCTATTTTTTGAATATGTTATTTTAAAAAGAATGGAGACGAAATGTTGGGTTGTTGTTTGTGATCGAATAAATATAAAATTCGTCCTCTATTACACTTTAGCAACCCAACTACCACACTTTAGGGGTTCGTTTCATCGAGTCCCCTCCTTGAACCAGGTCTTGCCTCCTATTTCATAGCCTAATCTGCCTACTCCCGGTGTGCATTGGGTCAATGTTGCTTCTAGTCAATATGTTCATCTCATCACACTAACCCAACACGAGAAGGAATTCAATGTAATAATAAAGGTAGAGGGGGATTAACCCAGCAAAGAGCATATGCATCTTTCACCATTCTAGATCACCATTGACTTCTATGATGACTCCATCAACTTTCTTGGCTAGCTATAATGTGTCCTCATCCCTAATGGTAACCACTGGCATCTTGGTAGTCACATATTCATCAACGGTAACATAAATTCAATGGTGATTCCAAATACAGGGTCTTGATCCCCCCTCCAACCTCCTTTAGTTCACACCCATCACTTAAACGATGGGGGCATCCACTGCGGCTTGGACATTAGGGGTGGCCATAACCTGAGTACTCATATAGTGTAGTTGGTTATTAGAGCCTTTCTGTGATCCACCTATACCATCCCTTGTGTGACAGGGTCATGTTCAATGCATGTCATTGGGGACGTTCTCCACGAGTTAGGAAGCCAAGTAAGTCGGCAACTAGTTAGTTTTTGTGGCCTGATCATGAAGGTAGATTAATTGTTACTCATTTTAGTAGGAGAAGGCTACTGGCTACTCCTTTTCTCATCCATTTGTGTGCGTCCTTGTCCATTGAATGGTAGGGTGTAGATTATATTCCCATAATAGGTGGCATCATCTAATACAAGGTGCAGCTTGCTCCTTGTTTAATTAGGAACAACAAATTGTAGGGTCCTAATCGCGGGCATAGCAGAAGGTTTGTACCTCTTACACCCAAACATTATCCATACAGATGTCTAGATACATACATCTATTATAATGGTCTAGGATCATGTCAAACTATAGCTTCATATACAACTTCACATGTTAGATAGCTCTACTATTACCACATCAGGTGACATCCTTGCGGAAGACACATCCACATAGAAGTGTACACACCCAAGGGAGATGTTTTTCTGCTCCAATCCACTTTTCCTATGGTATTCCAACTACATTTATGAGGATGTTTAGAGCATAGACACATACTACTATTTTTCCACCTCTAATGATGATACCCAAATCGGAGTAGTCGTGAGAACCTTCCATTTTATGCCTACTTCAGGTGTGCATTATTGCACCAATATGAAGTAGTCATCAATATCCACATATCTTTTATGGTGTCGTACCTCAGGTCTAATCATTGGATACCCATGCTAGATAAAGGATGTGTAACACCCAATTTTTGACAATTTGATAATTATAAAATCATTTTTATTTAAAAAACAGTTGAAGGGCTTAATGTAAAAAGGTCATGGAATGATATTCCTTATTAAAAAACTAAAGTAAGATAAATAATAATAAAATAAAACTAAAATACACTTTCTCTTATACATATGCCATCATGTATTGCAATTAACTTAAAATGTTGAATGGATGGTTTCCCTTCTCTTTTTCTGTCACTTATCCTTGAAAATGTTTAAAAGAAATAAAAGAGGAAGATAAAAAGGAGTAGAATTCAAAATGACAGAACATATAGCTTTCCTTCTTTCTTTGATAAGCTTTTAACGTAAAAGGGAAACAACATACTTCACTATTTCTATCTCGTCTTTAGAATACTCAAAAGACATAAAAGAAAAATGCAATGCAATTAATGACTTAATTTTGGATGCATGGAAAAGAATATCCATCAATCACATGGTTTGGATATTACTTTCTTTCCCCTATTGAATATGTGTAATGTTATCTTCTCTGGAGTCTCTTTCTTCAAAAAATTATCCATATAGGCATAGTAGACTTAAATGAGGATAAATATTGATCATCTCATTTTTAGAGTCAAAGAAATAATTATGGAGAATCTTTTCACATTATCTCACCTTTTTAATGCATGAAAATGAAGTAAACAAAAAATATGGAAAGTGTGGATAAAAGATATTCAAAACTCAAACTTTATTGGCTACTAAGGATCTAGAGTGTGTAATTAATGTCTGGTCAAGATTTGTTTCTATTTCAAATTTGTTTTACCTCTCAATAAATATAAAACACAATCTCAATCACTTTAACACATGCAATGTCAACATTAATTAATTGTTGATCAAAATTAGTCAACATGAGACCATATATTTAAATTAGTAGAAGGGAAGCTGGAAGGGGAGTTTAATTATTCTCTTTTTTAACATTCCAAAGTTTAAATTATTGAATACAATGTGATAAATGTATTAATTTGAGAATACAAAAATGTGAGTTTTGACCCATCACCTTTCCAACACAAATAGAAAGTGTGATATGAAAATGAAAATGTCATTATGGATGAAAATATGTTATAAAATTTATGTAATTGGTATGGACAATTAAAAATGGTTTACTGTTACATAGTTATAACATCATTTTAAATAGAGAATTATATGGGAATGAGTAATTGCAGTCAACAATTTTTTTAATAACACATTGAAATCACATTGTATATTCTTGTTATACAATTAGTGCATGTAGATGTAAAATAAAGTTCTTTTTCTCTTTCCTCCATTTTGTGGCTTTTTATAAAATAAAATAATGTGTCTTGGCCATAGTAACATGGAAATAAGACAATATAGTAATTATCTAAGGAACGGTACAACTCTCTCACCTTTTCTCTCTTTCTTTGTGATTATAAAAAATGTAGTGGTAATTTAATAAGGTAATACTTTTGATAAACAAATAAAAGTAAATGATAATACATTCTCTCTTAAATATGTCAAACAAAATATATTGAAAGATAATAAAGGAAATTCACAAATAAGAGATAATAAGTTTGACCATAAAGTTGGACTTTAGTAATTAACAAAGAGAAAGACGTTTTCACCTATTCTTACCTTTTAATACATTGTAGTTAAGATAATGGCCAATGTTAAATCAAAGGAAAAAAATATATTAAAAATTTTAAATCCACTTGGACTAGAAAATTCTAGATCCCTAAAACCTATAAAAGGGACCCCATGATCCTAGCATACCAAGGAAAAGCACACTAATCTATGTTCTTGCAAATCACATCCAGGCGCTGCCTAAAACATTAGAGAGACCATCTTAGGATCAACTTTGCTCCAAGAACACTAGCCTATGTTCTTGCAAATCACATCCAGATGTTGCCTCAAAGATTAGAGAAACCATCTTAGGATCAACTTTGCTCCAAGGTAATCAGGTCATGCTACTGAGCACAAGTATTTATGGTTGATTGAATGCTAAGTTTAAAGTAGACATTCTCATTTCAAGTTTAATGGTTTAATCATGATCACTATATCACTGTTTGATGCTTGTTATATGTTATGTCCTCTGGTTATAATGTTCACTATGATTAGAGCTTCTGATTAATGATTAATGAAATTCATGTTAAGGTTCAAGAGGGAGAAATCTCATCATGTTAAAAGACCATGTTAATAGGGAGAAATCCCATCAATTTAAAGTTTAAGGATCATGTTAATGTTAATGTGCATGATTAACATAATGGAAAAGAAATAGTCTTTATATGTTCCCGAATCATGGACCTCAAGGGGTCGTCAAGGGCTTTCTTAGCAACAAGGGTTTTCCTAGCAATCATGTGCTCCTAAGGGGGCATCATAGAGAAATGCATACATTTACTATCACATTCTTTGGGTTAATAATGATTCAAGAACGTTCACAGTTAATTCATGTCAACTTTTTCTTACATGTCAAGTATACTTTTTTTTGTTCATATTATAAAGTGACAGTACCATTTACTGATGTGTTGTTTTTCCCCTTTGCATGGTTGGGGATGCGATGTCCCCAGGAGTTGGAGCAAGTAAGGACTCATGAGGAGCAAGCAAGGACTAGAAGACCTATAAGAGCTAACTGGTGGGGTGCCATCCATACTAAGCGATCCAATCATGTTTACCTTTATGAATAGTTTTCCATGTTCAGAAACATTAATATATCATATTGAAAGAACAATGTATGAATCTCAATGGTGAATTATGTGTTTATTTTCTATGATTTCATAAACATGACATTCCCCTTAAAGATGAAAGCTTCCTCTCATTTGTATTATATATCATAAGGAGGGGTGTTACAGGATGTTAGGGAGAAAACCTCCAAGTCACCCCTCAGCTTTTGCGGTCTGTTAATCCATTCATGTAGCAAGTCAGGTAGGGCTTCTTGACAAAGTTCAGGATAATAATTATGTACTTGTGGTAACTATCCATCTTGTCAACAACATTCTTGAGGAACCCCAACCACAACCTTTTTCACCCTCCTTGAAGAAGGGATCCTTTAGAATCATGTGCAACCATTCTACCATAAGGGTTTAATTCCAGCCACTCGTGGAGGGGGATAGCATGCTTTATGTAAACAAAAACCCTCCTCATAGACATACATGACCCACTCGTCAGCATGTACTCTGTCCCCACCACCACCACATGTGCATGGTCCCCTACTACCTACCCTCCCTCTCTCTTTGTCTCACATGCGTGCACACCTTCCACACCACTTGACTCACACTCACACTCACACTCTCCATGTCTCCTTCAATCCCCCTCTCTCTCATTCTTTGTCACATACTCTCTCTCCCTTCTTCCCTTTCTCTCTCATGTGTTCTCTCTCACATACTCTTTCTCTCCCTTCCTCCTTCTCTCTCTCTCTCTCAGAGGAGGGAAGTAATGATAGGAGAGGAGGCAAATACTATGGGGAGATGAGGGAAATAGCAGGACTGTAAAGGAGGGAAGTGATTAGAGAAGTAACATCAGGAGAGGAGGTAGTAATGAGGGAGGATGAGGGAAGTAATAGGGAGAGGGGAAGTGATGAGGAAAGTAGTGGTGGATGAGGGAAGTTATGATAGTAGTAGCAATGGAGAACAGAAGTGATAGTTTTGGTGCCTCTTATTGGTGATTATGTGAATATGTTTGCATAAGATATGCATCCTCCTTGCACTTGTGCACATACTATTTTTCTTAACATTCAGATATTTGGCACCTCCATTTGGTGATTATGTGCATATTTTTGCATGAAATGTGTCTCCTCTTGGACTAATGTGACTGTTATTTTTCTATATGCATGTCATATTTTGGCTATGATATGTGTTATTTTTGGCAATTTTGGCATTGGCTTCTGCTAATTTCATGTAATATTCACATGCAATGTGCCTCCTTTTGGTAACTACACACATGTTCTTTCATGAAATGGGACTCAATTGGGCTCATGTTCCAACCATTCTTATGTAATAGCTAGAGATTGGCATCTCTTTTAAGTGATTTTGTGCATACTTTTGCATCAAATGTGCCTCTTTCTTGGGCTATGCATCTATGTTTTTTCTATAAGCTCATTAGATTTTTTCTACGGTGTGTGCATCCTTTTAAAGACTTGGTGCTTAATTTTAGTGATTCTTTGAATGTTTAATATGTAATGTGAGCCCTTTTGGTATTTATCTGTATGTTTTTGTATGAAATGCATGTCTTACTTGGGCTAATGTGCTTACTACTTTTGTGTAATAATTTGTGATTTGACACCTCTTTTTGGTGATTACATGCATGCTTTTGCATGATATTTGTCTCTTTTTGGGGCTAATGGGCCTACTATATTTCTATATTCGCACAATATTTTGACTATGGTTGTGCACATCTTTTTTGAGGGTTTGTGCCTACTTTTGGTGATTACGTGCATGTGTTACATCCAATGTGTCTCCTTTTGGTAATTATGTGCCTCTTCTTTATGCATGTTTCTCTACCTCATTCACTTTCATCCACTCTCCTTTCCCCTACTTGGATTCCTCCTCTCTTGTATTTATTCCCTCCTCCATCATCTCCCCTCCTCACATCCCCATTACTTCCTTCCACTCTTGTATTAGTTCCTCCTCACATCCCTCCTCTCTCCCTGTTACTTCTTTCCACTCTTTCATTACTTCCCTCCCCACATCCTAACTTTTCTCTCACTTCCCTCGTCACCTTCCTCCTAAACCCTATTTATGCTACCCCCATAACTTCCCTCCTTACACCCCTACCGTTAATTCATTTATCACATCCCTCCTCTCCTCCTTCAACTTCCCTCCTCACCTTTTTTTTCTTTCCTCCTCACTTTCCTCATATATTCTCTTTACTTTTCTCACTCCCTCCTCTTCCCTCGTCACTTCTCTCCCCACTTCTCCAATGTCCCATCATCACTTCCATCCTCACTTCCCTCCTCTCCTCCTTTTAATTCCCTCATCTCCTTCCTTCCCTCCCCACTTCCCTCATTTCCTCCTTTTACTTCTCTCACTGTCCTCTTCTCCCCCTTTTAATTCCCTCATCTCCTTCCTCTACTTCCCTCCTCACTTCCATCATTTCCTCCTTTTATTTCCCTCACTTTCCTCCTCTTCCCTCATCACTTCTCTAATTTCTCCTTGTCACTTTCCTCCTCACTTCTCTCCTCACCTCATCTCACTTTCGCCCTCACTTTTCTTTCTCCTTCCTTTACTTTTGTTCTCTCCTACCTTTACTTCCTTCTTTTTTAGTTTTTTCTCCCAAGAAATGAGGGATCTACTTACTTTGTCCCCTCTCTTTATCCCTTTTCCATCCATTCTCTCCCCACAAATCCCTCAAATCAACCTACCTACCACCCACTACCTACCCATGCCACATCATCCCAAATCCCTCCTTTTCCTCCCCCAAAATTTCTCATAATCCCTTCAAAACGCCTCTCCTAGCGCCCAAACCACTAATCCCCACATGTCAAATGTGTTACCTAACTTTGGACATTAGGTTATGATTTGTGTTACTGCAAGGCCTGAGGAACGATGGAGGGCCTTTCAAAATGATGGGTGGTCTCCTTCATTGTTACATTAATTGTCAGGTTGCTCTGCTCTCATATGATTTGCTTCTCTATCATTGTGCAAGACACATATGGGTTCTTCATAGCCTACTAGTTATGGGGTTAGAGATTCATCTCATCAAGTTGCATTATCTTCTTGACCAGCCATTAGATGGTCAAACCCATACATGTGTCTCTTCCATTAGGATGGGAAGAGGGGTATTGGTGTGGGGTATTGGTGGTCGGTGGATGTGTACAAATTTGGTGGTGAGGTGGTGGTTTGGGGCACTGAAGAGAGTTTATGAGAGTGGGGGAGTGGTTTAGGGTCCCCCTCCCCTTATAACTATTATGGTGTCTTGCTTAATCTAGAGATTAACCATATCCTCCTTTAGTGAGAGGTTTAGGGTACCCAATCATTATTTTTTAATATAGTTGTAGAGGAACATTTATTTTGTTTATTAAAGTGTTGTCATTGTAGGGACAATGATGGAGCAAGGTAGCTTGTAACTGGTTGTATCCACTGTTACCAAACACAAGATTACCCAACACTTTGTGTTAACATTATTTAACATTGAATAGTGCCAACTATGGTCATTTTTCACCAGACAAAACCTTACTTTGGTCCATCTCACCGCATCAGAGTGTTGGAAATGTCAAACACGTTGTCAAATGTTGCATTTGTCTTGTTTGTAATTCCATGTAAATACTTAGTAATAATTTCTTTATTTCTTGTCTTTAATATCCTTTCCTTGGGATTGCATTTATATTGTCTTTGGAGTCGATTACATCACTTTCCAATGTGCTCATCATTCCCCATCATCTATAAGTATTGAATACCCAATATTGATTTCAGACTTTTGATTTTTTGTTCTTCTATGTGGCTGACTTCCTTTTAACCAGATCTTCCATCTTTTTCCTAGCTTGATCTAGGGAAGTATTATAGTTTTCTATAGCTTTATCTAAGGAAATATTACAGTTTAGTGAGTAATTCCACTAGCTTTATGTACCTCCTTGATTTTGATATTATTATGGTGTCAATGGTTTTATGGCATGTGTTAATGGTTATTAAAATTATCCAAGTAATATGGGAAAGTGATTATAGGAAATTTGAGATAGGTTTTGCACCACTATACAAGTGTATTTTTTTACTAGTTCAAGGTTATATTCTTCTCAAATCCAATTTTTCATGAGATAAACCTCTATAAATATTATAATGAATCATGTAGATCCTAGGTGTGCTAATCTATCTTGTAAAAGAAATTTGTTAAAAGTATTATCCTTTCTATCATAGAAAAGATAAAGTCATGTCAAACATGACAGTTCAATAAATATACCGGTTAGATAAGATATTCTTTGTGGTACCAATTTCATTGATTCGAGTAACATAATAAATAGCATATTGTTAGTGTTATAGCAGCATTCATTAGGTAGGAACTTCAATAGTTCAACAATTACATAATAAGAGAAATTATAAACAATTACCTATCTAGATATTCTTATCTAATTCCATTTATCAAATTAGGTGGCCTTCCATTTCTAAAATGAATCTAGAACATTAGTAATATGTGTGGCACTTGGCTCATCCAATGACAAGAAATGTCCCTTAAAAATATTTTTCACAACATACATAAAAATATTTCTTATTATGTACAGTTTGTTATTTTTTAGTCTTGTTATATAGGAACTTTGTCTTCTTTGTTTCACTACTTCTTATGTGCTTAGTAATAGTTTCTTTAATGAATAGCCATTATATGTTTCCAATCTTCATTTTTCTTGGGATTGTACTTATATTGGCTTTGGAGTTGATTTCATCATTCATACATGTGCTCATCATACCTATCCTTTATAAGTGTGAATAGTTACTACTAGTGTCAGGGTTCTCTTCTTATTTGTGGGTGAATTCCTTTTGTCCCAATTTTACAGCTTTTTACTAGGTCGTACCAAGGCAAGATTAAAGTTTAGTGTGTCACTTCATCTAGCACGAAGTACCTCTTTCAATTTAGTATTCATATTTTATGATGCCTATATTTTGAAAAGTTTGTGTTAGAGGTTATTTGCATGATCTGAGTAATATCAGACAGTGATCAGTGGCAAAGTGAGGTAGGTGCTTCCACTGCGGCTTGGACATTAGGGGTGGCCATAACATGAGTACTCATATAGTGTAGTTGGTTATTAGAGCCTTTTCGTGATCCACCTCTACCATCCAGTGTGTGACGGGGTCACGTTCAATGCATGTCATTGGGGACAGTCTCCACGAGTTAGGAAGTCAAGTAAGTCGGCAACTAGTTGGTTTTTGTGGCCTGGTCATGAAGGTAGATTAATTGTTACTCATTTTAGTAGGAGAAGGCTACTGGATACTCCTTTTCTCATCCGTTTGTGTGCGTCCTTGTCCATTGAATGGTAGGGAGTAGATTCTATTCCCATAACAGGTGGCATCATCTAATACAAGGTGCAGCTTGGTCCTTGTTTAATTAGGAACAACAAATTGTAGGGTCCTAATCGCGGGCATAGCAGAAGGTTTGTACCTCTTACACCCAAACATTATCCATACAGATGTCTAGATACATACATCTATTATAGTGGTCTAGGATCATGTCAAACTATAGCTTCATATACAACTTCACATGTTAGATAGCTCTACTATTACCACATCAGGTGACATCCTTGCGGCAGACACATCCACATAGAAGTGTACACATCCAAGGGAGATGTTTTTCTACTCCAATACACTTTGCCTATGGTGTTCCAAATACATTTATGAGGATGTTTAGAGCATAGACACAGACTACTATTTTTCCACCTCTAACAATGATACCCAAATCGGAGTAGTCGTGAGAACCTTCCATTTTATGCCTACTTCAGGTGTGCATTATTGCACCAATATGAAGTAGTCATCAATATACACATATCTTTTATGGTGTCGTACCTCAGGTCTAATCATTGGCTAACCATGCTAGATAAAGGATGTGTAACACCCCTATTTTTGACAATTTGAAAATTATAAAATCATTTTTATTAAAAAATAGTTGAAGGGCTTAATGTAAAAAGGCCATGTAATGATATTCCTTATTAAAAAACTAAAGTAAGATAAATAATAATAAAATAAAACTAAAAATACACTTTCTTTTATACATATGCCATCATGTATTGCAATTAACTTAAAATGTTGAATGGATGGTTTCCCTTCTCTTTTTCTGTCACTTATCTTTGAAAATGTTTAAAAGAAATAAAAGAGGAAGATAAAAAGGAGTAGAATTCAAAATGACAGAACATATAGCTTTCCTTCTTTTTTTGATAAGCTTTTAACGTAAAAGGGAAACAACATACTTCACTATTTCTCTCTCATCTTTAGAATACTCAAAAGACATAAAAGAAAAATGCAATGCAATTAATGACTTAATTTTGGATGCATGGAAAAGAATATCCATCAATCACATGGTTTGGATATTACTTTCTTTCCCCGATTGAATATGTGTAATGTTATCTTCTCTGGAGTCTCTTTCTTCAAAAAATTATCCATAAAGACATAGTAGACTTAAATGAGGATAAATATTGATCATCTCATTTTTAGAGTCAAAGAAATAATTATGGAGAATCTTTTCACATTATCTCACCTTTTTAATGCATGAAAATGAAGTAAACAAAAAATATGGAAAGTGGGGATAAAAGATATTCAAAACTCAAACTTTATTGGCTACGAAGGATCTAGAGTATGTAATTAATGTCTGGTCAAGATTTGTTTCTGTTTCAAATTCCTTTTACCTCTCAATAAATATAAAACACAATCTCAATCACTTTAACACATGCAATGCCAACATTAATTAATTGTTAATCAAAATTAGTCAACATGAGACCATATATTTACAATAGTAGAAGGGAAGCTGGAAGGGAAGTTTAATTATTCTCTTTTTTAACGTTCCAAAGTTTGAATTATTGAATACAATGTGATAAATGTATTAATTTGAGAATAAAAAAATGTGAGTTTTGACCCATCACCTTTCCAACACAAATAGGAAGCATGATATGAAAATTAAAATGTCATTATGGATGAAAATATTTTATAAAATTTATGTAATTGATGTGGACAATTAAAAATGGTTTACTGTTACATAGTTATAACATCATTTTAAATAGAGAATTATATGGGAATGAGTAATTGCAGACAACAATTTATTAATAACACATTGAAATCACATTGTATATTCTTGTTATACAATTAGTGCATGTAGATGTAAAATAAAGTTCTTTTTTCTCTTTCCTCCATTTTGTGACTTTTTATAAAATACAATAATGTGTCTCGGCCATAGTAACATGGAAATAAGACAATATAGTAATTATGTAAGGAACGGTACAACTCTCTCACCTTTTCTCTCTTTCTTTGTGATTATAAAAAATGTAGTGGTAATTTAATAAGGTAATACTTTTGATAAACAAATAAAAGTAAATGATAATACATTCTCTCTTAAATATGTCAAACAAAATATATTGAAAGATAATAAAGGAAATTCACAAATAAGAGATAATAAGTTTGACCATAAAGTTGGACTTTAGTAATTAACAAAGAGAAAGACATTTTCACCTATTCTTACCTTTTAATACATTGTAGTTAAGATAATGGCCAATGTTAAATTAAAGAGAAAAAAAATATTAAAAATTTTAAATCCACTTGGACTAGAAAGTTCTAGATCCCTAAAACCTATAAAAGGGACCCCATGATCCTAGCATACCAAGGAAAAGCACACTAATCTATGTTCTTGCAAATCACATCTAGGCGTTGCCTCAAACATTAGAGAGAACATCTTAGGATCAACTTTGCTCCAAGAACACTAGCCTATGTTCTTGCAAATCACATCCAGATGTTGCCTCAAAGATTAGAGAAACCATCTTAGGATCAACTTTGCTCCAAGGTAATCAAGTCATGTTACTGAGCACAAGTATTTATGGTTGATTGAATGCTAAGTATAAAGTAGACATTCTCATTTCAAATTTAATGGTTTAATCATGATCACTATATCGCTGTTTGATGCTTGTTATATGTTATGTCCTATGGTTATAATGTTCACTATGATTAGATCTTATGATTAATGATTAATGAAATTCATGTTAAGGTTCAAGAGGGAGAAATATCATCATGTTAAAAGATCATGTTAATAGGGAGAAATCTCATCAATTTAAAGTTTAAGGATCATGTTAATGTTAATGTGCATGATTAACATAATGGAAAAGAAATAGTCTTTATATGTTCCTGAATCATGGACCTCAAGGGGTCGTCAAGGGCTTTCCTAGCAACAAGGGCTTTCCTAGCTATCATGTGCTCCTAAGGGGCATCATAGAGGGATGCATACATTTACTATCACATTCTTTGGGTTAATAATGATTCAAGAACGTTCACAGTTAATTCATGTCAACTTTTTCTTACATGTCAAGTATACTTTTTTTTGTTCATATTATAAAGTGATAGTACCATTTACTCATGTGTTGATTTTCCCCTTTGCATGGCTGAGGACGTGATGTCCCCAGGAGTTGGAGCAAGTAAGGACTCACGAGGAGCAAGCAAGAACTAGAAGACCTATAAGAGCTAACTGGTGGGGTGCCATCCATACTAAGCGATCCAATCGTGTTTACCTTTATGAATAGTTTTCCATGTTCAGAAACATTAATATATCATATTCAAGGAACAATGTATGAATCTCAATGGTGAATTATGTGTTTATTTGCTATGATTTCATAAATGTGACATCCCCCTTAAAGATGAAAGCTTCCGCTCATTTGTATTATATATCATAAGGAGGGGTGGTACAGGATGTTAGGGAGAAAACCTCCAAGTCACCCCTTAGCTTTTGCGGTCTGTTAATCCATTCGTGTAGCAAGTCAGGTAGGGCTTCTTGACAAAGTTCAAGATAATAACTATGTACTTGTGGTAACTATCCATCTTGTCAACAACATTCTTGAGGAACCCCAACCACAACCTTTTTCACCCTCCTTGAAGAAGGGATCCTTTAGAATCACGTGCAACCATTCTACCATAAGGGTTTAATTTTAGCCACTCGTGGAGGGAGATAGCATGCTTTATGTAAACAAAAATCCTCCTCGTAGACATACATGCCCCACTCGTCAGCATGTACTCTGTCCCCACCACCACCACATGTGCATGGTCCCCTACTACCTACCCTCCCTCTCTCTCTTTGTCTCACACGCGCGCACACCTTCCACACCACTTGACTCACACTCACACTCTCCATGTCTCCTTCTATCCCCCTCTCTCTCATTCTTTATCACATACTCTCTCTCCCTTCTTCCCTTTTTCTCCCATGCGTTCTCTCTCACATACACTTTCTCTCCCTTCCTCATTCTCTCTCTCTCTCTCAGAGGAGGGAAGTAATGATAGGAGAGGAGGCAAATACTATGGGGAGATGAGGGAAATAGCAGGACTGTAAAGGAGGGAAGTGATTAGAGAAGTAACATCAGGAGAGGAGGTAGTAATGAGGGAGGATGAGGGAAGTAATAGGGAGATGGGAAGAGATGAGGAAAGTAGTGGTGGATGAGGGAAGTTATGATAGTAGTAGCAATGGAGAACAAAAGTGATAGTTTTGGTGCCTCTTATTGGTGATTATGTGAATATGTTTGCATAAGATATGCATCCTCCTTGCGCTTGTGCACATACTATTTTTCTTAACATTCAGATATTTGGCACCTCCATTTGGTGATTATGTGCATATTTTTGCATGAAATGTGTCTCCTCTTGGACTAATGTGACTATTATTTTTCTATATGCATGTCATATTTTGGCTATGATGTGCGTTATTTTTGGCAATTTTGGCATTGGCTTCTGCTAATTTCATGTAATATTCACATGCAATGCGCCTCCTTTTGGTAACTACACACATGTTCTTTCATGAAATGGGACTCACTTGGGCTCATGTTCCAACCATTCTTATGTAATAGCCAGAGATTGGCGTCTCTTTTAGGCGATTCTATGCATACATTTGCATCAAATGTGCCTCTTTCTTGGGCTATGCATCTATGTTTTTTCTATAAGCTCATTAGATTTTTGCTACGATGTGTGCATCCCTTTAGAGACTTGGTGCTTAATTTTAGTGATTCTGTGAATGTTTAATATGCAATGTGAGCCCTTTCGGTATTTATCTGTATGTTTTTGTATGAAATGCATGTCTTCCTTGGGCTAAAGTGCTTACTACTTTTGTGTAATAACTGGTTATTTGACACCTCTTTTTGGTGATTACGTGTATTCTTTTGCATGATATTTGTCTCTTTTTGGGGCTAATGCGCCTACTATATTTCTATATTTGCACAATATTTTGACTATGGTTGTGCACATCTTTTTTTAGGGTTGGTGCCTACTTTTGGTGATTATGTGCATGTGTTACATCCAATGTGTCTCCTTTTGGTAATTATGTGCCTCTTCTTTATGCATGTTTCTCTACCTCATTCACTTTCATCCACTCTCCTTTCCCCTACTTGAATTCCTCCTCTCTTACATTTATTCCCTCCTCCATCATCTCCCCTCCTCACATCCCCATTACTTCCTTCCACTCTTGTATTAGTTCCTCCTCACATCCCTCCTCTCTCCATGTTACTTCTTTCCACTCTTTCATTACTTCCCTCCCCACATCCTAACTTTTCTCTCACTTCCCTCCTCACCTTCCTCATAAACCCTATTTATGCTACCCCCATAACTTCCCTCCTTACACCCCTACCGTTAATTCATTTATCACATCCCTCCTCTCCTCCTTCAACTTCCCTCCTCACCTTGTTTTTCTTTCCTCCTCACTTTCCTCATATATTCTCTTTACTTTTCTCACTCCCTCCTCTTCCCCTGTCACTTCTCTCCCCACTTCTCCAATATCCCATCATCACTTTCCTCCTCTCCTCCTTTTAATTCCCTCATCTCCTTCCTTCCCTCCCCACTTCCCTCATTTCCTCCTTTTACTTCTCTCACTGTCCTCTTCTTCCCCTTTTAATTCCCTCATCTCCTTCCTCTACTTCCCTCCTCACTTCCCTCATTTCCTCCTTTTATTTCCCTCACTTTCCTCCTCTTCCCTCATCACTTCTCTCATCACTTCTCTAATTTCTCCTTGTCACTTTCCTCCTCACTTCTCTCCTCACCTCATCTCACTTTCGCCCTCACTTTTCTTTCTCCTTCCTTTACTTTTGTTCTCTCCTACCTTTACTTCCTTCTTTTTTAGTTTTTCTTCTCCCAAGAAATGAGGGATGTACTTACTTTTTCCCCTCTCTTTATCCCTTTTCCATCCATTCTCTCCCCACAAATCCCTCAAATCAACCTACCTACCACCCACTACCTACCCATGCCTCGTCATCCCAAATCCCACCTTTTCCTCCCCTAAAACTTCTCAAAATCCCTTCAAAATGCCTCTCCTAGCTCCCAAACCACTAATCCCCACATCTCAAATGTGTTACCTAACTTTGGACATTAGGTTATGATTTGTGTTACCGCAAGGCCTGAGGAACGATGGAGGGCCTTTCAAAATGATGGGTGGTCTCCTTCATTGTTACATTAATTGTCAGGTTGCTCTGCTCTCATATGATTTGCTTCTCTATCATTATGCAAGACACATATGGGTTCTTCACAGCCTACTAGTTATGGGGTTAGAGATTCATCTCATCAAGTTGCATTATCTTCTTGACCAGCCATTAGATGGTCAAACCCATACATGTGTCTCTTCCATTAGGACGGGAAGAGGGGTATTGGTGTGGGGTATTGGTGGTCGGTGGATGTGTACAAATTTGGTGGTGAGGTGGTGGTTCAGGGAACTGAAGAGAGTTTATGAGTGTGGGGGAGTGGTTTAGGGTCCCCCTCCCCTTATAACTATTATGGTGTCTTGCTTAATCTAGATATTAACCATATCCTCCTTTAGAGAGAGGTTTAGGGTACCCAATCATTCTTTTTTAATATAATTATAGAGGAACATTTATTTTGTTTATTAAAGTGTTGTGATTGTAGGGACAGTGATGGAGCAAGGTAGCTTGTAACTGGTTGTATCCACTGTTACCAAACACAAGATTACCCAGCACTTTGTGTTAACCTTATTTAACATTGAATAGTGCCAACTATGGTCATTTTTCACCAGACAAAACCTTACTTTGGTCCATCTCACCGCATCAGAGTGTTGGAAATGTCAAAAACGTTGTCAAATGTTGCATTTGTCTTGTTTGTAATTCCATGTAAATACTTAGTAATAATTTCTTTATTTCTTGTCTTTAATATCCTTTCCTTGGGATTGCACTTATATTGTCTTTGGAGTCGATTACATCACTTTCTGATGTGCTCATCATTCCCCATCATATATAAGTATTGAATACCCAATATTTATTTCAGACTTTTGATTTTTCGTTCTTCTATGTGGTTGACTTCCTTTTAACCAGATCTTCCATCTTTTTCCTAGCTTTATCTAGGGAAGTATTATAGTTTTCTATAGCTTTATCTAAGGAAATATTATAGTTTAGTGAGTAATTCCACTAGATTTAGGTACCTCCTTGATTTTGATATTATTATGGTGCCAATGGTTTTATGGCATGTGTTAATGGTTATTAAAATTATCCAAGTAATATGGGAAAGTGATTATAGGAAATTTTAGATAGGTTTTGCACCACTATACAAGTGTATTTTTTTACTAGTTCAAGGTTATATTCTTCTCAAATCCAATTTTTCATGAGATAAACCTCCATAAATATTACAATGAATCATGTAGATCCTAGGTGTGCTAATCTATCTTGTAAAAGAAATTTGTTAAAAGTATTATCCTTTCTATCATAGAAAAGATAAAGTCATGTCAAACATGACAGTTCAATAAATATTCCAGTTAGATAAGATATTCTTTGTGGTACCAATTTCATTGATTCGAGTAACATAATAAATAGCATATTGTTAGTGTTATAGCAGCATTCATTAGGTAGGAACTTCAATAGTTCAACAATTACATAATAAGAGAAATTATAAACAATTACCTATGTAGATATTCTTATCTCATTCCATTTATCTAATTAGGTGGCCTTCCATTTCTAAAATGAATCTAGAACATTAGTAAGATGTGTGGCACTTGGCTCATCCAATGACAAGAAATGTCCCTTAAAAATATTTTTCACAACATACATAAAATTATTTCTTATTATGTACAGTTTGTTATTTTTTAGACTTGTTATATAGGAACTTTGTCTTCTTTGTTTCACTACTTCTTATGTGCTTAGTAATAGTTTCTTTAATGAATAGCCATTACATGTCTCCGGTCTTCATTTTTCTTGGGATTGTACTTATATTGGCTTTGGAGTTGATTTCTTCATTCATACATGTGCTCATCATACATATCCTTTATAAGTGTGAATAGTTACTACTAGTGTCAGGGTTCCCTTCTTATTTGAGGGTGAGTTCCTTTTGTCCCAATTTTATAGCTTTTTCCTAGCTCGTACCAAGGCAAGATTAAAGCTTAGTGAGTCATTTCATCTAGCTCGAAGTACCTCTTCGAATTTAGTATTCATATTTTATGATGCCTATATTTTGAAAAGTTTGTGTTAGAGGTTATTCGCATGATCTGAGTAATATCAGACAGTGATCAGTGGCAAAGTGAGGTAGGTCCTTCACCATCATATAAGTGTATTTGTTAAGGAACTCAAGGTTGTCTACTTGTCTATATAATTTTGCATGACATAAACCTATACAAAAATTGTAATGAATCCCATAAATCTTAGGTATTCTAATTTGTCTTTCAGTAAGAGTTAATTAATAATGTTATCCTACATATCATAGAAAAGATACATGGTCTTTCATAACAATTTCAACTAAATTATATTTATTAATGGTATCGATCACACCGATGCAAGTAACATAGTGAGAAAGACATTCTTAGTGTTACATCCAACATATAACCTATAGGAATATCAATAGTTCAACACTTATATCACATAAGAAATGGATCAATAATCCACTTACATAATTAACTCATTCATATACCCAGATTAAGTTGAGATACCCATCTTCATACAGCTTCAAGAATAAATCCTAGCAACCCATTTTACCTAACATAGGGTAAACAAGTACCACCAAGACCACTTAATACATACCTTGATTTGCACAAAATCTCCACTTCAAGTTGTTGAGGGTATCAGTAGCCTACTATCTAATGAAGTGACCCCATGTCTCTAGTACTTAGGAGCAGTGTTAACTATATAAATGTGCAAATAGCTAAATGATAGTTTCACATTAGATCCCTAATGCAACACAAATAACTTAATTGTACAACTACATTTGATCCAGAGTGGCCCTTCACTTTACAAGGTCCCTTCCCTAAATATGCAATTTATCCAAGTTCGTGGGTACCCATTATGACTTTGAAGTCACACTAACTCCTTATAAGTCGATCCATCCCACCAATTCTGGGTGAGACTTTATGTTATGTGCTCCTTATCACAATCCATCAAATTTTCTATATAGGTTCACACAAAATTTAAATGGAGCTATGGTTCTTAAGGCTCCAATAAATTTCATTAATTAAGTTTTCACTTTTATTATCATCAAATTACTTATTCTCTAAATATCATATGTAAAAAATGAGTAACTAAATGTGATGAAATCTCTTATCGTGATTGTAAACCTTAGAATTCCACTAGCATTGGACATTGGTCCAAACTCAGACCAGACTAAGACCTGATTAACTAAAAAAAATTGGATCGAGGACCAGACCATATAGATGAGATAATCAAGGACCCGATAATTAAAAATCAACATTATTTATTAAAACATCATCGACCATTGGAAGCTAACGTCATCATTCTTTTATATTTCAAACATTGTTAATATATGAGAATGACTTCACATTTAACATAGTAATGTACTCAGTTCTCCCTTTGTCAATTACATAATTGGATTTTTTGTTGTTGGGTTGAGAGAGAGATGAAACATTGATGTCGAGTTATTGACAGTGCATGAAAATAGATGTAAGAGCAATCACAAAGCAGCCCATGTAATGTCACAACTTTGAAATTGTAATACGATCAGATATTCGGCTGGTAGCAAAAATCAAGATAAATGTGGATATTATATGCCATCGGTGGTGGGAACATATTCAATATAATGGCATATTGTTGGTCCTACGACCAATAAATATAAGCACCTAAACAATTGAATTCAACAAATCTTTGTTGTCATTATAGTATATGATATTTATGAATTCGACTATTTGTTGCATGTGTGACTATGAAACGGATGTGCAACTACTGGACGGTTAGTTATATTGGCATAATGATCATTAATCTAAAGTCCAAGAAATTTAATGCCTTGGAAAAAACTTAATTAATAGAGCAAGTCCACTCTCCCACCACCCTTCATAAATTTCGTATTTTATTATAAGGCTAGGAAAATGGCAATAATACCTACTGAAGTCTCTGTCATAATAGGCATTTGTCAAATAACTTTAAAGAAGGTTAAGGAGATTGTGACACTGGTACATAAAAGGTACAAAAGTATTGAGTAGCTTATATGAAAAATCATCATCATTTTTTGTCTTTTGTTTTTTATATTTTTGAAGTACTTATTGATAACACAGCACGATATGCCCTCTGCGGCCCCTTCAACACATAATGATGTCTCCATCTATACTTTATACATTTCTTTTAGATTTTATAAGCTTTGGTCATTTAGAAATGATTGACAACCAAATTTATTGTATGTGCTTCTATGAAGATACTTTTGTGAATAAAATTATTAATATGTATTGTATATGAAATACCTTAGCTATAGTATCAAAATATTAATGTGGAATTTAATTAATATATATACAAAAAAATTCTAGTATCCAGTCCAATTGTTCCTCATTGGGTTTTACCAATTTTGAACCAGATTTAGGAAAAATAAAGGATTACAGACCAGACAGGAAATCCAGCCAATCTTAGACTGTACTAGACCAAATAGTTTATTTGATCCACTCCACCAGTTTGAATAGATATATATACAACTACAAATTCCCCAACCTAATATTCAAAGGTTGAAAGTTAACAATATCACAAATCTAATATTACAAGCTAAGATCGTCACATACTCCATCGTCCTTCTTCACTTTTTGCACACCATCCACTACTAGGAAGAGAGTACATCAATTAAATTCTCAAGTACCCTATATCGTATATTTAAACATTAGTTTTGGAAATTTCCTAGTATGATTTAGTTTAGTAATATGAATCTACATAATAGTGGAAGTATGTACTGAAGACCACTATGTACCATAGTTCATTACAAACTGGAAATGTTCATAGTTTAATATCACTTGGTCATGTGTTCATGCTAAGTTTCAATTTACTAACCAAAACTAATGTAAACCTAAATAAACTAGAGGTTAGATATAAAAGATGTCATACATGCTTGTCTAAAAAATCTCATATTAGCTTCTCATGTTTTTCTATGATTATTTTCTCAAATCATTACTAGTGATCCAGGTAATTGCAAAGAGTAAATTAAGTGAATATTACTTATCGTGAAAGAATCTTGGAATACAATTCAATGACTCACCACAATTTAAGAACCTTAAAGTTGGATTCTCTTAAAAACAACCTCCATGAATCCAAGACTCCCTCAATTTTCTCTCAATTCAATTCTAAGAACTCCAAACACTAAAAGAGAATGTTTGAGAGAAACTGAAGGAAAAGTAGGTCATAATTGAAAATTGTCTATAGAGTGACAACCATAGAGTATATCACATTTACTTCCAATAGAATAGTGGAACTTATCAAGATTCAATCAAATATTTCTCAATAAGTGTTAATCTGGATCCACTAAGTTTGAGATCGTAAAAACCCTTAAATGAACTCTCAAAATATTCTTTTTGAGTTGTGCAATTTGATACTTGATATATGAGATCCACAGGTACCATAAAAAACTTAGACATCCTATTTCATTTTTAACCTGTGAAAGATACAAGTCATTCAACTTCTTGAAATATATAGACTTCTTGGGTAAGCTGGTTTTCCTCTTCCAAAGTCATTCAATTTGGTAACTCCACCACCATTGCATCCCAAGTGGAAGTTGGTCAATCTCTTCAAACTATAGCACAAGTTGTACAATTGGCAACAAGTCAGCCCATCCAACTCACAAGCCAACTAACTTGTGGGAATTTGGTTAGAGTTTTCTGATTGAATCTCGAAGTTGATCCAACTAAATAAGAAGTTGGGAAACTTCAAAGTAAGTTATCTAAAATATACTCTTGATTTGACCATATGTGTAAAAATGTACTAAAACACATATAAAACATTTTTAGCCATTCTATCACTTCTCAAATATATAAATGTTTGTTTCTAACCTTAATTATTGGAACAGAATCATTATAACACATTATTATATCAATCCATCTTAGCAATTATTAAGCATTTCTAACTTAACTCAAACCCTAATCCCAAGTAGTCTAGGGTTTACAATTGTAAATTATCATCTATACTTCTATAGAATATATATAATTCATTAAAGATAACCACATAAGAAATATGAATTATAACAATAAATGATTAGTGTAGTAGACTATGCTTACTAGGCCAAGCTGAGAATGGATCCTCATAAGACTTCTTCACTTAATATTTATTGTCCAAAATGTCTAGAAAATAACAAGATGATTGTGTATCATCTCATGGTATAAGTCACATGTGCCTCCTCAACATAGTAGTGTCTTCATATGACCTTCATCAACAACACATATTTCCTCCTTATCTTTTTTGCCTTCATGTCAACTTTATGTGTATGCATGTCCTCATGAGAGACATCATCTGTGAGTTAAATATTTTGAGGATAAAATATTTTCTTGGTCTTTTATAGCACTTATAGACCAAATATAGTGTACCAAATTAATTGACTCATCTTTCTTATGTGTAAAATCTAAATGGTAAGCCACCTTTACTAACCTTTATAATGGTTGTTAAGGGTCCATATTTTGATTCTAACTTGTCCTGTTAAGGGTCCACATTGATTTCAAGGTAAAAGACGCAATGAAGGGACCATCCCTGCTCGAATCTGCTTACTTCATGGATAGCTACAAAGAATATTGTGAAGAAGTAGAAAAAGATACAATAGTAGTAGACCCTCTCATAAGGACTTTCTAAACAATTTGTCTCCCACTTGGAACTACAAATTCTAATAATCTTATATGTATGAAACACATATCTTGTGTCACCTTCAAGTAGTGTCTAAAGGTTTAGATTTCCTATATAGTCTATAAGACTATCTCTGGTCCAACTAGTTGCTTCTTTTTAGTCTCATAATATCTTACATGCAATATACAACATATGCATTTTGAGATGGTAATTTGCAAGGATATTTAACCACAAATAGATAAAATTCGCATGTGCATACACATTGAAGAAAAAAAATCACTTATCATGTTAGTTTGGTAATGGTCCTCTCCGACTAACCTTATATTTTAGGGTGAGATATTGTGTTGAATATGAGTTGTGTCCCCATTGCATCTTGCAATTTGTCCCAAAATTGATTGATTATTTAGGGCTCTCTACAAAATTATAGAATTTTTGCAATATCATGTGATTTTACGATCTCATGTAGATATATCCTAGCCATATTTTTTTTCTTCATATGTAATATTAAAAAGTAAAATGTGGATTATTTAGTTAATTTTTCAACCAATGCCATAATAGAATCATACCTTTTAGTCACCCTACACAAACCAATCGCTAATTCCATAGTCATTTCGTCCCATTTACACTCTAAAATAGAAACTTCCAACCAACTATACATAATAATTTTGTCAACCATCTCCAAGTAAAGTGTGTCATGATTTCTTAATCTTCAAAAAAATCACATAAATGTTTGATACCATCTTTAAATACATACACACATCACTATGCTCCATTGAGAGTCATTATTATCTCTCTATCCACATAAGTGTTTTAATAACAATTTCCTACAAATCTAATTTGGAGGGCTTGGAATTTTCATTACAAACACGCACTTGGTATTGTAAATAAATACATAATCATTCAAGGCATTACATTACCGACTAAAGGTGGTGGTACGAGAAACTGATTATGAAATGTAGTGTTGGAGTGGTGTGGTTTGGCCAAGTTGTCAACTTTCAATATTATGTCATCTACTACACTATTGGAATATGACCGCCCATCCTCCAACCAACAATCCTTGAATTGTTTCCATCCATATATGAATAGAATGATAGGATGTATTAGCACATAGTATAGCTTCAATGCAAATGATATTGTTCGATTCAATAATCAATCGAGACTAAGAGAGCAGTTTAGCTTGATATGGTGCCATATCTATTGTCGATATCTCTATCTGTACCAATAAATGTGAAAAGTGATATTTTTACCATCCCTACAGCCAATGTCCAGAATGACTTTGAGCAATAGAAGCTATTGTAGACTTAGTTGCCCTTATTGATGCATGAACATTGATCCTCATCCAACCAGATGGAGGTCTAATCCATACATATAGTATCGGTGCAATGTGGTTTATTGGAAACAACATCTGAATAAAATGATTCATTCATATTAGGAGCCATAATCATTGTTGTAGAGATAAGGACTTCCTATGTTATTAATTTTTTTATTGAAGACTAGATTATTACGGCCAAGCCACAAATTACACTAGACCCAAACACATAAGTGAAGAACGACTGAATGAGATGAGAGGATGAATTAAGTAAAGACATTAGTGCTAATGAGGATAAAAAAGGTATTTCCTATTCAATGCATAGAAATCACCATATTTTTGCAGCATAAGAACAGACTCTCAATACATGTAAATCACTCTCTTGGAATAACCCACATCATGTACATATAGGATCTGTGTGTAAATTCATTGGAATCTCCTTTAATCAGATCTTCATGCATATTACCATAGAAAAGTTTTGATCTTGCATGGTAATTTATTTTGCCACAATAAGGATCAACAACCGGTTTTTGACTTGTTGTTCCAAAATCATATATGCAGATGATATTGAAACATTTCTAGGACTACCATTCCAAGCTAAAAGATCATCAAAATAATGAGGTTGGGGGCATGGAAGACTACATATTCAGTTGGTTATTCCATCAAGGAAATATTGAGTAATGAAACCCCATTCATTAGACAATGTAAATATGGTGGCAAAATATTTTAGATGGACCTAGTTGGAAATAAATCAATATATTAGGGAAAGTAGACATGTAAGAAGATTTCTCTTATGAATAGATATAAATGGACAATCTCATATTTACACAAAATTGGTTTAGATGACATATTGGTGGAACAATGTATGAGGTATGTTGAAATTAAATCTTAGATAGGTATACCTAAAGATATATGATATATTAAGAGAGAGAAAATATCAAAAGAATGTTTGAACATAGGTAAAGCTACTTTCTCTTGATCATATAAACAAGTAATACATATATTGGTATACCTATATCACATTTGAAATCTAAGTATGTGTGTATTGAGGAGTTTCAAATATAAACCCTAGATAGTCCTATTAAGATCATACTAGTAAATGATGACCCTTAGTGACTAAATAGAAGTATATTATAATTACAAGAGAACAACATTTTAAGACTCTAATCTGGAGAAAATATGAACAAATAAATGAGTACGTAACAATGATTATATATAACCAGATGGAAATGTAATTAATGATATTAAGGGGAAAATATGTCGTAGAAACCTAGATGGAAAAAAAACCTAATCATAAATAATGCAATTTGAACAACAATGATTCCAATTCAAATGGTGACAAGATTACTATTCTTTGTAGCTATCTTTCCATAAATTCTTGGAGCATTGTTATGATTGAGCAATTTATGGAGCATTGAATAATTTGAGGTACTAGATTCTCTATTTTTTATATTGAGTTATTAAATTCCCTCTTGAATTCCATTTACATTGTTTAGTGGTGAACCCTATACTTTCATAAGCCTTTCTTGCCTCTTTGAAAGTTCACCACCTCAGATTGATTATTGTTTGGTTGCATTGAATATTATAATAGCACTTGACTTGATCTATTTGGAGTTTTAACTCCCTGGACTTTGGTCCCTTTGGGCTTTGGCCCCTTAGAGCTTTGGCTCACTTGAGGTAGGGTACGTCCCGCCACCCTGTGCTCAGGTTGTAATGGATTAGTTGTCCCCCAGTCGACTGGTTAAAATAGCAATTAGGCTTCTGTGTCGTTCTTTCATAGATGACTGAACACAAGGCACTTTAGCCCTTGAAGGAAATGATATGATAGTGCTCAACCTTAATATTCAAAAGTTGATCATTGCAAGTAATTTGATAATTTTATATCTTGAACTATATTGCATAGCCTTGTGGAAATTTGATCTTGAATACAAACATTGAAATATTTCTATCCTTGCTTTGATGAATTTAGTCCACCAAATATTCCTTTCCTATATTTGATATTACCTTGAATAATATTTAATACCTATGTTTTGAAAATAGCTTGATATAAGAATTTAGTACCAACTTTGTTGACCTTTTATTTTCCCTTCAATGGGGTCTATGTGTGGTTTCGTTCCCTCTGGGAACTCATGGGCAGGTAATAGATGGAAGAGCTTGAAGAGACATGCACTGGGTAGTCCTCCGTTGAAGACTAGATAGGAATGAATTTTATTTCTTAAACTTGTAATCATATTTGTAAGCTTCTGTGACTTTGATGTACAAGCATGAATGTAACAAAGATTGTTTATGTTTTTGATATTATTTTGTAAATATTCGACCATAAAGATCAAGTCTTTATAATAATACATGAGTTCTAATAATAAATTTAGTGTTTTAAGAAACTCTAAAAGTGGCTATGGATATTTTAGTTAGTAGATAGTACCCTACCAGGCTAAGTCTTGGAAACTTCTATGATTGAAGCGCTCAATTCAAATCTCCTTTTCTCGTGATCCAGGGATATATTGTCCTAGGTCCATTTGAAAGAAAACTTCATCATAAGTAAGTCTCCACTATACATTCTATAGTAAGTGAAAGTAAGCATTTATACTTGAACTAAAATTAAGTTTACATGTATTAACATTAAGAATTCTTATTACACTTTAAGCATGCATTGAATCAATGATTAAGAAACAATACTAATGACTCGCTATATAACTTCCCACTTTGGGAACATCATACTCAATAAGCTCATCATTTCTAGGAAGTCGATAAGGACCATAAGGTCCATTTTTGCAAGAAGAACATAATAAGTTACCTAATTCTCTTCATTGATGTTAACATCATTATTCTCATCTTGCCATTAATGAAAATTGTCCTCATCCAATAATTGTACCAAACTGTTCATCAGGTTAGTTGAGGCTCATCTTAGTTTCTCTAAGGTGGTCATTCATGTCATAAAAGAAAAGCATAACATCAAGAGAAACAATTCATAAGTTAAGTGCATATTATCTAAATCATCATGGGATTTCCCCCTCTTATTATTGCAATTAATATTACTTAATTTAATGACTCTTACTTCAATTACTTAAATATTACATGAGCATAACATTAACTTGCTAAGTATGGGTGATAATCATAGAACCTTATGAATATAATAATCATCATGCATTAATATAATAATAAGTTTCATAATGCATGATTACCTTGATTTCATTTCTTACCTTGAAAATTTTAAAGCATAGTTCATAAAGCATACATAGTATGATATTTAAGAATTTTACATGTGTATAGTGGCATGACCCGCTTAGCTGAAGCAAAGAGATCCTACCTTAGCATTCCTAAACTTAAGCAAATCCTATATCTCTTGAAATTAATATTATTCACATGAATTGTCATATCAATTAGAATCTAAACCCTAATTCTAGGTCATTAGGGAAAACACAGTCTAATATTATTGAATTAGGGCTTAAAAGCCAAAAATATGCTTCCTTATCTGAAAACCTTTTTAAATGTATTTTTGCACATTTTTCGACAACATTTGAAATTACTATGAATGTCCTTAGTTTTAGACAATTAGAAAACATGATAACTCTACATTGGTAATTATCCAAAAATAGTGCCACTGATCCTAGCTAGACCAACCACTGGTAGCCGTGCAGTCCAAGAAACGCATCCTAACAATGAGCATTGGTCAAGAAAACAAAGGACGACGACTCCAACTTTTCCCATGAGTGTGTGACATATATGAAAACCATCGAGTGGAAAATAGAGTAAACGATACCTAGGAGCTTTGTTCTTCAAAAGGGAAGTTAGGAGTGGAGAAAGCTCAAAACTAGAGATCACAAGGTGACCAAAACCAAATAATTAAAAAAAGTAATAATATAGGAAGACTCCTTGGGCCACTATGAGCCCAGTGATCACAAAACTAGATTCTAATGCAATCGAGAACAAAAGAAAACCCATATGATGTGATTGGATCACAATTTTATAAGTTGAAAACAAAGGTCATTACCCAAATGTGTTGTTGCACTACATGTTCATTGTAGCCATTAGCATGGGTCCTTGAAGTTTATGAACAAGTTTGAGTAGGTTTTTTATGTCTACAACTTCCCCTGGCTATCTAACTCATTAAACAATTTAGTTTTGTCAGAGCCCCTACCAACTAAGCTGATGAGGTTCTTGTACCTACTAGCCATGGCGTAAGAACTTGAAGGAGCTTTAGGCTATTAGAAGGTTTATATCATACCTCGATGGGTTCGTCAAGGCTTAGGGAATGGCCTAATGGAGATGTTTTTCTCTACGGCCTCATTTTCCTTCACCTAGAATCAAAGGTTCTGCGTCCAGACCTATAGTTTGTCATTGTCTTCATTTCAAGAACAAAACCAATAGTTGCTTTCCTAAATTACCCTCACAATTATGTTCATTTTTTCATACCTTCAAGGGTATTTAAGTAATTCATGAATCTCATTTAGACTAGTTTGGATTTTTGTAAATGAATAAGACCAACTGACCGGTCATGTATCAATGTTCTGATGTGAAATGCAAGGGTATTTTGGCCCTTTATCAAGTTTTGTTTGATCTATTTCAGTAAATATATTAATATAAATAATTCCATAACTAATGTAGGGTTATGAGTAAAAATATAATATAATATATATATATATATATGTTTTGGAATCATCAAAATCAAATATTTCCTTTGATGAGGTTTTTAGAGTTCAAATCTGAGCTTTTGAGTAAGGTTTTTTTATGGTTTAATGCCTTGATCAAAATAACTAATAAACTATTTGTACTTGTATATTGAAACTAGGTTATGGAAGACATGAACTTAAGCAGTAGGACTACTTTTGGGGATATTAGGGCTTAGTGAGGCATATGCATTCTCTATTGAAATTTAGGCATTTTTATGGCTCAAACATAAATTTTACCATAATATGGCATTTCTTGACATTACTTATTTTTATTGCAATTATATGCCTTTCAAGTGGAAATCATTTAATATATCCTGAAAACCTTCACATTCATGTCTCTCCTTCCATGTAAATTGATCTTTATTATTGTGATTGATGGAAATATGTCATGTATTCCTATTTTTGCATGCAATAGTAGACTAAGTTAACAAATGTAGATGCTTATGCGTATTATAAAATTTTAAAGGATGGTGTTCTCTCTCTGGGTGTGCTATTCCACCCATAATAAATACATGGATGTGCTATTCTGTCTAGTTCCACCCATCCCTATTTTTGGACATTGATCCTTGTTTTGTTGGCCCTACTTTAGATAACTTCAATCTATTTTATCTATAGCAGTGTTTTTTTTGTGAAAATATGGTTAGAGAATGGCAAGAGTCTATATAACATCTCATTTCTTGTATACTTAAATGCCTCATTCTCTTTCTAACTTTGTTGAAGTACCTACTTGTTGAAAAATCCCTCTTGCATGGGGACCACCTGTGGTACTCACTTTACTTGAAATGCCTATATATTTTTTATGCACATACTCAGTATTCACTAACATATATCTTTATATATCTCTTTCTAGTTGCTTCCCCCAAGTCACCAGGGTGTAGCTGATTTAGAGGATAAATACTCATCAAAATCATTTGTAGGAGTTTATAGTGGAGCATATCTTGGGATTTCCTTGATTTACCACCCTCCCAGGCATTTGGCCTCTACCACGGGTGTGGGATAGGGGGAGAGAATGCCTCTCTTAATCCCATATCTTGGGATAGGAAAATTTCCTTGTGCAACTGGTCTTGTGTATAATTATATGTAGTCCTTTTCTATTTTATAGTGACATCCTTGTAATGAGGAACCATTTATGAGTTATAATGATAATAATATTATTATAATTATATTTCCTACTACAATACTCTTAATTTCTTTGTTTATCATACTATTTTAGAAATATAAATGAATGCCTCCCCCTACATACACTTTGGTATGTTTAGATATGGGATGGGTTTTTCTTCGTATTCAGTAAAGAGTGGATCCCCTCTTGGAACCCACTATTTACAGGTGGCACGAACCTTAAAGTTTATCTCATCCAAGGAATCATGATTTCAGATAAACCACAATGGAGTATCAAACATATACATTGCATCCCCTAAGACAGTGCCTCTTGAAATTTTACTACCTTGGGATTCACTTTCAAACAAATACTATAAAAAGAGATGTAGGGAGAGGGGAGGAGTAGTTCTTTCCTTCACTGAAAAATTGTCAGGGAATGTTAAGTTTGAGATGATATGCTTTTAACCTTCTCAATGCCATGGGCATTTTATGAAAAATCTAATGCTAATTGAAGAGTCTCTGAAAATCACTCTCTCATTTTGTCATCTTTGATTTATAGAATCTTCAACACTCTATGAAACATAGAGGAACACTTTTAGTTTGAGGAAACATGTTCCCTCCCTTAATGTTAATGGAAAAAATACGCTTAATAAAGACAACACAATAGCTGAATGGCTAAGCAAAATGCTTCCCTAGCCGCAAATAAAGGAAATGTATGAACTAGAATTCTTGAGGGTACCATGCTTATGAACAAGGTGGCGCTTTGTAGCCCATTTATATTGCTTAACACACTTGTAACATCTTTTCAATAAAATTGTCCAATCATGTGGATGTTAAAGGATATTATATTAAGTTTGTTATATAAATGGACCCGCCTATATTCATAAGTATGCTTGACTCCCAAGAATGCTTCAGTCACAAGTTTGCAAGTGTCCCATCTTTTCTATATATAGGGATGTGGAATTTGTCTAGAAAAGTAAGAAACAACAAAAACTAATTAGTCTTTGATTTTTCACATGGTATCAGAGCAGTCGATCATGCGGCTCTAAGTCCACGTGAGAGATAGAGATAAAGAGGAGTGCCCCTTGTGGGAAACTTTTAGATGCCTGCAGGATGCCCATCCCTTGCATCTTCTTGAAGTGTATTTATTGACCATTTCCACCTTCAACAACAAAAACAATCTATCTTGAAGTTGTTGCTACTAGATCATATGTTTTACCTCCCTCAATCCATCTACTACTCCTCATACATATTATGTTACCCTTTTACCCCCATTTTATTTATCTCTACAAGCAACATTTATCTTTCCTTTACAATAAATATTTATTCTTCATGTTTTCAATGCTCACCCACATCCATCCCTACATAATATTCTTTACCTCTCTCAATCCATTTACTACTCCTCATATATACTCAGTTAGATCTTAACTAGATTGACTCGACTTATTATCTACTCCTTTTACATATTTTCCTATACATCCATTTCCTCTACTATCATTTATGACTCTCCACCCCAAGAACTCTCTTGTCTCTTTTATTGGTTGGTGTGAGGGGGAGAATAAAGGAAGAGATGATATGGAGGAGAGGAGATGAAAAATGAACAAATGAAGAATCATATAGTGTTTCAACTTGGCATCTTGAAGTTACTCATTGCTTATTGATTTACACAAGAGGTTGTTTAGTCCAACTATGTCACCTCTACTGTATCTCTCTCATCCATGCCTATGCACATTGATTACTATTCTACGTGGGACCCAACACTCTCAATGGAGTATAGTGATGTGTATATGTATTTAAAGTATCAAAGATTGTAAACAAAATAATATCAAAAACATAAACAATCTTTGTTACATTCATGCTTGTACATCAAAGTCACAGAAGCTTACAAATATGATTACAAGTTTAAGAAATAAAATTCATTCCTATCTAGTCTTCAACAGAGGACTACCCAGTGCATGTCTCTTCAAGCTCTTCCATCTATTACATGCCCATGAGTTCCCAGAGGGAATGAAACCACACATGGACCCCATTGAAGGGAAAATAAAGGGTCAACAAAGCTGGTACTAAATTCTTATATCGAGCTATTTGCAAAACATAGGTATTAAATATTATTCAAGGTAATATCAAATATAGGAAAGGAATATTTGGTGGACTAAATTCATCAAAGCAAGGATAGAAATATTTCAATGTTTGTATTCAAGATCAAATTTCCACAAGGCTATGCAATATAGTTCAAGATATAAAATTATCAAATTACTTGCAATGATCAACTTTTGTATCATATCATTTCCTTCAAGGGCTAAAGTGCCTTGTGTTCAGTCATCTATGAAAGAACGACATAGAAGCCTAATTGCTATTTTAACCAGTCGACTGGGGGAAAACTAATCCATTACAACCTGTGCACAGGGCGGCGGGACATACCCTACCTCAAGTGAGCCAAATCTCTAAGGGGCCAAAGCCCAAAGGAATCAAAGTCTAGGGAGTCAAAACTCCAAATAGATCAAGTCAAGTGCTATTATAATATTCAATGCAACCAAACAATAATCAATCTGAGGTGGTGAACTTTCAAAGATGAAAGAAAGGCTTATGAAAGTATAGGGTTCACCACTAAACAATGTAAATGGAATTCAAGAGGGAATTTAATAACTCAATATAAAAAATAGAGAATCTAGCACCTCAAATTATTCAACGCTCCATAAATTGCTCAATCATAACAAGGCTCCAACAATTTATGGAAAGATAGCTACAAAGAATAGTAATCTTGTCACCATTTGAATTGGAATCATTGTTGTTCAAATTGCATTATTTATGATTAGGTTTTTTTTCATCTAGGTTTCTACGACATATTTTCCCCTTAATATCATTAATTACATTTCCATCTGGTTATATATAATCATTGTTACGTACTCATTTATTTGTTCATATTTTCTCCAGATTAGAGTCTTAAAATGTTGTTCTCTTGTAATTATAATATACTTCTATTTAGTCACTAAGGGTCATCATTTACTAGTATGATCTTAATAGGACTATCTAGGGTTTATATTTGAAACTCCTCAATACACACATACTTAGATTTCAAATGTGATTAAGGTATACCAATATATGTATTACTTGTTTATATGATCAAGAGGAAGTAGCTTTACCTATGTTCAAACATTATTTTGATATTTTCTCTCTCTTAATATATCATGGGAAGGTAATGAAATCATGACTTTGATGTACAAGAATGAATGTAACAAAGATTGTTCATGGTATTCAATACTTATAAATGATGGGGCATGAATGTATCTCTCTCATCCATGCCTGTGACTTTGATGTACACATCACTATGATTCATTAGACAATGTAATGATTGAGGAATTAGATCCACGAGATCACTAGCCATGAGAATCCAATTATCTCACCAAACTGAGGGTATCGGTGTCATTGTCAATCATCTTATGACTGTTGGTCAGCATCACCTCATAAAATGATATGTTAGTTCTCTATAATGATGTGCTTATATGATCGTTAGATGAAGTAAAATGTATGTACTTGGATATTTTATACCATCTCTCCACACCATATTATGTCCAATAAGAATATGCCATGTTGACTTCATGGGCAAATCCTGGTTCCATTCATGCATTGCATGCAAAGCTAACTCACCTTTAGATTTTTGAAGCTGTGAGTTCTCCATGTCGCTAATGAGAAAGATAAGTAGTTGTCAAAATGTATCCAAATAAACTTCCAAATCATATCATCCAATTTGGAACATAAGGATAAGGAGAAACTTGTTGCATGCATTATATATGTAGGCATAGTTTCTAGCACACTTTTCACTAAGAAAATGCTTCCTACCAAGGTTAGTGAGCATGACACCCAACTAGTAATTCGTGATTGCACCCTATCATGTACTTGGACATATGTATTATTTATAATATGCCCATGAATGACAGGCACTCCGAGATACCTGCCTGGATTATCCGTTACAATCATACTGGCAGTGCTGCATATTTCTTGTGTTAGTTGTAATGGAACATATGGATAGAAGAAGATGACACTTTTATCAACTAAGAGTGATTGTCTAGGAGCAACACAAAACAATCAAAATCACTTTAGAATCATATTCATATGATGCATATCTACTTTGGTTAATCAGCAAATGCAATGTGTGAGAAAGTAGGTCCATGTTGAGAGAGTTTGAAAGATTTTCAACGGGCAACATACACTTCATTATTGATCATAAGGCTTAATTGATTATGACACATAACAAAAGGATATGGAGACAAAGAGTCTCCTTGGTGCAATTCTTTGTTGGCTTTGAAACCAAGTAATAGTTTCCCATTCTAGGCAATTTGTACTCTACCTCTACAACTTAAATTCATGATGTAGTTACGGATTGTAGGTGGTAAACCAGCATTGACAAACATTTCAAGGATAAAGGACCTCTCTATATGATCATAGACCTTGTTCATGTCAATTTTCGTTGCTATAGTCTTAGCACCAAAGGGGTGTTTCATATTGTGAATCAATTCTTGTACCAAAATTATATTCTCAGTTATATGTATACCAAGGATGAAGCACGACTACTCAGTGTTAATCCAACCTGGATGAAAAGGTTTCAAATAGTTAAATACAATCTTTGAACATAATTTTAAACAAGTATTATCCTAAGATAGTGTTTGGGGTTGATTACAGTTCCTTGGATGTGATACTTTAGGGATAAGAACCATATGACATCACAAAAAATCAGAGGAAGAAATAAAATATTGTAATGCAATAGTTACTATTTGCAAGATTTAGTGTTTAATTGTTTCCCTATGACACAAAATAAACCCCCAATCCACACCACCAGGTCCTGAGGCTTTGTTCCTTCCCATGGAGTGCAATATTTTGACCAGTTCGAGTTCAGTAGGGCAAATATCCATAGAGGCAGCTTCTTTAGAAGTCAAAGCGTTGGAGATATCAGGTATACTAGTTGTGGACGTATGTGAGGTGTGTTTGATATAAACTGCACCATGAAGTATTGTATAACCAGTTGTTTCAAGGTATTAGGTCCTTAATCAGAATGTTTTTTTGGTATGACCTTAATCAGAATGTTGTCATCATGAAAAAGAGATTTAAGAGAATTATATTGTCTCCTAGATCAGACATAGGCATGATAGAAGGATGTATTGGCATCACCATCTTTCAACCATGTGATTGACTCTTTTGGCGAGCATCAACAATGTTTTTGATAAAAGTGTGTCATATTGAGATTGTAATACAACACATTGATTATCCAATGTTTGTGAGTAATGAATTGCTAAATCTTCCTAGACAGATTGTAGTAAGGATAAAATGTGTTGTAAATTTGTTTGCTCCATGCATATGTAGTTTGCATCCCATTGTAAGATGGCTTTTTTAAAAGATTCAATAGCTTTTGTAAACTCCTCATTTATAGGCCAACCATTTTTTATCAAGGACTTGAATGACTCATCCAAATTCCAACTAGCCTTAGTGCAGAAAATTCTAGTATAAGGATGCCTTTGAGTATGATAGAACAAAATAGGATTATGATCGGATTGAATGCGAGTAAGATGCTTAAAATTATATTGCATCCTTGACAATAAGAAAGAAGAATTCACCAATGCCCTATCTAAACGTTTATGCAAGTTTCTAGCTTTGTAAGTGAATGCTTATCCTTCATATCATAGATCAGTAAGATCTGAGTGTAGAATACTATCTTGGAAGATATTTTCTTCTTAATAAGAGAAAGATACCCCACCCTATTTTCATAAGGTGAGAGCATAACGTTGAAGTCCCCTAATACCACTCAAGGAATATTAATCATTAATGCAATTCTTGGAAAATGAGTCTAAAGGAGATGATGAATTGATTGTAGTGGATTAGAATATATAATGGTTACATAGAATTGATTATTCACCAGGAAATGTAGGTACTGACAGTGGCACTCTGTCAAATCGACAGTCACTTTAGTTGCATGGCAAATTATCCATATTTCCCCTGAAAAGCCAACGGTCTCCATTCGGTGAGGATTGGTAAAACCAAGATGGTGAATCACTACATCAGCATGGGTACCAAAAATATGAGGCTCAACTATTCCAAATAATTTTGACATGTGAGTACGAATGATCTCCTTTAGACAATTTTGTGCATGATCTTTTTCTATCCCTCAAACATTCTAGCATACAATGTCTAACATGATAATTAATTAGATTTAGTAGCTACTTATGAATCACTAGTTTCATCTACCGCTTGCATGTGTTTGGCATGTGCCCTTTCCATATAAGGCAATGACTTCATCTTACCACTACACCTCGTTGTCTCCTGACCCACCTTACCCATATATGTTTGAGTAATCAAGGTCAGGTGTTTGTACTTGTATTATTTTTGTAGGCTGACCTTCAATTTGGGGTGTCATGTCAAAAGATTCACATATCTTAGGATGTGTATTAACATGGTTTATAACTTCATCTAACAACAACATTACTACAGTGTGGTTCTCACCAGAGGGAAGTTTCTATGTGATTTTTAGAACATGTAATTGTTGAGAATGAATTATTGGATCAGTGGTTTTCTCAGAGGTAATCAATGAATCTTGTGTTTGACCTACAATAGTAGGGATAGCAATTGCAACATCTAGGCTTGCATTTTGTTTCCTCTTCCTTGTTCACACCTTGGAAGGGCTTACTGCAATCATAGGTTACCACCTATGTGTCCATGTCATCCCAATCATCATCTTCATCTTCAAGTAGATGATTTTAGGAATCAAAATGATTGTCAATACCACCCAAAGATGTATTATGATTGTTTTCCTTTTGTGTTCGGCATTGAACTCATCGACAATGGATGTTTCATTCACAATAAGTCTCCCACCATTCTTGTTCTGGTAACCAATGCATACCAGCATCATCAGCGGGTGTAGGTTTGGATGGAGGAGAGGTCTCTTCATTTGTATGTTGGGAACATTCACCATGATGATGTCTCAATTTTCCACAAAATGACATAAAATTGGAAGAGATTCATAGTCAAGACAGTAAGCCTTACCATCAACAATAACTTTTGAAAACACAAACTTGGTTGTATCAACTTCTATGGCAAGATAGGAAAACCATGAATGGGTACATTTCTAAGTGTTTTCATCAGCGCGGTAGAGTTTTCCCATAATTTCTCCAGTACGGTCAAACAAAAATTGGTTATAGTGATGAAGTAGTAGATTCGAAATTTGTGCGCAAATCACAATTTTTTTAGGAATCCATGTGGTTTGCACAAACTAGGTATCCATCACCAAACCATCAGGAAGCAACCACAAATCAACCATGAGTCGCCAGTAAGCACTCTATCATAATCTTGACAGCTTGTGATTTGTACTACAAATATATTTATACTAAGTACATACACTTGCCAGTGACTTGTAGGTTTCCATAGAAACTTTAGTTGAAGACAGAGAGTTACATAACCCACCGATTTTCCTTTCAACTTGACTATAACAACATAAGACCATGGATGATGAAGAAAATATTTTTCCATCAGAGTTAACTTGATTTCGTTTGTTCTTGTTTCATTGTAGATGTATACATCAGGTGTCATTGTTAGAGGAGTTTATCATCCCAAAATGACAATACATGGAAATTAGGGTCGGTAGCATCTCAAAAAATCCTACGGTAGGTAGTTATTGTATGTGTTTGTTCGCTTCCAGTATCCAAGTGATAGTGCTTATGTTGAAGGAAAGCATCGTTTGGCACGTCCGCCATGATGACATAGAATCTGAATTGGATACAGAGATTGTTGAGTCCCACACAAACCATGATAGTTAAGAGAGATTCCAAACTCATGAAGTCTCTTAGTTGCCTTGCACACTTCTGAGAGTTGTTCATCATTCAACTATGTGGATTCAACAGTTACCATGTTGGCATCCATTTGTATATCTTCCAATGTTGTTGACACCTCCTTTTCTCCACCCTCATCTAGATTACCAAGAATCATAACGTCAATGACACATGAAACCCCAACCACCCCTCCCATGGTTGGAACCCCACCGACCATGGCCATTGTAGCAACCTCGTCTTGCCCCCAGGGAGCGAGTCGCTTCAGTTGCATTCTCCATCTCTAAAAATTACTTTTTCAATTTCCAACAAATCTAACTCCACAAACTATGTATCTTTTTCAGTCTGACCAATTTAAAATACATATTATAACAATTTTAAAAAAATATCACTCCAATTGTGTATTTTCTTATATATACATTTCAGACTCTCAAAAATTTTCTATATTCAACATATCAAAAATATTAAGAACGCTATCATATGTTATGTTATAATGTCAAACACAAGCTAACTTTCCCCATCATATTTCTAAGCATATTCCTCTTACATTGGTCATTAGTTTGAGTCAGGATGTGTGTCGAGAACAATCAAATAACACAATTCATAATTTGATATTAGCACATAGGTAAAATGATCTACAAGCACACAGGCTCAAAATGTACAAAAAGGTGGAAAGCCCGAGTCAGTCCTCAGGGATTGGAAGGAACTAGACCTAGGTTGTTTCTTTGGATTTCTAGAGCAAAGAGTTAGGGTTTTAATTGTTTAAAATTGGCTTGAGTGAGTTAGAGTAATGATCAAGCAATTGAAGAAGCCAATATTGAAATCTAAGTCACTCCTAGCAATTAGCTCCAAAGAGCTAATTAGAGAAGAAAATAACTTAACACTGGAAATGGAAACCCTAATCTCAACGTAGCAAGTCAATTATCAAAACAAGGCAACTATAACTAAATTATGTAATTAATGAAGAAACCAATTAGTTAAACTGCGATAAAAATGAAACCATCACAAAGCAATCCACCATTAACTAAGAAGTTTTAACTAAGTAGGCAAGAAAGAGAGATGAATCTCTCTAACACTAAGAAATTAGGATTTTAGCAAAATGATGGGAGTGGGCCTTTTGGGGGTATGTGACTATCAATAGTGTATTGGGTCATATTCAAGTAGCATATTCAATAATTATGTTATCAAACAAAAAACAAGTGGTGGTGAGGGTTAGAAATCTTATTCTACCAGTGGGCCATGGGTGGTTAGAATGTATCTAGGGGACTAGCCCCTAAATCAATCCCTATCCAACCTTATGAGGCTCAATTCACTAGGGGATAGATGGACATAAAAAAAGATCACCCTAGTCTAGGATTATATTCATGGCTCTCCTAATCCACTTGGTGGTAAGGGATGGTATGGAGTGTGAAAGAAGGGTGTTTATCCTTCTATTACCTCGCATCCAACCACTTGCATTAGGGCTATAAATAGGAAGGGTATGGGAAGGGTAAATGATAACACCCAAGTTTAGGCATTTATGTTAAGTATTTATGTATGGTTTCATGTCGTTATAGCCTGAATATGTCCAAAATAACTCTAGAGTCTAATCTTTCTATAATTTATATATTTTCAAGGCTAGAGTTGCTCAACTAGCCAATTTTGGGACTTGTAGGCACCAAACTCAAGAAGACAACAATTCTCTAGATTCTACCCCATCAATCATCATGTTATGTACACCATCTTAGGAGAGGGTGGTCCCGCTTAATCGGAGAGCATCCTCATTGGTTAGAAGTTTCATCGATGCAGGTCTGTCGACCTATAGTAATACCCCCTGGGGTGGGTTTGTTCCTAAGGAGCATCACCTGCGACCGTTGAAGATCTCTATGACCAGAGACTACTAAAAATATCAACGACCGCGAAGGTCTTCCATCACCAGCAACTTCCAAAATCCATCATCATTGACCACTAAAATCTATCACATGTGACTGCTGAAGATCTCAGTGACCAGTGATTGTCGAGCCTTCATCTCAGCAGTCGTTGGGCCTACACATCAGCGACTGCCGATAGAGGGACAACGATCGTTGAGAACTCGATAATCCCATTGACCAGTTGGCATCATTAGTTACAGTTGAAGACCTCAGCGATCACTGAAACTCCACCCACTCATATATATAGCCACCTCCAGCTACCTGGTAGGGGGTTTCGTGGTCCCAACATTTTCAGTCGTATTTGGAGTTTCAACAACCATCGGTTCCCAGAGCTTCGTGGGGGAGTACTAAGGTCTAAAAGAGTTGAAAAGCACACCCTATGTCCACCCCTTTAGTTTGCCTCCGTCTACCATTGTTTTCCACCATCATCCACCCATTTCCAACCATTCCCAGTCACCTTCACCTCTATACACACATCCAAGATGTTGTTTGAGGCGGAATCAAGGAGAAAGGAGGCCAATGAGTCAAGAAGATCAAGGAAGACGACCCCAAGGATGATATTCAACATTCATGGAGGCTAAGGAGTGAGAGCAACCTCACTTCCATGGGCTAAATCTCTTCTTTGACCACTTTCTTCTACTTTCCTTCTTAATTGTTGTAGAAATGATTTTCTTTCATCTATGTCCAGTGCCAACTATGCTTGTCCATGGCTAGTTGGGCTCCTTATTTTCTATGTCTCCCGTTTGGGCATGTTATGTAATTTTACTTTAAGCAAGTAGTTTTATTCCAGATCTAGTAATTTTTTGTTCTATCTTCTCTTTTTTATTATGATTGCTGGTTTGGTTTATCTCTTTCTTGCTTGAACTTTCATTTATACCAATATTGAGAGATTAGTTGTAGAAATGGGTAAGAGAAGGTAGTTTGGATCAAAATTTGAGAAGAGGGGGTCCAAGGTAGGACTGGTGTAGAACACCTGTCAGAGAGATCCGACCTGAGCCTTGACCCCAGTCGGGTTCAACTCCACCCGCTCGGGTTCACAGTTTGTGTTCAGTGAAGATCCCTTACTGCCCCTAACATCTCTTAATATTATGGACCTGAGAGGGTATCTAGAATATTTAGGAGTGTTGATCTGTTATCCTTGAGAGAGGTATCATATCATTAATGGGGTTTTAGTCACGCTACATGAAAGCGAGCAGGATGACCCCCACAGGGACAACTACCACGATACAGACTATGTTTGGATGTTAGTTGCTTGCTAGGGTGTTCGAGGGTTGTCTACACCCAAGAACGGGTGCATACACTTCCCAAGTTGTAGTTACACAACCAGGAACTCCTTCTTCTGATTAGTAGGATTCGACAGACTCTGTTTTCTTTACTTTATTTTAATCTATTTTGTATTATTTTGCTAGACTAGTTCTACTTCTTTACATATATCAACTATCAGTTTTGTTTAATTGACTAAGAACGAGATCTTAAATGTCCTTAACATGCTCACATCCATGTGTTCCACCCTGTATCGAGTTGTAGAGGTCCTTATAGGTTTTGAGTTATAAATTTAAAAGTTTGATTCACCTTTTAGATGCACGTCCACAATAGAATGAGCTCTCAGGGCCAATCAGTAAAGGCTTACCCTTACCTTTATCTGATCAGTAAGGATAATGGTAATTACCCTCCTCAAAAAATTTCTTACCCTCCCCTTACCCTTACCCTCTTACCCACCGGGTAAACGGGGAGGATAAGGGTAATTGGATTTTATTTGTGGTTTATTACGATGTTGCCATGAGATCATTCTAGTCTAATAGAGTTAAGTTGCCACTGTCCAACAATTTTTGTTTAAGCAATAACAGGCTTATTTGCAAGATTGATAGCATATTCATTGTTATAAAAAGTGGAAATTAACCAAATTTGTCCATTTTTACTAGAATTTTGATGTTATAACACATTAAAATTGTAATTTAGAACATTTTGTATGCATTATTGTAAAGACACCACAACGACTACTCCATATCAAGAGTCACAACAACTGGCCCACCATCAAAATTCTTTTGAAATACAAAAACCTCAATAATTGTTGTTGTCACATTAGGCACCACAACTGATTTGCCATCAAAATCATTCCAGATACATATTTCATTATATCCATATGTACACACATTTGCAAAAATAATCAACAAAAGCAACTTGGGTCAACGAAATACAAACATGCTCAATTAGTATATCTCACATTCTAAAAGAAAACAATGAGATAAAGCAATAATATTCTGTGAAGACACTCCTATGGATTGAATCCAACAACAACTAGATCTACCACTTGTTGACAAGGTAGAGATCTACCAAGTTGCATTGTGGGCTAGTGGGTGGATGTGCAACAAACCACACTGAAAGTGTTGACATGGCTAAAACTTGTCAGGTTTAGAGAACTGGATTTGCGGTTCAAGAAGTGAGCTTGGTTAGATGAGGAAGAAAGCATGCCAGATTCATGGCCACCTGTGTGTGAAGGCACAAAAACTTATGTTCTATATCCCAGTAGTGTCATGGTGCTGCTTGTGGTTAGAAAAGATAGATTGGTTGATGAGATGGTCATCTTGTTGTATATACCTATGGTTGTCGACGAGATGACTAGCTTGCACAAGATGAAGATCTACCTAGCTATTGAATGGACGTGTAGCCGATTGTGGTAGAGATGGAGTGTTGCTTGTAAGGTGTGTTGCTCACCATCTTGTGGGCTTGGGAGCAGTCGCTAGGTAAAAGTGGGGCGAGGCAAATGAGATTTGTGGGTGTTATGTTACTGTGATTCATTTTTATAGCTAGGTCATGCATAGATCACCAGGCCAGATTGACGTGTGAATTGGTTCTTTTGTCAATCACTCTATCCACCATAGCTCTTTTGATCTTTTGACAAAGAGTTTCTTCGAAAAGGATGAACAAGAAGGGTGAAAGTAGATTGCCTTGCTTCAGGCCTTTATGTATCATGAAGAAACATGTAATGTAGTTGTTAATAGACACACTCATCCATGCCTTTGAGAAGAAACTGATACAATGGCTAATAAGGTCTTCAATCATAAAAAATCTCTAAAGGACACGACACAAGAATGACCAATCTACCAAGTCGTAAGCTTTGGTCATATTATACTTGATGATCAGATTACAACAGGATGTATCTCCTTTGTATAGGTCGGCATAAGCTCCTTTATTAGTCTGATGTTGTGAACAGTGTCTCTTCCTCTCACATAAGCTCCTTGTTCTTCTAATATAGGGTGCAGGATGATATGAGCCATACAATTTGAAATAATTCTGGAAAAAATTCTAAGAGACACATTTCCGATTGAAATTGGGTGGAAGTCTTTTGTGAGCTCTTGTAAGGGATACATCTTTCGTATCAAGCCAACACAACATCTGCAGAGTATGTATCACATATTTGATGTCTTTCTTTCTTTGAGCCAGGTTACCAAAAGTTTCTTCACTCCATAGCTTAAGACATATCCTGATGCTTGAGATTACTAAAGAACCAGAAAGAGGGGTCACCCCATGCATCCATGTCCCATCCTCTATTAATTACGTCCATGTAATCTTTATGAGAAAGCCATGTGTCAAGAAATTAGAAATGTGTGGGTTGCACAAAAGCACCACCAGTGTCATCACCAAAAGAAATAAGAATGGGACAATGATCTGAAACTTTGAAACGTGTGAGGTGATAGGTAAGCATCAAAGGAGTGTTCATTAGCCAAGTCTGATAGACAAATCCCTATCCAATCTCTCCCATGTGGTAGGCGTTCTTTTCTACTTATCTGCCCAAGTAAACTTGCTACCTTCAACATGAATCTCAGTTAAATTCAAATCAATTATCCACTCATCAAATTAATTTATGATTTTAAGATCAACATCCCCAAGTCCTCTCTTCTCATTGTGGTTTCTAATTGTATGAAAATCTCTCACTTTTGATCTCCTATCGTAGAAGAAAGATGAACAAGCGATCTCCAAATATCTCTTCTAGCATAAGAGTTGTACTACGCATAAATCATAGTGATAAAGTAGCAACTTCCAAAGTCGTCTTCCATTCGAATTGTGAGGTGTTGCCTGTGAGAACACAAGACGCTTGGTTTAGAAGAGGTGTATGCATAAGACAAAGTCTTTCCTCCAACATTCGAATTGTCTCCAGCCCAATCAAGACCAACAATATCAAGTAACTTTTCAGCTCTAGTTACATGCAAGAGAGGCTCAAAAAGAGCAACTACAACTGGTCGGTGTCTTCTGCATAACTTTCCCAACACCTTGCGAGTTTGATTATTCCCAGCTCCTCTAACATTCCAAAATATATTATTTAACTTGGTCATAGAGAAACAGATCTCCTTCATCTAGTACACTTCCATCAATGATGCTTCACTCCTTTATCTCTCCCCTCATAGAAGCGAGTATCATCTACAAACATGTCATCATAGCCATTGTCACCAAAGTATCCCCCATTCTCATCTTCCCAATCATCCACAGATTGCATCGACCTCGATGTGGGTGTGTCGCAGTTTCTATAAGCTTGCCTTCGTCTGGTTGATCTTCTTCTCAATTTGTTGTAAGACCTTGGATGTCCTCTATTTACACTTTTGTTGTACAACTGGTTCTGCTCACTGTGAATGAAGGCGCTCAATCTTCTATGTGCTAGTGGTCTTTGGACTCTGTCTTCATCTTGGACAAAATGTTCTAGCGATTGACCTTTTCTGTTATCCTCTATCAGAGAGTGTGCAACAACTCTCTCCTCAATTGAATCCCCTCGATTCCAGGCTTTACACATTTAGTTCTGATGTTGTCTAGTGTTTCAAAGGTTGTAGCAACCTTCACCAATTTAACAAGGTGCCTCTTGTTCAACATGGAGACAGAGATGTATTGGGGGATATCTTCATTAAACACTTCCATCAAAACCAAACAACCTACTTAGTCATCGGATGCCCGCTTCCACTTTTATATGTATTGTACCTTACTGTACACCTGGAGAATCTCGTGAATGGATTCCTCATCTCTACACATAACTGACAGGTCCATCACCCAAAACCAAGAGCGTTCCTTTGATGCAACTTGCCCCATCACATCAGGTTGCTTAACAATCAACATCTCAATTATGTATCTGATATTTCTTTCCCCAACCACATTGTTAGTTTCTTCATCGGTCGTGAAGAACAAGACTGCTATGTGATGTGCAAAATGGTAGCATTCCTTCGTCAATGGCCAATGTCCTCTAAGAAAGAGTGAAAGATCATCCTACGACGGGTTCATCTCCCATGAGACCTCAATAACTTTGCTGAAAGCTTTAGTCTGGTCTTGGCGCCTCATGGAGGGAGCGAGTACAACCAAAAGACTATTTGCATTGTGTTGTGCGACACCCCTATCAGACATCCCCTGGAGTGGGGAGGAGAGGAGGGGACGATGATGGAGGTCTGATATTTGGAGGAGGTTGTTGAGAAACAAATCTGTGTCGATGAGCTGCATGTCCACTATGGTGGCACTTATAGCAGGTTATCGGCTTGGAACATTGCCTTTTCCAATGACCTCTTCAAGACATCAAAAACATGTGTCCTTCGGCACCTGATACTCAATTACCAAAGGTCGAGCACCTTGTGGGCGTTGGTGAAAGATTGATCTCTCAACACTTGAGTGAGGTGGTTGTGCTGCTCTGGATTGATTCATCTGTTCAGTTGTGTGCGCATTGGGCCTTTGTTGGACAGAAGGTTTGTTGTTATCTACACCCTAGAGCTCTTCAAAGGAAAGGTTCTGTCTTTAGACATCCTCCATCACATGTGTGGTGGCATCACAAAGACCCTCTCCATAGTTCACATTCAGAAGGGACATACTATTGTCTTCAGTTACTTTCGTAGTAGTGACCAGATTGTGTATCCTGCGTTCAACCACCACACGTCTGGCCTTGAGGGAAATCTCACACTATTGCCTGGATCTCTGGATAAGGCTCGCAAAATGTTTGGAGAAGTGGCTCATGAGAAGGGATACCACAGGGGGGCAAGGGGACTGGTAGTCGCCGGACAATGGAGTGTCGAGCAGGACGGTGTCTTAGGGCGTCTGCCGAGTAGCGGCAAAGGCACACAGAGAAGCTTGGCTCGTCAGCATTGTACCACCTCCCTCTCAACGACGCACCATTTCCGACATGTTGATAGGAAAGTTGGTTATCTGATGGATAGCATTATAGCTTGCTTTTTGTGAAGTGCAAAACAGACATAAGAGGGGGGATAAAATGTGCATAAACATACATGTCGGATATCATATCAATCCCACAAACATGGATATAAGTCATCCTAACTAAGTCTAACAGCTAGTGGGAACACTCAACTACGAATAGGGGCCTATAGGTAAGATTCTCAAGGTTTACCACATGGGCTCCTTTATTATAGTTAGGAGAAAGTACCTCTGGAGCCTAATCACTATTTGAGCTCCATCACTTGTATTCATTAGAGTGAATAGATTATTTATAAAAGAGCTAGCACTACTTGTCTCTTCTGAAGATATCCTCTCTCTCTATCTCTGAATCTCTTTCTACCAAAAGATGATGGTTCAAAGTTCTTTCTTGGCTTAGCAAGGTGAAGGTAAAGGATAGTTGGCCCATAGCAACAAAAAGCATCAGAAAGGTTGCTTCAACTAAGCTAAAAGCTTTCCTGGTTGATGGTACCAATGCAATACTAATAGATGTCAACTCTCCTCCCAATCCTAAGACTAGTATGGAGGAACAAAGTTCATTTTCCTTAAGCTACCGGTGTCTTACTAGTTCGTCCTGATGTAAAGATCGATAAAGGTCAAGTAGTGCATGTGGTTTTGGATTTTTTTTTATAATTCAAAAGATCGATGAAGGTCAAATTAATACCTACTACAATGAGGATGATGCTTCTAAAGTATTCAGATTGAGGAAAGGAGTATGGACTCTGTCTATAGGAGAATTTCAATTGTCAAGCAGAATCATGCGAGTCTTTTGTAAGGTGGCTACCTTACCCAAAAAAGAAAATCTAGTTATCCTCGAACTAAAAAGAAGAAATTTTTGTAGTGAAACACGAGGTGACATTCAAGGTTGAAAAGTCGTAAAGTTTGCCTTGACTTAAGATTCTAAAATCTCTCACCCTTTCTTTTAGTAAGTGTAATATTTATCTTGGATAGGAATTTATTTTTTTTTGAAGTCATCTTGGATAGGAATTGAAAGTCTAACAATTTGATAACTTTTTGATAGCTCAATTCACCCCCACCCATTCACTGCACATATTGCGGGATTTCGAGTCCGGTGGAGTCTCACCGGCTTTGATGGAACTGTAAATTACCACGCGCATTCAGCTGTCATGTCTGGTAGGATGGCCTGCTGTGCGGAAGCCTAACTTCTGTAACCCTTTGCCGGAACACTGATAATATTACACTTTTTTATATACAAAACTGCCGGAATTTATAATGCATACAGCCGAACGGCTCCCAACTCCCTTATTGCTTACAATCTCCTCACATGTAGCACAAATCATTGTCGCATCATTTTGGTGTCTACAAGAAAAATCTAGACCTCTTAATATTAGTTCAAGAGGCAGTCTGTCATTCAGAAAACCAGCCATCAATCTGAACCAACCTCCAATTTGATGACGTGGCTTTCAAGTTTTTCATAATCTTGATGATTACAACATAGGTTTTATTTACATGTCTAGACGTCTTTGCCAAGTGTTTAATTGAGGTTTATCTTCCAGTCTGCCAAATTCAAACAATGTAGTGCCCGAAGAGTGAGATGGATACACAATCTGTTGACTTTGGAGAAGAAAAAAAGGAGAAGAAACAAGGAAAATTGAACTAAATGAAGAAAAAAGAGCATACTAACAAAATAACTATGGACCCAACGTGATGTATGCCGTTTGGATATCTTGTAAATTAAATTCCAACTATTTAAATAATTTAGGCCAAGCATCCAAGAATTCAATGCAGAATTGCGTAAATCAAATTGTACCTCTTGCATTCCGAATATGGTGTAGTGCAAAAAGGCATCGAGAATAAACCTCGTGACAATAGCAAAATAGTGGGTATAAAATTATTAACTCGTTGCGGTCAGTTTTGGTATAATATGTCCTTCAGAACCCCCAGGGGCGACATAAAGAAAGCTAACCAAATGCCGGCGAGGCATAAATATGGGAAAAGCCTCCTGCAAATAATAGACCTGAGACACATAATAAAGTACCACAAACAAATGAAAAATGAATAAAGGACAAGCTTTCCTTGGAAAGTTAGCAGCATATATCCATTAGGGAAACTTTTCTAGACTTCAGAAAGAACAGTATTGTTGAATTCTTTCCGCAGACCTACAACAACAGTAACACAAGACCAATATCTGGACCAGAGTCGTCACCAGAAACAACAAAAATATTTGATTTCCTAGTAATATCCTGGCAATTATATAGCAATTTAGATAAAGAGGAAAACCGTGTTTTATAGTTGCATGTAACAAAACAATCATGCTAGCAGAAATTACCACCCTAGACTAGCGCGAACATTATAAGATAAACATTTGAGTGTCTGCGCATTTCATGTGGTATTCAGAAGGTAAAGAGAAAATAGCGGCGGAGAAAAAAGTTCAAATAACTTTTCCTATGGGCCTGAGTTCCTTTGGTAGACAATCGTAGTTTCCAGAATCTAATTCTGATTCAAATACTGGTCTTTTTCCCCAATTCCTTAGGACGCCTTCAGCCAAATGTTCCTTGCTTTGTGTCAACATAACATAATTTGGATCTGCCCGTTCATATCTGGTTTTTGTCAAAAAGAAAAATACATCATTATATGCCAACGAGATCTCAGATTCTCAATACATAAAAAGCAAAAGAAGAAAAAGATACTCAGATTTACTACTTCAAGTGAAGAACAATATTTGTAGTGTAGAAAAATTAAAACAGGCATTAGACTTTTATGATAATAAAAAGTAAAATAAGTATCAAAAATAATATAAGTAATTACATTTTTAGTACCTCATTTATTATGCATCCGGAGAGGTCAACTTATAGAGTATATGCGGTATGTAGGAGTATATGCAGAAGCAGATGGACCAAAGCATGATGCCCGGACCTGACGGCTTCCCCGTATCCTTCTTCCTAGCCTCTTGGGAGGTGATCAAATCTGATCTATGGGCTTTGTCACAAGTGTTCTTCAGGGGTGATCAGATGCATAGGGGCTTTTTTTGCAGTAGCTTGATCCTTATATCAAAAGTTAATAACCCGTGCAAACTGGATACAGATTTCAGGCCTATATCAATGGAAAACGTCACTGCCAGACTCCTAGCTAGATTAATTAATTATCAGTTGACTTTGGTTCTTCCCAAGATGGTCTTTCCGGAACAGAGGGCCTTTCAAAAGGATGTGCAGAGTCAGATTAGACTGGCTAGAGAACTGATACACGATATAGAGCTCAAGAAAGAGGACACGAACCTGATTATAAAAGTGGATATGACTAAAGCATATGACACGTGTGTTGGCCTTTTTTGAAAGAAACTATGAGAAGATTTGGTTTCATGGAGGAAACTGTCAACCTTATGCTTGCGTTTTTTGAGAAAGTGTGGATTACTGTCAGTCTCAATGGGTTCAGAGAGGGCTTCTCTCCGATGAACAGGGACTGAAACAAGGTAATCCCCTGTCGCCGTCTCTCTTCATCCTCTTTGAAGAATTTTATGCAAAAGGATAAAGAAGGCAGCGGACCAGGATATGCTGGACAGGTATAAAAGTAGGGGCCACGCCCCCCCCCCCCCCCAAATTCTGATGTTTATAGACGATTTAATTGTGTTCACCACAACTAACCAGTCGTCTTTGGAGCGGCTGCAGATCTTGCTTGAGGACTACGAGAGGGATACCGGCTAGAGGATTAACAGATCTAAATCTTCCTTTATTGTTAGGGATAAGATGAAGAACGTCACTAGATCATCTATCACAGACAAGATTCAAGTTGATCATGCCAGGGAGGATATTATGTACTTGGGAGTCCCTTTGGCTAAAAAGGGCATGAAACCTTACCATTTTGAGCCTCGAGTGGAGAAGATACAAAAGAAACTGCCAGGGTGGAAATCTAATCTTCTATCTTTTCCTAGTTGGGTTGTCTTGGTGAAACACACACTGGCGTCTATGCCACTGTACATCATGTATGTTGCTCCCATCCCAACGAAGATTATTGTCCTAGGATTGAAAAAATCCTTGCTAACTTTCTATGTAGGGCTATAGACGGAGGTAAGCGCAAGGCATGGGTGGCGTGGAAGTCGGTGGTCAGACCCTATCAAGAGGAAGGCTTAGATATACCGAATCTGAAGATAAGAAACACGGCCTTCGTAATCAGAGCTTGTTGGGAATTTCATAAGGGTCAATCCTTATGGGCAATGTTCTACAAGGCTAAGTACAAGAGACAGAGAATACATGATGATGAGCATCTGTGGTATGTGGGGCTGTCCTCATTCCCTTCCCCGCATTGGCGGAAAATATGGGCCACTTTCCCTCAGAAACATCTAAGAAGGAAAGTAAAGAGGGGTAGTTTATCCTTTTGGCACGATACGTGGTGTGAGGAACCATTGTCTAATACGCTAGAAGACACCAAGACGTAGATCAACATATTGAAGTCAGGGATCTTTAGCTGGAGAATGCAAACTGGGACTGGTTGACCATCACCTGCTTGCTCGAAGGGACTTGCATGATCACTAACTGTCCAGTGATCAATGAAGAGAAAGATGACATTCCTATATGGGGTCATACACTGATGGACGATTTCTCCTTGAAATCGGCCAAGGTAATTCTGAGGGGAGAGCATAATCATGAGGATAGCAGGAGATGGATTTGGCGTTCTAATGCAGCCCCTAGAGCTAATGCCATTCTCTAGAAAGCACTTTGGAAAGCTCAACCTACTGATGACAATTTAGCCTCTCCAGACGTGAATGTTGTGCCGAGCCTGAACAAGCAAAACTCGATCATCTGTTTGTTGCTAGTGACATAGGCAGGATGCTTTGGGATAAAGCTTCGGAGTTGCTGGAATTGGAAAGACTGGATTTAGTACACAGTAGCCCAAAACAGGTGGTGGATTTATTCTGGGAAAGAACAGGGGATGACTCTTTCCATAATTGGTGTTGTGGGATTTTGCCTATAGTTATTCCTTGGACATTTAGAGGACGAGATGTAAAGCTCGCTATGACAACAGGGAGGCTAATGGTTTGAGGGCCTGGAAAGAGGTAACGGAAACCCTTGGACGCATAAGTGGTGATCTATTTTTTAAGGTTAAGGTAAAAGATTTAAGATGGTAGAGCAAAGTGGATCCCTTGGTGTCGAGACCCAGACACAGGTCGAGACATGTGGACCTTTTCACGTGGCAACCTCCTGACATCCATAACCTAAACGCTAATTTGACCTTTGGAGTGGATAAAAGGCAGGGTCAAGAACTATTAGGCTGAATGGCATGTTTGGTGTGTAATCACCACAGCGGCATGGTTGTAGCTTTCAAGTCGTTTATACCTTTCGTCTCGAGCTATGACTTGGGTCTGAAGGCAACGGTTATAACCCTGAAGATGATATGTGACCTGGAGTTGATAATGAACTATAATGGAGTTGGATAGCTCAGTTCTTTTTGACATGATATGGGGATCTGACAGGGCACCATGGACGGTGACGGCTATACATGAGGTGGTTATGTCTACTGTTCGTGAGCAAATGATGATGGGTATCCAAATATCCAAAGAAGGTAATAGCACATTGTTTCACCTTGGACGTAGTGGAGGGGTGCAGGGGGGGCGTCTGGGTTTCACATGGACCCTGCAGACTTCCACTACAGGTCCGAAGAACGATGAGTATGGAAAGAAAAAAGATCCTCTATATTTATCCAACGGTGGAGAGAGGTATAGAATAGATTGGTTATAGGGGAGGGGTGTTATACATACGACTGATCGCTCCTTTTTTCAGATTTTTTTTGTTGATGACCTACGACTGACGGTTCCTTTTTTCAGGTGTTTTTGTTGATGACCTACTATATAGAGGGAGGGGGCTCTTGCGGCCTGTCTTTTGGGCCCTTGATGTAACCGTGCATTATAATTTGCTCAGCCAAGGAGTGTGGGAAGAATGAGATAGACTCTTGACTTACATAAAAAAGGAGTTTACGCGGAAGTACATGTGGTTTTGGATTTTTTTTTTATAATTCAATTATTATTGCTATATATAAATATACATTAATTTTACAATTGTATATTTTATGTGTATATATCAATCACTAACAATGAACAAAAGAAAACTGCCAACAACAATTAACAAAAGCAAACAGCCAACAATACTGAACAAAAGCAGTCAGGTACCAGTAACAAACAAACAAAAGAAAACAACCAACATAAAAAACAATTACCAAATAATAATGTAATGAGGAAAACATGCACTACGTCAGTAATTATGCAGGAATCCAGTATATACAAAATCAAAAGAGGGATAGGCATGTAGGTAGAAACAGAAGAGGAGGAATTGGAAGGAAAGGCTAGGGAGCAAAAGAATAGTAAGGGGAACGTGAAGATTAGAATAGGAGGATAGGCATGAAGGAATGAATAAAAATAGAAGAGAAATCGGAAGAGGAAGAGGGAGGAGACAGTAATTGAAAGATAAGATGGGAGAAGCGGATCTACTATAATAGGAGGAAATAGAACCGTGTTGGAGGGAAAACTAAAAAGAAAATGGAAGAAGAAAAAGAATAGGGGTGGGAAAAGAAAAAGAAGAGAAGGTATGTAATTGTGGAGGAGGATAACAAGAAAAGAAAAAAAAAGGAGAAGAAAAGCAAGAGGAAGGATCGAATAGAAATAGGAAGATAAAATCACAAAAAAAAAAATAGGGAATAGGGAAATGAAATCAAGGAAAAAAGCAAGTAGGAAATGCAATAGCAAAAGATAAAAAAGAAATCAAGCAGGTGACGAGTAGAAGGAAGATGATAGGAAAGGAGATATACCTGCGACTTTAGAAGAGGACTAGCCGCCGGATTGTGTCGCCTCTGGCCGTCGTTTGAAAGGAGAGAAGCGTTGCTACAGTTGGGACAAGTAGTCGCCGCCACAGCTGGAGTGAGACGAAGCTGACATTGTCGTCGCAGTGAGACGAGTCTGCCGCCGCTATCGACGTGTGTTGCATTTGGGGGGAAGATGACCGGAGACGAGGGTTGCCCAGTTCCCTAGCTGGATCGTGCTAGAGAGGGGAGGGCTTATGTCGCGAGGAGTCGAGGGGAGTGGGGAGAGTCAGGTTCTATCAAGGGAGGGTTATCGGTTTAAGTAAAAAAAGGAGTCTTCACAGCCCGTATATGCGCCCGCGTGTCGGCCTAGGCCGCTTTCCGCCCCGCTTCACTATATGCGGGTATGTCCCTCGGCCGCACCACTTATAAGGCCACACGGGCCCATTTTATAACATTGACCTCCTTACACCTAAAACCAAAAACCTCCTTATGCCTTGTTGCACGATAAGTACCCCAACCTTTCAAAGTCTCACTAGATTATTCAATGTACCAATAAGTAATGTATCTCATGCACTGCTTGAAACTGGTCAATGTGGCTGCATTTGTGGGCCGTTGGGTTGCACCGCATATTGTTAATCGATTCATTAAATATCATTGTTTGACGAAGAAGAAAACTAGTTTTATATATGCAGACATACACACATATGGCATATGCACACATTCCACATGCATTCATGTTTAAATTTATATGTTTCTACACATAAATACATATATCACAGACAATTCAAATATCTATGCATACATGTACACACATTATACATGTATGTGCCGACAAGGAGTGGCTCAAGTGGTCAAGCACGGTGTCTCCTCATGAAGGGACCCGGGTTCGAATCCCAGTTGCCGCCTTGATTTACCACCCTCCCGGGCGTTCGGCCTCCGCCACGGGCATGGGAGAGGGGGGAGAAATCTTTCTCTCTTAATCCCATATTATACATGTATGTTCCGACAAGGAGTGGCTCAAGTGGTCAAGCACAGTGTCCCCTAACAAAGGGACCCGAGTTCGAATCCCAGTTGCCACCTTGATTTACCACCCTCCAGGGCGTTCGGCCTCCGCCACGGACGTGGGAGAGGGAGGAGAAATCTGTCTCTCTTAATCCCATATTATACATGTATGTGATGATATATATATATGATTTGGAACACAGCGTGAAGAATAGGGGAAGTGTTCAACACCGGGGATGGAGCCCTACGGTTTTGATGCTAGGCGGAGCGGCTGTTGCGGCACTGTTGGTGGGGTGTACCAGTGTGCGATGGTCGGAAAGAGTTGACGTGAGGGGAGGGCATGTGGTGTAGGAAAAAAAGGAAAGAAATAGAGGGTGAGATAAGGAAGAAGATAGAGGGGATGTACCCTAATGGATTAGGATTTTGACTCTGATACTACGATCACATCGTGAAGAAAAATGAAGACAAATCAAAATAATTTATTTCTCAAAACATATTCAACAGCCTAGACGAAGGCCCCAAGGATGGATTTTATAACACTACATAACTTGACCCGCAAGTAATTGAAATAAACTCCTATTTAATAAAGTTCAGAATAAAATAAAATCTGAAATAAGGAAAAGCATAAAAGATTTACGACTAAGTACATTAACTGAAAAGTTTGCACTTAACTCCCTAACATAGTTTTTTAGGCGACCGGCTCTCAAGGAGGGGTCGCTTGGTTGGATGCCCAACTTCTTGACCCAAATAGGCGACCGCCCAGGGCGACTTGGTGACTTGGAAACCGCTTGGGCGGGTGTTGACCTGACTGGCTCCCGCTTTCTTGCTAGATAGGTCAATGAAGGGCCCAAATACCATGTCCGACCTCATATATTTTGAACTCATGGAGAAATAATGTACTATTTTGCCATTTACATTTGTTGTTTATGGTCGGAAATTAGGGTATAGAACTATAAAGTATGACTTTTGTGGGTTCAAATCTATAGAAGTGGAAATCTGGAATGATTTACATTCTGTTTATATATATTGTCATATATTTTCTCATCATTTATATTGGCAATATATATCTGCATATCTTATTATTTGTATGTTGTACTTTTTTTCTTATATAAGTAATTCAATTAGAGAATTTCAAGGTGAAAGTTACAAGGTATATATTAGAGTATGAACTTTTGATTCTCAACTATTTGTTGCCTCTTTTGTAATTTTACCTCATTTAATTACATCTATTTCAACTTATTTCAGGGATCTGGATTAAAATTATACAATTCCAGTCCTAATATTCAGATATACTTGTATATAATAAACATATATATATAGTTTTTTTTATATTCCAGTCCTAATATTCCGTTATCTCCCTTCATCAGCGGAGGAGAGCGTTTTCCGGCACTGCAGTCATCTATAGTCTTTGGAGGAGGAGGGCGCTTGCCGTCAGATGCTACTTTCAAGTACGGGCCAACACTACTTGTGAAGGTGGGTTGCTGACCTTAGTTTTCATGTAGTAATCTCATGTTTTAACCATTGTTTTCAAGGTTGTAAGGGCTCGCTGACGGTCTGGTTCAAGTCAGACTAATGGTTATACATACGCACCTTTAGCTACTCGTCGGCGTCCATCTGACTGCAGGGCCCTGGAAGAAGGGGTTGGACGGTGACTGTACGAAGACTGGATCAGGCTCAATATGGCATCATCAGGTCCAGTCTGACTAGCATGGCGTAGGATGAGAGAAGAGTGGTCTGTACTGGACTTGTGAGTGAGCATCAACAGCTAGCTAGAAGAGCATGGCTGAGTTCGGGCATGGCGTTGAAGGTGATAATATTACTTCTGTAGAGGGGGGGCTGCAACAGTGATGGGAATCTGCTGCTAGAGTTGCTCATACGAAGAAGTTACATTGATAGAAGCTTGAGTCAGTAGTGATTGGAAGAAGCTATAGTGTAGCAATGATATTCTGTATTTCGTGTATTATCTTTCTAATTCTCCCCTCCATTCCATGTTTATTTTCACTTTTCTTCATCGTTGTGTTTGTGTTTGTCCATTCTTATGTCCCTCTGGCTATTAGATTGGTCAGTGTAAGGAGTCTGAACTGTTTACAAATTACAATCATATCCCTTGAATGTTTTACATGTTGATGTTAGATACGTTACAGACTATATTTTTCTTTTAGACATGCATTCTCATTGTTGTCGTGCAATTGAAGCTAATATATATACCCAGACGCCCAATTTCAACTGCATATTGCTCACGCTTAAAGCATTCAATAGTTTTCTTTCCTTAACGTTAGTTTCTGAATGCATCATATAGAGGTTTTTTCATGATACATAACTAACATAGTGTGTTGGGTTTTAGCTGAATTATGTACCAAAAACTAGGAAATAAGTAGAATGACCATCTGTTGGTCATTGAAATGAATAGAGTGACTGCCCCATTTATGTACTAAGTGCATGATAAGCAATCATTAGTACATATCCCCTTTTGCTCGTAATGCTTCCGCGAAGATTAAATGTTCTAATTGAGTCCAGTAGTTGGACGTGGAAGAAACTAGAAGCTAGTTAGTTAAGAATTTGTCCTTATTCTAAGTTCAAGAAGGAAAAAACAAGGCTATTGAGAGTAGGATTTTTCTTCATCTTCATTCTTCTTATTGCAGTGTGGCAGGAAGCCGTCTGGGTTTTCAATTTTATTTTCCAGATCAGTAACATAACTCCAGAAAAGGAGAAAAAAAATGTGGAAACTAGCAAGATGAGTTACGATTTCCAGATGCCAATAGTGTGGTTTGTGCAGTCAGTGTTTCTGTATAAGTTGTATACTATAGTGTATAGGATGTATCATGTATGTAATAGTGGACAAGTATGTGTTGGGCAATCAAGTTTTGCCAAAGATTGTGTATCTATAGGTGTTTTGTTGAATTATAAGATAGTTAGTGTGGAAGAATTTAAAGATCTATTGTGATGTTTTAGATCTGCCATTTGTCTTCAGTCAGGAGAGATGACCGTGTTTTATTTTTTTAGTGCTCAGTTATCTACCATCTGTCACACTATAGCAGCTTAGAAAATGTGAGTTGCTAGTGAACTATAGGGAAGTTACAAGAATATGAAGTAGAATCGAAGCCAAAACACAATCCCTTCACATACGGTATGAGCATTATATATCAGACCATTCACAGAAAAAGACATTCGGAAAAATGGTTCTAAACAAAATGTTTTTTCCACATACAATTCTCAAACTAATTCAATCGTATCATTAAAAATGACAAAATCTTGCAATACATCTCAAATCAGATTTTTTTTAGTTTCTGTTTACATGTAGCAAGGTTCCTTCATTAATGAAAAACCTCTCTACCATCTAAATATCAACAAAATGTCTGACAAATTTCATTGTTCTAATATAGAATTGACAAGAAGAAAGTAATAGGCGAGATTGACAAGAAGAAAGTATGGAAGAAAGTGAGTGGGGATTGGGGAAAGAGGAAAAGGCAACACAGGGACAGACTAAGGGTGATGGCAGTTGTTACTACTTATTAGGGCTGCTCCTGCTGCTATCCTATATATGAAATTTTCCTCTTTCATCAACAGTGATTCACATAAGCAGATGGAAAAGGAGAAAATCGTAACTACAGAAAATAGTTCATTTGGGGAACGGCGGATGAATATTGTTGTTTTCGACAGTCCAGCCAAGAGGAGATAATTGCATAATGGACGTGCACTGCTGATGTAGAAAAGAACAACCGCAATGTCCCCGAGAAAGGGACAATTAACAGTGTAGGGGGGGGACAATGCCTTCATAGTTTATAGGTCATATGGAGGAATTTGATAACAATCAAATTTAGTTATTTGTTAGTTTGTTTATCGATATGCAGGAGGCGCGGTGTAGACCAACTTGGTGCCAATGATCTTTCTATCACATGGTCTTGACACTAGAGTCCACACTTTGTTCTTCTCGAATTGATCCAATTCTTCTTGCATGGCTAGGATCCATTCATCATCCCCAAGAACTTCTTTGACATTCTTTGGCTCGAGTTGTGAGATGACGGCGTTGTTGGCTTGTTCTTTATTGAAAGCAGCCTGCATCTTCACTCTTTCAAAAGGGTCATCTGAAATCAGCTCTTTTAGATGATTCTTTGCAAAGCGGGGAGTTGGATCCTTCTTCCCTTCATCTTTTTCTTCTTCTTGAGTGACCACCTCTTTTCTCTTTTGGGTGATGTTGAGTTCTTTTAAGATAGGAATCACCTCACCTACAACATCATCATTTGGAACAATATCTTTGGGAATAGAGGGGTTAGTCTCAATAAACTCAACATTAATAGATTCTTCTACTTTAGCAAGATCAACATTAAACACTCTATACACCTTGCTAGTAGTGTTGCAGCCAAAAAAGAAAGCCTTGTATGATTTCAGATCAAACTTGTCGAGAGAATCTTTCGTGTTCAAAACAAAACAATGACGTCCGAAAACATGAAAGTACTCGATAGAAGGCTTCCTACCACGTCATAGCTCATAGGAATTTTCTTCTAAGAAGGATGTGTGAAAATCCGGTTTTGTACAAAACATGAGGTATTAACGCCTTCGGCCCAAAACTTCTTTGGAGTGTCATACTTAAAAGCATGGTCCTAACCATTTCTTGTAGTGGTCTATTCTTCCTCTCTACAACCCCATTTTGTTGAGGTGTTCGAGGTGAAGAGAAGTTATGTGCATAGCCAGATGCTTCATAAAAACGTTCAAAAATATCATTTTCAAATTCTTCCCCAAGATCACTATGGATGGAAACAATCTGGCACGAAGCTTCGTTCTCAACTCGTTTACAAAAACTAGAGAAAACATCAAGTGTATTACTCTTGAAAACGAGAAAAAAGGTCCAAGTATATCGAGAGAAATCATCGACAACAACAAGACAATCCTTGGAACCACAAAGCGATTGAGTTCTCATTGGTCCAAATGAATCGATATGGAGAAGTTCAAGAGCTCTCTTGGTACTGAGGACTCCTTTGGATTTTAATGAGGACTTGGTTTGCTTTCCTTGGGTACAAGGTTGGAATTCCTCATCTTTTTCAAAATCCAATTTGGAAAATCCCTTGACCAAGTCCTTTTTGCTCAACTTCTTTAATCGATGTATATTTACATGACCAAGCTGACGATGCCAAAGAGAAATATCATTTGAATTGACTACTAAGCATCTACCAACAATAGGCTTAATAGAGTCAAGCACAATTACATAAAGATTACCATTTCTAGTTCCCTAATATATGACATGATAAGTGAGGAAATCTAGAATCAAGCATTCAAAAGAAGTAAATAGCACAAGGTAACCATTATTACATAATTGACTTACACTTATTAAATTGTGATGTAGGCCATCTACAAAGAGAACATTCTTGATACACAAGGATTCACCTACATCACCCTCACCTTTTACCTTACTTTTCTTGTTGTCTCTGAAAGTAACCGAACCTCCTTACTTCTTAGTGAAATTGTTGAAATGGCTTATATCACCTGTCATGTGTTTAGTGCAGCCACTATCAACAATCCATCTTCCTTTTTCCTGCTAGAAAGGAGAGTGTCGGTTCCCAACTCAAATTTTAGGATCCGGAGTCAATATGGGGACTCATTTCATCTTTGGATTGGTCCCCTTAGGCTTGTAAGGACAATAAGTAGAATAATGATCATCACTTTTGCAATGAGAGCATATCATAGGGTTCTTAGTGTCAGAAGACTCTCTAATAAAAAAGGAGGTTTCCTTACTCTTTTTCTTACCTTTGTCTTTGTTCTTGCCCTTAGGTGCTCCCCCTACAAATCTCAAACCACGAGTACCACTTTATTTGGTAAAATGGTCAAGGATTTCATTTAGAAAATTTTTCCCTTTGAGGAATTTCTGCAGAGAGGCTCTAAGTCCATAATTGTCATCAGTGAGAGATATAACAGTAGAAGACAAACTAGCAAGATCATCTCTAGCATGAACAAGGTCAGCCGCTAAACAGAGGGCTTTACTCAAATAAGAATTTTTTTCAAGAAAAATAGAAGCAACATCATTACTAGGCAAAATAGGTCTCGAAGATAGATCATTAACTTGACCAAACAACCTAGCATTTTCAGATTTAGGCAATTAAATTTCTTTAAGATAAAAATCTCTCATCTCTACGAGTATCAACAATAAGCTTGAATTCAGCATTTTCTGTTTTAAGTATTTCAAGCTCATTTAGGTGCTTTTGGTTATCTTCCTTAAGAGATTCAATGTTATTGAGATAGACACCATTCTCTACCTCAACTCCATTGTATTGGAGCTCAAGATCAAGAAATTGGCCTTGCAAGTTATCAATGCTCTCAAAATGAATTTTCTCATTTTGCTCAAGAATCTCAAGTTTAGCATACAAGTCATCAATGATTTTTCCTAACCTCTTCTTTTCAGATTTACATTTAGAATAAGAAGAACGGGTAGAAATAAGCATATCAATAAGAGTTTCTTTAGCTAATGCATGTAATCTTACCTCACTTACCTCACCAATATTTTCACTCGTAGAGGCCATGAGTGCAAGGCGGCACTCTCCATCTTTATCGGAGCTTGAGCCACTAGAGGATGATGCTTCCCAAGAAGCTCGAGTTGCATCTTTGTGTCTCCTCTCCTTCTTATCCTTCCTCTTGTACTTGTTATCTTTCTTTTACTCTTTTTCCCTCTTGGAGCTGCTCTTGTGGTGTGACTTTCTTGCCTTAGGACATTCACTCTTGTAGTGTCCTTTTTTACCACACTTGTAGCACCTTGGAGTAGAAGAAGAAGATTGCTTTCCTTTGAAGTGTTTTCCCTTAGAGTAGTTGGCCCACTAGAGCCATCATCTTGACTAGAGGAGGAGGGAGAGGTCCGGAAAGCAAGTTGTTGTTGAAGGATGACAGCCTACATTTGAGCTTTGAAGGCACTATCTTTGATCTTCCTTGCTTCCTTCTCTTCTTGCTTGACTTTTTCTTCTTGCTTGTCAAGTCTTGACTCATGACCTTATAGATTCCCAATAAGCTCTTTGGTTGGAATGTAACCATGGCTTCTCACTTCTTCAATGGAGGTCACCTTTGACTCCCATCTCTTTGGCAGAGACCTCAAGATCTTTGAGTTGATTGCTCTTCTATCCAAAGTATGTCCCAAAGCAGCTAGGCCGTTGATGATGATGTTGAGCCTAGAGTACATCTCGGCAACTCTTTTCTTTCACATCTTGAAGTTCTCTAGGAGGTTGTTCAACATGTAGATCTTTGCCTTCACTTGCTTTGTGCCTTCATAAGTGATGCACAACTAATCCCATATCTCATAGGATGTATCCCATGAGGAGATGCGGTTGAACTCGGTTGGCGTGAGGGTTGCATAGAGGATGTTAATTGCTTTGGCATTGAGCTGGGCATTCTTTAGCGCAGCTTCATCCCATGTTAACAAAGCTCCAGTTGGCTCCTTGCAGGGTGTAATCATCACCTTCCACATATAAAAGTTCATCCCTTGGATGTAGAATTGCATACGCCTCTTCCAATAGAGGAAGTTGGTATCATCAAAGACCGGGGGACGCATGGAGAAGCCTCCCTCTAGGTTGAGTGAACCAAGTAGGTTCTCACCCATCTTCTCATCTCGTGGAAAATTTGTTAGAGAAGATCCTTGGCTCTGATACCACTTGTTGGATCTAGGGCTCTAGAGTGGAGGGTGAATAGAGCTTTAAAATTCTCACAAGAATAGTTAGACTTTCAAATTATATCAATTGAAATCAGATGCTTAAGAACAATTTGAAGTCCTATCTAAACAAGTATAGCAAGGATAAGAGAGATTGAAACATACACTTGGACAAGGTGGTTAGAGTGGTTCCAATCTCCAAACTAGGAGACCGTCAATCCACTACCTAGAGAGGTCAACCTCTAGGACTTTGCAACTCATGTATACTTATATTCCATTATAAGAGATACAAGGAGACCACCATACATCCAAGGACTTACCTGCTCAAGACAAGAGTCTTTCACCTACACAAGGACTTACCCACTGGATCAAGATGTCTTCAGCCTTCACCAAGGACTTACCCACTGGATCAAGATGTCTTCAGCCTTCACCAAGGACTTACCCACACTTGCATCAAGTCTTTGGCCTTGAAGGAATTACCCACTCTTTGTGAATCTTCACCTTGCCCTTTTCCTTCACCTGGAGAAGAACTTCACACCTTCAAACTTGAAGAAAATAGCAACTTCACCTTCACTCGGAGAAGCTCATTGCAAATTTCAGCAACTTAAGAATGGAGAGAGCAGCCATGCGTGCAACATTTTGAGAGTCAGTATGTGGGTATTTCACTGTGAATTTCAAAGCCAAGTATACATAATGATTACTATAATCAACAAGACTTAAGAAGGCTCAAAACAAGCTACTTGATTGCAAAAAGCTTAATAGCCATTGAATCACCGCTACAACATCAGAAAGAGTTCGGACTTGAATAGGAACACGTAAAAAATCACAATTCCTTTAATAAATATAATTAAACTATGAATATTCAAATAAAGCCACTTGCTTACAATAAGCATAACCAATTACTATATACTTGTGCCATTACATCAGAGAAAGCATGAAGTTATAAAAAGTATATGCGAATTGGATTCCTTTATGGATACAACTAGAAACATTGCATTCTAAAACAAGATACCATTTGCTAAAAACAAATATGGACAACTCAATATCTTAAAGCAAAGGTTTCTTGACTTTCTTCCCTTAGACAAAAAAATGAAATAAAAAAATAGTTGCCGCATTTATTTTTATGCCTATTACAATGACAGATCAAAAGAGCTCAAAGAACCTACCTAGCTTCTCTAAGGTCCTCAACCCGAAGACCAAATCCAAACGATGCCGTACCAGTAGTACGGTCTTTAATAGCTGCAAAGATGAGTAGACAACAGAATATAATAGAAGCATTTATTCTAACTGAGAATTATTAAAAAATAACAAAACTATAAATGGCTTAACCTCTCACTGGAGGCTAGAAGTAAATGGAACTAGTAAATCAAAATAAAGGCAAGGTTTCAATCCAAAAGTCGATTTGTAAATCTCAAATCTAGTTTTAGAAGCTTCTGCCAAACTGAATATTAGTATATTTTAATTATTAAAAACAAATTTCCCTGATCCACTTATAAAAAAGTTGAAGCAGCCCGTACATATACGGGGAAGTTGTCAAAGATATGCACCCTCGCACTCAAGAAGACAAGTTCTCAGATTACCCTATATCACTTTTGTAATTATTTATTATAGCTAATCAAAGCCCAAGGATGAAAAATTATCAACTAAAACTCATCGAAAGGAAGATTACGGCCTTGATTAAACTACTAGATTCAAACTAATATGCATGGATTTGTTCTTAAATCTTTGATGTGGGTCTCTTTTAAAGAGAAAATGATTTAAAAAATGGGCTATTTCAGCTCATGTAATAATATTTGCAATACATCAAAAAAGTAAGTCAAAGATCCTAAAATTCGGGTAGATATTACATTGAGCACTATTAGAATGTGATTGATACCAGAAAACAAGCTTGACAAAACAAAATTACGATAATACATGTAAGGGTTCAATCCGGCTAAGCAAGCCCGATGAAATCCAACTAATAGCTTGCAGATAAGATTTCCTAATCCTCAATATGGGGCTGAAGTTCCAATTTGTCGACTCTCTGTCTCTCGTCCCCTCCCTTACCTTGTCTTCGCCATCATTCTATCTTTTACCCCTACCTCACAAACATTGTGCATCTTGTCGTATCCTCCTGCCATCATATATATATTGGCACATCCCTTCGCCCATATACACACTAGCATTATCATGGAGTATCCCCTAACAACCCCCAACCAACTAAGCCTACAACTATGGCCAACAACCTCGCAGAGCTTGTTCCGCCCTATCCTAGAAGCTAATTGTGATTCATTTATTATGGCTTCCAAATCTAACTAAACCCTCTTTGTCACCTCACCTTTCAAGATTAAATGTTCGATTGTTTACTCATCTCCCCTCCTATAGCATTCACACCGCAATGTAAACGATGAATATAGATATGTATGCCTATTGTTAGAGTGTTTCTCCTAAGTGTCCAAATAAAGATGAGAACTTGTATAGGTAGCGTTGCATCCTAAACACAATTGACGTTAGTGCATGTTGGGTATCACCCCCCGCTCTCCTGCCTAGTTGCTTCTTCCATTGAGCTTTAGTGTGAATAGCCCATTCTCCATAGGTGACCATATGGGTGCATCTTTTTTATTTAAAGGAAAATGGAGCTTCCATTCAGCTCTCTAATCCTTATGTGATGAAGTATTCGACGTTGTTTAATCTCCAATTTCCTTTTCCATGCGTCATTGTTTTCATTAGCCACCCAAGCTGTATTGCTACTTTGTCTCTCTTCTATTTTGCCAACCTCCCAACCCCTCAACTAGTTATCCAAAAAGGTATCTACCCGTTCTGATCTCCCACATATTGTTCTTCATAACAATTGGGAAGACCCCCAATACCCTCCTCTGGTAAGTCGATGCCACTCTATCATTTGGTATTCTCATCTTAAGTCCCATCTTTCTCTTGTATTTTATCTACAAAACTTGGCCTATAGGGACTCTCCTTCGGAACAAATATAGTTCCTTCAATTCCTTCAATTTATGGTTCAAATTGAAGGCCCCATCATAACAGTGTGTATTAAGTTGAATATAACAATACATCATACCATTATGCATTACGTTTAAATAATCATCATGCATGTAGCAAAGTTTTACAAAATGGTCCTTGTTGGCTTTGCACGATACATTGGGTGAGAACCCTATTCTTATTTGAGCTTTTCAGTGATGCTAGCATCCCTTCCTGATATGGCTTGGTGAAGATCATAACCTGGTACCCTAGCTTGCCTGACACACACCCATAGAGGTCTTGGCCGATATCACAAACCCTAACTCGAGATAAGCATGTAGTGTATGTGCTAGTTGGGCGACGTAATGGATCAAGTGCTTAGCCGATACCCTATTTAGGGATGTGATGTCTTGGATGATATGCTTTGCCCGACACATGCTTTCCTTTTGGTTGGTTGACCGGCATGAGCATGAGGTTGATCGCTTAGATGGTTCTAGGGTTGAAGGTTTGGCTGATAAATGTGTTGAACTTGGGTAGTATAGAATCTTGGACGATATAAGTTGAGCCTTGGACAACACGATACCTTGACCATTATAGGGCTAATGGGCGATAGGGTTTTGGGCAATATGTGACACCCATGAGTTGCATGACACGTGCCCTGGTACTTGGTTACCGATACCACCTTGCACATGGATGTGCGATACAACTTATAGCCCTAGTTGCACGATACCCTCCCTTTGTGCATGGGTATAGGTGATAATGATGCCCTTAGTACTTTGCAAGTAAAATAAGGAGTGATCTATAGAAGAGCGGTTAAAACCAAATCAGGTGAGAGCATTATTGAATTTGTCGAACCATGCACGAGGAGATTGTTTAAGACCATAAATAGCCTTTTTTAGTCTACATACCTTCCGCTGACACTCCCCCTGAGCAACATACCCAGCTGGTTGCTCCATGTAAACCTCCTCTAATAAATCACCATGAAGAAAGGCATTCTTCACATCAAGCTGATACAAGGGCCAATCAAAGTGAGTAGCAACAGAAACAATGATCCTCTAGAGTTTAAGCGAGCAACTGGTGAGAAAGTCTCAAAGAAATCAACACCATATGTTAGTGTATAGCCTTTGGCAACAAGACGCGCTTTCAGTATGTCAATACTACCATAAGGTTTTTGTTTCACCATATATACCCAACGACAGCCAACAACATACTTACCAGGAGGCAAGTCAACCAACTCCTAAGTATCATTTTGACGTAAGGCTTCAATTTCAAGATCCATAGCCTTGGTCCATCCTTTATCTTGCAGAGCTGCAATACAAGACTTGGGAATACTGATAGAATCAAGAGCTAGAGCAAAAGTACGAGCAGAAGGAGACAAATTTACCAAGCAACAAACATTAGACACAGAGTGTCGAATGGTACAAGAACACACACCCTTACGAGCAGCAATAGAAAGATCTAAGTTTGTAGCAAGATTATCATTAAGAGTCATAGAAGCAGAGTCAGGTACCTCTGGAGTATCAGACAAAGATGGTACCGCCACTGGGACTAATGTCGCTACTTCCTCTGGATCTCGTACAACTTGTCTGGAGTAAACCTGGGGAAAGGTTTGGATAGTGGAAGTGGAATGTAATTATGAGTAGGGCTGGCAATTTTTGACCCGACAGGACCCAAAAATGTGTTTTTTGTTCCAAACCTAGTTTCTTTTACTTATGATTGTTTTTGTTTGTATGAGACCCGATTAGCCCAGACCCAAACCGAAATGACACGAAATTAATTTTTTTAGAGATTCCACAAAAATATTCAATTTTAACAATTGTGAACATCTCGCCCCGAAATCGACATGATACAACCCAATTGCCAACCCTAGTTCTGAGTCTCTCTCCTGGAAAAACATACTCTCTTCGCTCACAATGGGTAAGGGTGGCTCTCTGGATAAGGGAAACTCTCTCTCTCTCTTCACTCATGGTGGCAGCTGGTGTCTCCCCTTGATGTGTGGCATTATCACAAAAATAAGGGGTAGACTCATGAAAGGTGACTTCTGCTGAGACAAAACATGACGTAAGGAGGGTGAATAACATTTGTACCCTTTTTGGGTACTGAAGTAACCCGAAAAGAGAGTTTTAACAGACCTAGGAGACAGCTTATCTGCTTAGATTAAAATTATGAACAAAAGCACTGCATCCAAAATTCTTTAAAGGAATATGAAAAGGAACATCATGAGGACGCAAAATAGAGAAATGTGTGACACCTTGAAGAACAAATGAAGGTTGACGATTGATTAAAAAACATGCAGTAAGAATTGCATCAGATCAAAACCTTTTAGGAACATGAGATTGAAACATCAATGTCTTAGCAATATCAAGAAGATGGCGATTATTATGCTCAGCCACCCCATTTTGTTGTGGCGTATGAGCACAAGAAGTTTGGTCAATCATGCCAGTCAAATTACAAAAATCAGAAACAGCCTTTTGAACATACTCTAAAGCATTGTCAGGACGAAACACTTTAATGGAGAAATCAAACTAAACTTTTATTAATTGATAGAAAATTTTGAAGATGGATACAACCTTTTCTCTAGACTTCATGAGATACACCCATGTCATCCTAGAGAAATCATCAACGAAAGACACAAAATACCGATATCCATTATAACTAGATTATTTGACGTGATCCCAAGCATCACTATGAATAATTTGAAAAGGGCACACAACGCGTTTAATGACACGACCAGGATAAGACACGCTATGGTGCTTTCCCAACTGACACGACTGACACTCAATTGACAAAAGAGAAGATAAATTGGGCTCCAGCTTCTTGAGAGTCTCTAGAGACGGATGACCATAACGACAATGCCACTGCAAAGGGGAGATACCAAGGAAGGTTGCAAGTATCTGACGAGCTAGACGATCACCGTGGAAAAAGTAGAGATCACCTTTCCTAGGCCCCCACCAATCGTCTTCAAACTCTTGAGATCCTGTAGAACAAAACATGAAGGACCAAACATTACCCAACACTGTAATGAATCAACCAATTTCAAAATAGACATAAGGTTGAACGGAAAATCACGAACATAATGAATAGATTCCAGAGTAAAGGAAGAGGATGGACGGACAGTCCAACACGCCTGAACGTGTCTAATGGAGCCATCAGTGAGTGTAATAGAGGTATGTGGTATATGGGTATCATAAGTTTGCAGCAAAGACTTCATACTCGTCATATGTTGTGAAGCTCTAGAATCTACCACCCAAGGGTTTGAGGAGTGTGTTGTCAGGAAAGAAGTGGCATGATTACCTTCAGTAGACACTAACTTGGCAGTTGTTGGATCTAGGGCTCTAGAGGAGGGGTGAACAGAGCTTCAAAATTCTCACAAGAATAGTTAGACCTTCAAATTATATCAATTGAAACCAAAATATAAAACTGAATTTAAAGTCCTATCTAACAAGCATAGCAAGGATGAGAGAGATTGAAACAAACACTTGGACAAGGTGTTTAGAGTGGTTCCAATCTCCAAACTAAGAGACCGTCAATCCACAACCAAGAGAAGTCAACCTCTAGGACTTTGCAACCCATGTATACTTATATTCCATTATAAGAGATATAAGAACATCCCTTACATCCAAGGACTTACCCATCCAAGACAAAAGTCATCCACCTACACAAGGACTTACCCACTTGGTCAAGATGTCTTCAGCCTTCAACAAGGACTTACCCATACTTGCATCAAGTCTTTGGCCTCGCAGGGATTGCCAACATCCGTGCCATACTTGTCAAGGCGGCCAGTCGGTCACCTAGATTTCCTGGGCGACTAGGCCGACCAGGCCGACTAGTCGGCTGCCCAGGCGTAGGGTTTTTTTAAAATAAATTTTTTTATGTATAGTAATATATATATTTAGTTATATACTTACATACAATATATTATATAGAAAAAAACTAATGTAAACACATATCTAAGGAAGTAATAATCAATATTTGTTAAATATCAGTCATAAACACAACAAATAATAATGAATAAGAGTGATTGAGTGACATACCTTTTTTGAATTCAAACTTGAAGTACTTGTCGAATTGCTGCCACTAAATGGTTAAAATAAAAGGCAATTGGCACAAGACAAATGCAAACACTCCTAAGTATTTGAATGACAAATATCCCAAAGCAAAAAGCCAACAACCTAACATTCATATTGTTCAAATTCAGAATTTAAATAAAAACTAAAACATGTCTAAAGTTGTTTGAAATGCACGGAAGAAAATGAACTAAAAATCAAATGGCTCTTCTTCTTCATCCTCCGGCTCCTCTTCATCATGACCACCCTCATCTTCAAGATTATAATTATTATCATCCATTGTGTCATCATCATTGTCTTCCTCCGTTGTGTCATCATTTGTCAAATCTATGTCCCTACTAGTTCCCACAGCTCTAGTAGCTCACCTTGGTCTGTTAGGGCCATCTTGATATTCAGATGTACCCATGCCAGCGTCAACCTGACTCAATCTCACTCCTTGAGCAACTACAGGGTCATTTGGAACTCCTGTCGTACACTCACTACCCCAATCAAGATCCTCTAGGGCAATTGGATCATAACTCTTCTGCAAGTTGTGCAATCGCCTCTTCTTAAATCATTCATGCAGTTGGGGATTGTATTGGATATAGACAAGCTTATCCATTCTTTTAACCTCAAGCTTGCTCCTCCTATTTGTATGAATCTAAAAAATAACATCGTACGTTAAACCATATTTCAAAATACATTTATATAATTATATGTAGTTATTATATACAAATACTATTTCAAGAGGACTAACAAAGACAAAAGTGCTCCAAGCTCTCTCTGGAGCAGATGATATGCAACAAAGCCCTAGTATACGCTTAGCCATATACTTTCTCATCCATTGTAGAATTCGAGCCTGCCCCCCATATGCATCCCACCAAGCAAATGAAGCAAATTATAATTAACAATCAACAATACAGTAGTCCACCCACGAAATATAAATTTAAGATACTTATGTGATGTCTTCACAGTCCTATGTCGAATGGCATTATCTTTGTCAAACATCCCACGAGCCTCCTTGTAACAATCTAACTCTGTTGAAATTTTATCTTGGACTGTTTTGTCCTCAACCATTTTTTCTAGGCAATCTACAAACTCAGAATCCTATGTGCCAAGCATTAGGTCATTCTTCAGTCTAGCTTCATAATACAATGAGGGATTAAGTAAGAAACCTGCTTCATATAGAGGTTGTGACATCTGAAATGCCCATCTCTTCTCCACAATATCTATGATGGGCTTGTAATCCCTCTCTTTGTGGGCAAAATTCAGCTTCTTATTCTTTTGCTTTCTCAATAGCAGCTGCAATATAGCCAGTGTTGTCAAGGCGGGCGCCTAGGCGCCGCCTAGGCGGGCTGGGCGAGCCATTGGCCCTGAAATTTCAGGCGCCTAGGAATCCACTACAAATCTAGGCGGCCAGGTGGGCTAGGTGAGCCGTCAAGGCGTTGGCCCAATGCGTCGGCCCAATTAAAGGCCCATTAATTGGTTGAATTTAATTAAAGCACAAAATGGAATCCTATTTTAAATATATTTTTAATTAAAACTAACATTAATATTATTCTAAATGGAATGTGAATCGTTCAACCCAGACCCTCTATAAATAGATATATTCCCGTAAGAGAAAGGTTGTACATGCTTCTACAAGCACACCAATACAGGCAAAGGCACAAAAAAAGGAGAATGTCTTGGCAAAAGCAGAGAAAGGAAAGAGCAAAACTGTAGTTGATCATCAAGATGATGAGGAAATTGTAGGAGAAGATAATCAAACAGATGAGTCATATCATTATGATGAAGATGAAGACAAAGATGAATCTGATGATATAGCTAACACTTAAGAAATGATCTTGAATTTCATTATTGATTATTGTTAGCTAAGGCTGTCTTATTACATTAGTTATATACCTATAGACAATTAGACATGTGGTTATAAATTACTAATCTGATTTGTGCTTTCATATTTTATTGATGTATCAAGTTCAACTTCTATTCTCCACCAATTTTGGACATCTTTTCAGTTCTATCTATTTTCTGGTTTATTACTGGCAATGCATAATAGATTTCTGGATATAGGGCTGTCCAGTCTGTACTATGTTCTTGTGTAGTTTACAGTTTAATACAGTTTAATGTATTACTCAATTTAGGATTTATATATCTACAAGACAGCAGATTTTTCCATCTGTTCAAAACGCCTAGAAACGCCTAGGCGGGCGCCTAGGCTTACTAGGCGTTACTGTAGAAAAATTAAGCGCCTAGCCGCCTTAACAGCCTAGAATATAGCCCATGGCGGGCTTCTCATCTGCATCTACAAATCTTAAAACCTGCATAAGGGGCTGTGAAGATCTCAAAAAATCTTAGAACTGCATTCCAAAATGCCCGTGAGTGACAAGTTGCAGATACCAGCTTCCCTGCACTTGTCTTTGACCAACTTCTCTCCTCCCAAGCCATAGAATTGAACAAGGCAAACAAAGTGTTCCTATGGCCTAGCATGCTCTGCAGGGTAAGAAAGGAAGTAGCAAATCTAGTGACCTTAGGTAGCATCAACTCAGTGTTGTTCTTACTCTTCTTGATAAATTCATCGTGCAATCGGACATGTTGGTATATGTAGGCAGTGACCTTCCTTGCCTTTGTGATAATAGAGGCATACTTTCTCATCTTACTAATGTCTTCCAGCATGATATCAACACAATGTGCAGCACGCGGGGTCCAAAATAAATGACTCCTCTTTTCTATCAACTTCTTCCCTGCACTTACATAGTTAGTTGCATTATCTGTTACAACGTGCACGACATTTTCAGCCCCTATCCTCTCAATAGCCTCATCAAGAACAGTGAACATATAATCAGATGTGTGCACAACAGAAGACGATTCAATAGAATATAAATAAAATGAACCCTCAGGAGTATTCACCAGGAAGTTTATTAAATTTCTTTGTCTCCTATCTGACCAGCCATCTGACATCAAAGTGCAGCCATACAACTTCCAATGCTTTTCATGTTCCCTCTCCAACTCTTTGGCCATTGTGTATTGTCTCTCCAAAAGTGGTTGCCTCATCTGGTGGTATGAAGGAGGAGGGAGTCCTCTGTCGAATTGTCCAATTGATTCCACCATCACCTCAAAAGATGTACGGTTCACTGCATTGAAGGGTATACAAGCATCATAAAAGAAGGCAGAAATACTATCATATGCACCTTGTAAGGCTTCCTTCTTAAATGCAGTCTCAATGGTCTTCTGCACTTTTCCCGCCTTCCTTTGTGCTACATACTCAGCAGGAGTAAGATTTGCAAAACCCTCTACAGAGCCATGCGCAACAGCTTCCCCTTTAGAACCAGCAGAAAATGGAATTTTCCTATTCCCACCAACTATTGGTTGAACAGGATTCTCCCCATCGGCAGCATCCTCAACATCAACAACAGTATTATCGCCATCATTGAAAGTTGTGTCAACCCTGCGCTTCTTGTTATGTTCTCTATAGTTCCTCAACTCATCACGTATCTTTTGAGAACATCTTGTACATTTGACAGTATCAAAAAACCCTCCAATGAGATGTTGCTTCAAACGGTTGATCCCACCACTGCTGACATGACAACACAAAACACATTGTACTTTGTTCTTATCAGACAATTTTGGCCAAAACCCATAATTCCAACCTGGATCCTTGGATTTTGCCTTACGAGTGGGGTCGTTAATCTAACTCCCGAAATTGTAGAAGAACCTCCCCAATCGGTGTCGGAACTTCTGCCTCACCTTCCATTATTTTAATGCTACATATACACAAAAAACTACACAAACACAAACTATTTTCAATATATTTGTGGACTATACAACTAAGATGTAAAAATTAAAAATAGTATGTACTACGTAGGCTTATCGTTGCCTTCAGGTGTGGAGAAAGATGATCACCAAGCTTGGACAACGTGGAGGATTAGACCACGGGAGAAACTTTCTCCGAGAAAGTTTGTCGCAGAGGAGGAGAAACAAACCGAAGTTTGTCGGCTTTGTCTGAACTCCGAACGTAGGAGACGTAGAGCAGGGAGAAAAGCCTCATGTAGAACAGGGAAGACACGAGCAATAGAGAAGACTTCCGCCGGAGAACAAAGGTAGACGGATCACCGAAGAAGAGAGGTAGAGGACCCGCCGGAGATGGTTGCTCGTCGGACAACCGAAGGGCCGGAGCCGAGCGGTGTGCGTCGACGTATGTCGGTCGTGCGGTTTCTCGCTTCCGCTCCCGTGCGCGAGGGAACACCAACAGACATTGGGTTTGTGCGTCTCAAAAGCCTGACTTAAACATCTTTTAACAAAAAAAATGACCCACCAAAAAAAGCGGCCGACCGGGCAGGGTCAAAGCCGACCAGTCGGGCTAGTCGACCGATCGGCACCCGCTTAAAAGGGCAGATTTTCTTGACGTCAGGCTAGGCGGAGGCCGGAAAAACGATTGGTCGACTAGTCAACGACTAGGCGGCGACTAGTTGTACGCCTTAACAAGTATGATTCGTGCATATTCCTCCTCAAGACTAGGAAGTTTGTCAGTGGAAAGGATCACACTTCTTGCTGCATTGAACACATGATCTAATCCATAAAGAAAATGTTCAGTCACTAAGTCATCTCACTCTTTCATCTGGTCATTTGTTTTTAAAAGTTGATAAAAACTCAACTCCTGCACAATAGATTGAATGGAGTCGAAGTAGTCATCAAGAGATTTGTTGTCTTGCTTCTCTGCAAACAGCCTATCATAAACTTTGTACAGAGGCGAAGCGCATTCTTTTCGTGTGAAAAATGCTTCTTTGCAACGTCCCAAACTTGTTTGGCAGAAGAATAAAACATGAATCTTGTAGCAACAGATGCATCCATATTGTTCCATAACCAGGACTTTACAAGGTTGTTGTTCTTCCTCCATTCAGCACATGAAGGATCGGTTTGAACAGGGGATTCTTCTTCGATGTACTTCACTTTGTCCCGTGACTCTAAAACAATATAGATTGCATTCATCCACAACAAATAGTTCTATGTGTTCAACTTGACAGTAGTGATGTGAGATTGATCATTGTAGACTACAGTTGTGGGAATAACATTGCTTGGTTCACTCTTCTTCTCCATAGTGCAAAGGCTGAATAAACAGGATCAACAAGTAAATTGGACGGGTATAAGCGTCGTTACACAAAAACAAGGACGGGAATCAGCATCGTAGTAAGAGAAATATGATGCAAAAACGGATGCATCAGTAGTCCCCTAGGAACATATGCGCTAAACCACACATAGGGGAAGTGTGTGGTGAGGGAGACCAGAGATGAGGGGGGTTGTTCCAATAAAAACTAACGCTGCTTTTGACTTACGTCACAGGGAACAAAAAGAAAACGCTGCTACGTCATAGAGAACAGGCTTTGCGGCAAGATTCATCCACACCTGGCTAACGGATATTAGCCGATGTGCCGCCGCCATGACAGGCCACTGCTCGGCCTAGTCGCTACTCCGCCTAGCCGTTAAGTCCGCTTGGCAACAGAGCCTGGCTTGGAACGTGGAGGAGATCGCTAGACCAATGGTAACCACCGGTTAGGGGGAGCCGCAGCCGCCGCTCTTGGGGTTCCCCACGGGAGCCGCCAAAAAGCACTCAGATACCATGTTACGTAAGGAAACTCAGAGCGTGAGATCCAAAATAGATCTTCTCCTATAGTTATATTAATGAGAAAAGGAGAAAGTACATAAAGAGTCCACCTAATAATATGAATTTAACAGAAAGTAAAAGACAAATAAAGAAATACTACTAACTCCTTTATTCTAACAGTAACTATAGAAATAATGTGTTATTTACTGATTCTGCTGTGTTTTTTCTCCTACTGCTTTATTGTATTAGTCTCATATTGCTCGCTTGTATATGTGTCTCAACTCTCTGTAGCATGGAACAAAATTTCGATCGAAATGTCGAAATTTCGGTCGAAATTTCATTTTTTTTGCAATCGGACATCGAAACCTATGATCGGACATGCGAAACACACAAATGCAGGGAATGGGATGTAATTTCGCGAAAATTTCGACCTTAGATGCAAAATTTCGACAAAAATGGGGAAATTTTGCACCAAAAAGCCCAGTTTGGGCCGTAATTTCGTGAAATGGTACAGAAACACAAATTAAATTTCGAGATATTTGTTCCAAAAGCTGATAATGCTACATCTTGGGTATTTTGACAATTTTTTTTTAATCTTTCGCTTCTAAAGGCTATCTTTCTCAATCCTAAGGTATGTTTCCCCTATCCCTAGACCATATACATTACCTTCATCAATTTCTACACTCTTCTATAGAGATATGTAGAAATACTCCAAAAATAACAAAGTTCTTTCTTGAATCTATGCATAAATGTCCCATGTAACTTAGTTAAATGCTAATACTAGACTTGTACAAATTGTAGTTGGTAAGTTTGGAACTTGTAACTGTAAATTTTAAGTTCTAAGCTGTAACTTGAAGCTTTTAACAGACTAACTATCTAACAAACTTGACAATTCTGTTCATTTGTGCACTCACTCATCAAGACATGGATCCCACCCTAACCTCTAAACATATAAATTTATTATACAATATAGTGCGTCTATGTTTGAACATTGTGTTTACAAAATGCCATAACTTAATTCCTTCATTTTGTCATCGAAATTCTGTCGAAATTATTCAGCTTCCTTCACTTACAAATGTGGGAGACCCCCACCCCCACATATCTAATATGAAATATTATTGCATATTTGAGTAGATCTTGGCGATTAGAACGTCCCCATAAATTTTCATGATTTAATTCGCTTATTTGGTCGTTGAAATCGTTAGGGCCGTAAATATCGAAATTTTGGCCGAAATTTTGAAAATTTTCTGTTTCTGGGCCATCGGACACGACATCGAAATCGGACATTTAATTCTATGCTCTGTAGCTATATAAGAGAGTACCTTGTAAACCTTTTTACTCATTGAATAAGCAATTCCATTTCTTTCTATATGGTATCAAGAGTAGGATCCTTTGTTCCCCGCCCACCCATTCACCCATGACGTAAGACCCCCCCCCCCGCCGTCACCCCTCGCCGCCGCCCGACCACCCCCCCCCCGGCCGCCGCCGCCCTCCCTTCCTGCCCTCTCTCTCTCCCGCCGCCAACCCTCTTCCCCCTTTCCCCCGCCGCCACCCCTCTTCCACCACCACCGCCCGCCACCTCTACCAGCCGCCGCCACCCCCCCCCCGCCCGCCGCCTCCACCCACCACCGCCTTACCCGCAGCAACCACCTCCCGCCGCCGCTCCCCTTCCTGCCCCCGCCACCACCAACCCGCCCCGCCGCCGCCTCCCCTTCCTACCGCCTCCACCCTCCTAACCTCTCTTCCTCCGCTTCGGCTGCCACTGGTTTTTACCTCTATTCTCCGTCTACGTTCGGATGCTCTTCGGATCTACGTTCGGACATCCGCTGGCCGGCTAAGTTGAGAGTCTTTTCGTCTCACCGTCTTCTCTGCCTACGCCTCATGACGGAACATTGAGTTTTCCTCGTGACGGCGTAGGTTTCTCTATGCATATTCTGCCCTATACGGGTTTTCTGATCTGACTCGTCAGATCCCTGCTGTTGTTATCTGTCCCTTTGTGGGTCTCTACTCTACTCTGCTGCTACGTCGACTACTACTTCTGCCATGGCCTTACCTGAGCCTCCCCGCTCTTTGTGTGTCACCACGGTGAAGCTTGACGGCGGCTCCAACTATCATCTCTGGTCAGCGTCCTTTGTTCTATATGTCAAAGCACAAGGCCGGTATCACCATCTTACGGCTGAGCCTCCTGCTGCTCCTGCTGCTGATTCGGATGGCAAAACCAGACAAAGCTATGCGCAATGGTCCAAGGATGATTCCGGCGTCATGTCTTGGATCCTCAACAGTACCGAACCTCGAATTAGCCAATCTCTGCTCTGCCTTCATGATGCTAAGGCTATGTGGGATCAACTGTCCCATGTCTATTCTCATCAGGAGAATCCAAAGCGTGTCTTTGAAATTTTCAAAACTTTGGCGAAAAAGGAGTTCTCTACTGACACTTCCATTGATGACTTCTACAATCAATGATCGGCTCTGTGGAATGAGTTTGAACTCTACCACCCCTTGACGGCGGACATCAAAATTGCTCAAAAGCAACGTAACGAACTGCAACTGGTGCAATTTTTGGCTGCACTTCCTGCCTCCTTTTCTGGTGTGGTTGACCAGATTCTATCAAATGATCCGCTGCCAACCCTTAGGGATGTTCTCAAACGAGTCCAACGCCTGCCGTCCATGAATCCTACTCCTGTTATTGAGCATCCTGCACTTATTGCTCGCTCTGCTAATTCTGGCCGTGGTCGTGGTCGCGGTCGTGGCCATGGCGGCCGCCCTCCTCCCTCGGGAGGTCGCGGCTCATCTACCCCTGGACGTGGTGCTTCTCCCGGCCCTCGCTATTGCAACTAGTGTGACCGGGACAATCATGCTAAAGATCGCTACTGGATTAAGCACGACAAGCCAGCTTGGGCTAACCAGGCTGCTACAGAAACTGTTGCCGACTTTACCCCTGACACACCTGCTGCTCCAGCTAACACAGACTGGTTACGTTCGGAGTTCGAGAAGATGTTCCAGGAAAATCTACACATGCATATCTAAGATCGACGCATGGCCCTCAACATATGTAACGTCTTACTCCAACTATACTTCTATTGGTTGCATCGTTTGCTTTGTGCCATGATGGCATTTCCTCAACATCAAAACATGAAACACGGTGCGCAACCAGTGAAACTCTGGAGACAACTCAAACATGTGATCCACCTTCCAAACTCGAGCTATGATAGGGTAAGGTCCCATAAATCTAGCAGCCTACTTACCCTGCTTATGTGACCTTTTTTGAGCATATGCCTTACTATTCTACTGATGGTGAAATATTGTCGGCTGATATTATGGCTACCACACTGTTACCATTAGTTGTTGAGGAATTACCAGCTCCTGATGTGCCTCAAGAACACCCATTGCAAGTCTATCGGCGTCAGTCAAAGAACATCAATGCTTTTGAAGCCCCGGCCGAACCAAATCCTGTGTCTGCGGTTGATCCACCATCCACTGAGGTATTTTCTGACCAGGATCTTCCTATCAGTTAAAGGTGTTCGCTCATGTACTCAGCATCCTATCAGTAATTTCTGTTCATCTGACAATCTCTGTGGTAGCTTTGCTTGTTTCACTTCTATTTTGTCTGTTGTGACAATTCCTAAATCAGCCGAAGAGGCACTTCGCCATCCTGCCTGGAAAAATGCTATGGAGCAGGAAATGCATGCACTTTGTGATCAACAGACATGGGATCTGGTTGATCGTCCCTCTTCATGCCATACTGTTGGATGCCGCTGGATTTTTACTATTAAATATCAACCGGATGGTACCATTGAACGCCTGAAAGCCCGATTGGTTGCGAAAGGATATACTCAAACATATGGAGTTGATTATTTTAAAACTTTTTCTCCAGTCGCATGCTTAAATTCTGTTCGTATTCTGATATCTATTGCTGTGAATAAAGACTGGTCTCTATTTCAACTTGATGTCAAAAACACTTTTCTATATGGGGATCTACAGGAGGAGGCCTACATGGAGCAACCTCCGGGATTTGTTGCTTAGGGGGAGTCTTCTTCTAAAATCTGTAAACTAAGAAAGGCAATCTATGGTCTGAAACAAAGCCCACGTGCATGGTTTGACAAGCTCAGTCAGATCGTAATTACATTTGGCTTTCGGCGTTCACAATCTGATCATTCTGTATTTATTCGTAAAACTGCAGCAGGGTTGGTCATCCTTATTGTGTATGTTGATGATATTGTCTTATCTGGCAGTGACAGTGCAGGGATACATGCAACCAAAAAGTATTTAGCACAGCACTTCATCACCAAAGACTTAGGGAAACTACGATATTTTCTAGGCATTGAAGTTGCTAGATCTTCTGCAGGACTATGCCTGTCACAGAGGAAATATGTTCTTGATCTTTTGCAGGAGACAGGCATGCTGGGTTGCAAGCCAGCCAACACTCCTCTGGATCCCAATATGGATTGGGATAATGATACTTCTCCTCCTTATGTTGATCATCAACAGTTCAGGAGATTGGTTGGCAAACTTATCTATTTGACTGTTACTAGAGCTGACTTGGCTGCTGCTATAGGATTCATAAGCCGGTATCTTGATAAACCCCGGCAATGCCACTGGGATGATATTTGTCACATCTTACGATATCTCAAAAGCTCTCTAGGGAAAGGTCTTCTGTACAAAAAGCATGGTCATTGCAATTTATCTGGATTCTCTGATTCTGACTATGCAGGAAGTCGATCTGACAGAAAATCTACATCTAGATATTGCACCTTTGTGGGAGGAAATCTGGTTACATGGCGCAGCAAAAAGCAAACAGTTGTTGCCCGATCTAGTGCAGAGGCAGAATATAGAGCCATGGCTCATACTGCATGTGAGCTCCTGTGGGTCCGTTGTCTTCTGAATGAGTTTGATATCACCTCTTCTAGCCCCATTCCTATATTCTGCGACAATAAGGCTTCCATTTTCATTGCGAGCAACCCCACCTTTCATGAAAGAACAAAACATATTGAGGTTGATTGCCACTTCGTTAGGGAGAAAGTTCTGTCTGGACATATCTACACTCCATATCTCAGCACTGAGAAGCAGCTTGCAAACATCTTCACCAAAGTTCTACCTAAAGCTCGCTTCCAGACTCTGATTGACAAGTTTGGCTTTTTCGACATCTACGCTCCAGCTTGAGGGGGAGTATAGAAATATTGTGTTATTTACTTATTCTGCTGTGTTTTTTCTCCTACTGCTTTATTGTCTTAGTCCCATATTGCTCGCTTGTATATGTGTCTCAACTCTCTGTAGCTATATAAGAGAGTACCCTGTAAACCTTTTTACTCACTGAATAAGCAATTCCATTTATTTCTATAGTAACAATTATCATATATGGTATGCAATTATAAAGGAATGTGTAGTGCATATAGTTTACTATATGTAACCCCATACTATATTTACTTATACGTCTAGAATGTAATCATATGTATTGGATAGTGTAACAAGTACACTGGTATTTATTTGTCATTTAACATGTTCTAGTACTTTATATATGTATGAAGTGAAAAGTAAATGAAAAATATATACAATTCTAATTGTCTATTTATTCTAAAAGTGTCTGCTTAAGCATATGCATGGAGCTTAAGTCAGTCACAAGGTCATGCTCACCCGCCCCCACTTGTTTACTAAAACATTGGTGTATATACATATATGCATATATATGTAGCGAGAGAGAGATGGGGGAGAGGGGGATTAGAGAGATATTTAACCTTATATGTAATAGAAACAACTGCATTACATTTGTTTGCACTCAACCCAAGCTCATCTCCATGTTGGAACTTCTGTACTCTATACATACCTATACTAAACTCATGTATTTGCAAGCACCCTCATCTTTGAATTTTCATTGCTAACACAGGTGAGGTGTTTTGGTGCATACATATGCATACTTAAAATGTCAATTTGACGTCGTTTCTATGGTCCCGAAACAGAAATTTGCATAAATTTCGACTGAAATTTTGATAATTTTGCTCTTGTCGACACAAGATTATGACACACATTTCAACAACCAAATAAAGGAATTAAGTCATAAAAATTTACCAGGATGATCTACTTACATCAATATACCTAATTATGCTATAATAACATGTGTTGATATTGGGTGGGGGGCTTCTGCATGTGTGAGAGAAAAGATACAAATTGCTTCGATGGGGATTTTAATTATTCAATGTAGACATATTCTCATGCAATAACATGCTATATCTTATATTTTGCATTCAATTAAGTGAAGGGGGGTCTCCCATACTTTTCAGATTTTTTTCAAATAAAAAACAATTTTCTAATATAATTACGTACCGCAAATTTTGGCAGTTGGAATGTCTCGTGAACGAAATTTTGCAATCTCGCCCAAAATTTAAAACCGTGTATGTTTGCAAATAAATCTTTCTCTAAATTGAGGCCATGCCACGATACAACTCGATGAGTACAATTCTAACTGAACTATACAGTTTTAAGAACAAATATGAAATCTGTGGTATTAGGTGGATATGCAAGCCAGAAAAATACCAAAGGTTGAATGTAAGAGTCAAAAAAATTTCAGCTTTTTACATATGAATCTGTCTCAGACCGGGCGTTAAGTCTAAAAGTTAAAAAGTGCAGCAAAAGTATCCCTTCCTGAACATACCTGAAATGCTAAAAGTGAATGATGGCTTCCACCATGATTTAAATGCTACAACTGCAGAGGAGATGGTAGGACCTAACTTTCCCTACAATGTAATACCCAAGCAAGTGTTTTATAAATAATTAAACTTCACCATCAGTTAAAACATCAGTCTAAGAGTCATTACCTTCAACAATATGTTTTTATTGGCTTGCCAGGATGCAGCAACTTGAAAGGAGGATTTATCCACATCATTAGACTTACTACCATCCACCCTTTAAGATAAATTTGTTTCTTTCTTAATATGGTAAAAAGTTCACCGAGAATCAGAAGAGATACCAAATCATGAACTACCTTGTTTGCAACTCAAAACCAAGGTCTATGTAATTTGTAATGCCGACTACCTGATCTCTTTCAAGTGGATTGTTGACCTGGTAGATATTGTAATATTCTTAACATCAAGAAGAAAACATATTACTTAGCAGAAGTTTAAATTTTGTCTCATTGCCACTGTAGCATGAATCAGTTGGCAGATGCCAGATAGCAGCATTAAAGGAAAATATACAACAACAGTGCTAGTTGAGAAAGCGAGGAAAAACATCTATACTTTGAAAAAGTTAGAACTAAAATACTTACTCTTCTTTGAACAACCACATGCTGATAGAATGAGGCAACCAGCTGCAGATAGGTAATCGCGAGAGTTAGAAACAAAAGAACAAGGGTTGAAGACATCAAAGTACTGATCTTTAGATTGAAGTTTTGTAGAATCAGATTGTGCTCCAACAAGATGTGTGTTAAATAAGCAATATATTATCAAATTAATTATAACTTCAAAACCACCACAGAGCAGTAGTAAGACCAGAATTCTTTCTATATTCTAGCATCACTTCAGCACATATTGATTAAAGGTTCACATCCTTTAATGTGTTTCTTGATATCACAGGTCATATTTCCAGAATCCCTTTTGAGAGTTGTTAATTGTTACAAAGTTGAGAACTTCAGCCCACTTCTAGTGCATTTGACCTACTTTATGCATTCATTTGACCCACTTAGTCATTACATTTCTGAAGAACAGATGTTTAAATCATGAATATGACAGTAATAGCACAAAGATTGTAAATATAAGGACTCCTTGTTTAACCACCCATGTGTGACTAATGTTTTTTTTGGCTGTATTCCTACAGATCTCAAGCTCCCACCCGTCCATCCAAACATCTTTCGAGAGCCTTTCAAAATCTGCCTTGGCATATAATTAGTTGCTCTTTGTTTAACAAAATAATGTCAGAATCAAGATTTCTGCTCTTTCCATAACTCACATGGAAGCTAAAGAGAAATGCAATCAATCTCTTATTTGTTGCATTATGTACTGGCAAGCAGAACCCTGACAAGTTTGCTGGTCCTGTCCACTTGGTAGTTAAATCATTGTATATCGACAGTCATCCACATAACTAGAATGATGTCGCAGCTGCTTCTTTTTTTGAAAAGCAGATTGCTTCATTGACGGAAAGCAATACAGCTTTTACAAACAATATCCAACTCAAATGAACACAAATATAAAATCATCCTTTCTCCACAAAAACAAAGATTATAAAAGTAAATATCAAACATTTTCATATGCCCTCTGTTTTTGTAACATGACAGCCATATAATAGGCCTTCTGCGAGAGGAGTCGTGGATCTAGATAGCTTTGTGGTGGAAAAGATTGCTCTGACTTAGTAGATTGTAGGTGGAGAGATGACATCCTTTGAGCCACTAAACAAGATCCTATCAAGATATTAAACTGCATGAATATCTAAGAACCCTCTTACAAGGACAGAGGAAAACCCATATGAAGGTTCAAAACCCAACAAGCGGGAAGAAATATTCTCACCAATAGAAGACTAAAATGTGTAAAACAAAACAAAAATAGAAGTACCAATCAAGAGGAAGAACCAGTTAGGTATCAACCGGGGCTTTCCTTGATCAGAGGGGGGAGACCGCAGAACCGATTTAAGAGGGCTCATGCAAGAGGGGCGAGAGCACTAGCTCCCCTGCCCCATGAGCACGCTCTTTGAGGTTGGCAGTGTACCTAAACCCTAGAAAATGAAGTTGGAGTTCTGATGGCTTCTTGGATTCTAGGGTGCCCATAGTAAAATCGGGGTGTGTGTCTCACATAAGTTAGAGTAGAGAGAGTTCCATGAGATGAGGACAAACAGCGAGAAGGTCATCCTAGATGGTTTTGGGTATTTCCTACGTAAGCTGGCAAGTAGACTAATTAGGAGTAACATGTATACACAAAATACACTAGGAGTGCTAATAAATGGAAATATGGCTTCATTTAAGCTCGTGAGAATATGACCTAAAATAGAGCTGAATAGAAAAGAAAGATACATGTAGTCAACCTAAACATGGTTGGAATATAAGTTGTGTCTAGGAAGCACGGATACGGATACGTATCGGATATGGGTACGGGTACGGGTATGGGTACGGGGATACGACAATTTTCGAAAATATAGGATACGGGTACGTCATGGATACGGCAATTTTTTAATATTTATTTAATATTTTTAAAAATAACCAATATATTTATTTAAAAATAGATGAAGACAATCAAATTTCATTCAAAAATCACAATATTTCTAAAGAAAATGGAAAACAATACCATAATATCAAACAATGATTTTAAAAGGGGTCTTTCATTCATATTAATGTGAGACAAGTTAAAAAAAGACATGATAATATCATATTCTAAACCTTTCACATTCATGTATCATGTAATGTTGTGTTGTAAAGTGAGTTGTGTCATCTGTGATACCAAACTATCTTCTCTCAGGGTATAGCTAGCTACGATGAAGCACGGATGTAGATACAAAAATGGATACAGGTACGGGTGCGGTACGGGGATATGACAATTTTCAAAAAATATAAGATACGGGTACAACATGGATACAATAGTTTTTTTAATGTTTATTTTAAAATTTTAACAGACAATACCAATTTCATTCCCAAATCATAATACAATAAGGGGAGGTTTTGGGATTTTGAGGGATCACACGAGTGGGGTGCTCTCTTGGCTGCTAAATGGGTTGGTTGTATCCTGGCTGCATTGAGGTCATATCCTGCTAATAAAAAAAGGAATACGACTTAAGAAGTATTTGCTATGTATTAAAGAGTATCTAGGGAGTATTAGCATCAAATATGTATTAAGTACTGGTAGGACACCTATTTTGGAGTATCGGTGCTTCATAGGGGGAGACATAAGGATGGGGATGCAATGATTATCTTCAAAGGAGATGAAATAGATATTGTCTAGATAGAAATCCAGAATAAATCACAATGGATTTAGTCACCAAAACAAGAGGCATGTTAACCCAACGATACTAAATTGAAGCCTTTCATAGAATATGGAGGACATCAACGTGCTTAAAACTTGCACCTTAGCAGGGAAAGCATCCGGAAGTACCATGTAAAGGTGAATGAATTGGTTTGCAATAAAGAACAAACAAAAATCCAGATTACATATTGAAGTTCTTTAAAAAGTGAAATCCCAAAAAACAAAGGAGATACAAACAATAAAGAGAAGAAGGAAGATTGGCATTTAGCAAAAGGAATGGTGACTAACCTTGAACTACTTCAAGGAAGCAACTATGACAGCCTTGTTGTAAGCTACTACTTAACAAAGAGGGTTGAGACATGAGCTGGTGTCAAATGCTAATCAAACAATGCCATGCCCAGATTTTTTTTCTAGTTTTAACCGACTGGATACGGCCTGGATACGGCAGGATACGGATTAAGAGTACCCAATACGTATCCAGGAGTATCCACGGAGTATTAGTATCCAATATGTATCGGATACGGGTACGGCACCTGTTTTGGAGTATCCGTGCTTCATAGCTTAGTGTAGACCATTAAAAAAAGGAGTAATCGAAGGGCGTGACACCCCTGTTGCCCCTTAAGAACAACACCCAAACCATGGGATGAGTGGCGGGGAGGTAAATCGTCCATGGTTACACTAGGGATCAAACACGGGTCGCTTCATTGGCCGCCCTTGATTGGATCCACTAGGACATCTCCGCATGCCAGTGTAAGGAATTGGATACAGTTAACAAAATGTCAGCCAGTACAAAGTGCAAAAGGGTTAATAACTGCTCGAAATTATGATATAGGATGTTCTTTGAAATTTTTCATTTATTTGCTTTTGAGAACTTAAGTGATTAAGTATCTGTCAAAAGACTACCTAGTAACTTTTACTTGACGTGACTCTCAGTAAATCGGGTAAACTGTGAGATCCAAGAAATAATTAATAACAAAAAAAGAAGTGAATAGGCTACAAATCTGGGAATTCCTAGTAAATGAAAACCTTGGTTGTCAGAAATATGATATAGTACCTGGGAGCCCTTGGAGAACTCAAGGGAAAAATTAAATGAGGGTCTCAAGGGACTGGTTGCCCCCAAACCGTAACTGATGGTCCCACTCCAATTCTTCAAGTCATCGACCTTCGTTCCTACTAGAACAACCATGAAAATAAAAGAAATTTGTTATATAGAAAAAATATGCATGCTTGTATATGGAAGTTAAGCCTTCATAAAGAAACTATTATCCCATAAGTGACTAATTAAATTCTGAAGCAGATAATACTAGCCAGTTGTCTTCTTTTACTAAGAATCATTTCTCTACAACTATTCAAAAAACATAATTTTCAAAATATACATAACTTCTTTTTTTGTAATCCCCAACCAACCATATAAAAAAGTAATTAGATTCTGCTTTTGTCATGAATAATATAGTCATAACTATAATAAAAGGTTCTTTGTAGCCTACCCTAACATGGCTTGGATTACCGCTTAGATGATGATGATGATGAAAAGGTTCATTATGAATTATTCCAACTGAAAATCACAAAAGACTTTCAGATCATTGTATGTTCCTCTAGCTTTCCAACTGATAAAGAAATAAGATATATGATAAGTACGAGAACTGTATAAAAAGGGTGCTACACATCGTGATGGAAACCAGAATATTTGGAGACTGACTTCAAAATGCAAGTTTTAACTCAGACATTGTACAACATGAATGGCTATGGTCAGAAAAAAATTGTAAGAGAGCAAATGTTTTTCTTGTTCCAAAATGCTGATAGGATGCACTTATTGTTACTTTGGCTTTAAGTTACCTAGCCTTCATCATCCATCAGTTGAACGCAAAGTCACTAACAGTAAAACTATAAATTAGTGGAAATCACATCCCCTGATTGGTGGGGTAAGAAGCAGGAGAGGCCTAGTACTGGTATTCATTTAAACAAGTGGACAAAAAAATTATAACTAGAACTTGGGAAGATCTCAAAGAAAAGCTTTAGCTTATAGTTTTTTTTTTTGTTTTAACAGACCTTCCATTTAGAAAGCGATACCATGAAGGGAAAAGGTGGGTTTTAAAAAGGCTACGTGTTGCCTATCAATAAGAAAATATCATACATCAATCAGCGACAAAAGTCAAGAAAAACGAATGCTACAATTTCTAAGTGATAGATTAAATGTGGGAGTCCCCGAAAGTCAGCGGTGGGATACTAAAGAAAGAGCCAAGTACAGTTATTAGCACTGCAAATAGTTCAACTTCTGATTCCTTTAAATTCTCAGCCAATCTACTTTAGTTGATACATGTTTGGATAAAATTGGCTTTCCGTAAGTGAAATCAACCCATAAATCCAATACTAGACCAACAAATTTTTGAGTGTGCACTTTTTAAGTGAATCAACTTATAATTTTCGATAGGCATGTGAGATTTGTAGCGTCATTGCTAATTCACTTACTCACAGGCTTGTATTGTGCTCCCATGATCAATCTTCCAATTCTTTGAACTGCCCATGCACTCAGTGGAATTTCTCCTGGTACTACAAGAAAAGAAAAGAAAATAGTCAGTATATATTTCAATAAATGGCTGGTTTAAAAAGAAAAATTATCCTCATTCATATGGAATTTAACAGTAGTCCACTAGAACATCTATCAAGTTTGAAAAAAGGCACTATTCAAAAGTTTGTTTATTAGGATAAAAGTTTTATTTTGCTGGTTTGCCTGAATCAAACTTTAGGCTTGAAATGCAAACAAAATAAACACAAGATGATCTGCATATCCATCATAGATTATGATAATTATGAAGACATTTAATACAAAGGTTTGTTTAATGGAACAAAAGTAGATATTTTGCATGCTTACCGGCATGAGACTTCAGACTCAAAATGCAAACTAAATAAACACTAGATGGATCAGGACATCAATCAGAGATTATGAATATGATTGTGAAAAATAATTGACAAGAAACAAGCAGACGATGTCTCCTAAGTCCCAGAATTCGTTGAAATATTAATAAAACTCAAACTTAAGAAGACACCTAGCATTTGAGGGTGAAAAGATATAGACAAAAATTAAGAATAGGGTATTATGAATCTTAATGTGAGGGTTACACATGCATATAAAGTATCTGCTTCGCTTTGCGTGCACAAGAGGGGGGTCCATATTTGAAGAAAAATGCCATGATAAATTTACAAGGAAATGGAGCGAGGGTAGTTCCAATAGACAGGCTTTCGGATCCATATCTGAGGCCCATGACACCATAATCATTTGCATTCAACCTGCATCAGAAAATGAACAAAAAAAAGCTCAATGAAACTACCAAAATTCAAGCGAAATAGTAACAGTAATGTGAGAATAGGTATCTTATTTGGGTAGTAGTGGTCAAGCAGGTTTCCATATCAAGAATAGTTTTGTTGTAAATTATAAAATGCAAAAATGTATTAAAGTAGTAATAGATAGATAACTGTTGAACTTAATAGTCAATTTGTCAACTCATTTGAATATTGATTAACTGAATAACACATTTATTATCATATTTAATGGTGCAGCTATAATTTAGCCATGTAATTGAATCTAGACGAATTTTCTGAGTCTTGATCGTGTTTCTTAAACATTTGAAACCTCAAAGTCAAACAGAATAATAGGTTTTATCAGGAAACTAGAGGAACAGTTCCAAGGTGTAAAAGCAATCTTCGATTGAACATAAAATTTAGTTTTCGAAGGCAATATCTATAGATGAAAACCTACTTGTCTTATTAAGTATGAATTCAACTAAGGGAGCTTCATCCTTAGACTTATTAATGGGAGCCAAATGATCTAAAGTTGAACTAGAATTAAAATTGCAAATAACTATTGGAATTGAATATTAAATCATTCAGCATGCGTTCTAATGAGGCTTGCCAAGCATATATATCGGCACATACACATCGAGGTGACATGGGTGGTAGCCAATGTGGGACTGAACCACATGGCTTAACAAAAGGCAACAGATAATATACAAAAAATAAAATCAATAAAACAAAAATAGCCTAATCAGCATCCGTACGGAGGAATCTGCATACATATGCACACAAATGTGGTCTCATTCTTGTATTACTTATTGTCAGCACTGACTATACTACGCATTTTAATTGGGTTACTATAAGATAATCACATTTCCAGTAAAATATCCTTACCAGGCATTTACTAGTGATTAGCTGAAAATCTCATGTTAACCGATGATGCTGCTCAAAAAGCTTCTTTTAAATGGTGAAAATAAAATGCTGCCATAGCATCACTTGATGGCATTAGTAACGATACACATTTCAAACTGTGGTCATATATTATGTTAGGGATGGCAAAAATGAGAAAACCAAACCAAATCATGGAACCTAACAAATTTCCAAACCACTAAACAACAGTTGTGTTCAATTTGAGAGTATGGTTTTACCAAAACTGAGCCAAACCAATAATGGTATTAAATTCTTTATATTATTGTTGTTGCTCTCAATTATATTTTTGCACAAGACAGTATTTAAAACAAATTTAATATATTTGTGTTTCATGTGAAGGCATTCCTCTTGTCACCATTGTAGATGCATAGTATATGTGTGTTTGCATTTCCCATTATGGTATGTAATTTTGTTGCTAGATTGTGTTCCCATAAGCCTAAGAGCATCACCTAATGCTAAAAGCAATAGCCCCTCGTCTACTTGGCCCAACCGAGCACATCCATAAAGTGTGCCCCCAAACCCCAACCTCGTTTGACCAATGCCCTGGCAATGTCCTACAAGCCTCCTCGATCTGAAAGTGTCCAGCTACTTACTGTCAAGGATAATGGTTCCCTTTTCACCCCCACCTACTTCTAGCAACTTCTAGCTGTTTACAATCAAGGGAAGCAATCCTCCTTTTAGTGTCGCGGCGCTTTGGTCCTTGTCTTTCGTCTCAAAATAATTGGTATTCGTCCAAAAGTGGGCCTTGAACCATGTTCCTTCATCCATCGGGCATTTGGAGCCACAGAAAAGAAGTTTCAATTGGTAATAATAAGGGATTATAAACCAAAATAGCACGATTTCATAAAAATATGTACTGAAATAGCACCATAGTCATCTTAATTCCCGAAATAGCCCACTTTCCAGAGAAAGCGCCAACATTTTTGGCGTTTTACTGTATTCGGGCTGAAAGCGCCAAAAAAATGGCGTTTTCAGCTGAAAGCGCCAAAAAAATGGCGTTTTCAGCTGAAAGCGCCAAGTTTTTGGCGTTTTTCATGCAAAAGCGCCAAAAAATTGGCGTTTTTTTTTTTTAACGCTTTTACATTGAAAACGCCAAAAACTTGGCGCTTTCAGCTGAAAACGCCATTTTTTTGGCGCTTTCAGCTGAAAACGCCATTTTTTTGGCGCTTTTGGCCCCCGGATACAGTAAAACGCCAAAAGTGCTGGAGCTTTCACCCGAAAGTGGGCTATTTCGGGAATTAAGATGGCTTTGGTGCTATTTCAGTACATATTTTTATCAAATTGTGCTATTTTGGTTTATACTCCTAATAATAATACATCATGCCTACCTGTTTTCATGGGTTTTATCACAAAGACCATAGGTCTTATCATCTCCCTCGTCACTCCTAGTCTAGAAATCGGAGTCGGTTGACCTCCTATCCCCCCATCCCCAAGCTATTGGAAATTCCACAGCCCAATTTGCCGCATACTGTAGAGCTCAAGATCTGGTTGTGTTAATAAAGGTTAATGAAGGCCAAGAGAAATAAGGAATTGGCCTCTTTTATCAGTATCCATGAAACTCTAGTCTTTGAAAAATGATTTATCACCTATAAAGAACTCAACGGGTTCACCAACTATTCTTAGTGAGGGATAACAGAGAACATTCAAGGGCCAAGCAATCGACGATCACAAAGCCTAAATAGTTGCACTTAATGCAACCAAGCAATAAACTTGGGAACAAGAAGATATTATGCTATTCATTTGTATCCCACCAAGATATGTCCATGTTAAAAGGTGCGAGGGGGAAACTCACTTGTGTTGTTGTGTTATATTAGAAGGCACACCCCTGTTCTATATATAGGATAAAGGGTGGAGACATTACAGACTTGGGACCCAAGGCAGGCTATATGGGCCGAGACACTTATGCCCTATAACTAATTATCTTATTAACTAAATAGGCAAATAATACTTTCTAACACTCCCTCTCAAACTGAAGCATGGATGAAACTCATGTCATAGCTTCGACTTACAGGACTCGATTAGACAATAAAGATAAAATTGTCACTTCCCATACAAAAATTGATACTCATGCTTAAACGGCACTTCCTAACTAAAAAGATATGATGACACCTCTTTTGAGTTGTGTTTTGTAGGCTAGAAAAGATCGAGCTTTGGAGGTCTTTTGAAGTGCATCTCGAATGAAGAACATGGAAACCAAAATGCCACAGCAAAAACTCATCACAATCAAACTGGAACAGACGACCAAAAGTACCACGCTACGCCATCTTCACTAAAAAGGAATGTGTGAGTGGTATAAGCGCACAGTCAACACATCCCACGTACATAATGAGGCACAAACGCGGAGGCACAATGTCGATGTAGCAGTAGAGGTATCGCCAACTGGAATTAGCACAGAAGATCACATACGTGCATAATGTGGCACGAACACAAGCTGAACGAGGTGATGATGGCTGCCAACACTGGTTCCATAAAACTGGCACATGAATCTTGGGGGCTTGATAGGAATAAAGGCACTATCAAGGAGAAGCCCAAGAACTTCAACAGAAGGGCCATGTCAATAGATGCAACTCGGAGAAGACATAATGAAAGTAGCTCAATGAAGACAAATCTGGATGAAATCCTTGCGGATGCAGAATGCACAGGCTAGAAATTGACGAGCTTTGTAGGATTTGATGAAGAAGCAGCCATTTGTCTCAGGAGAATGCAGCGAGAATGATCAACTGAAACTCATTAACACCAGAGAGGGGAATAAGAGGTTGGAATTAGTGCATCAAGCTCTTGTCCTAACGTACATAATGTGGTACGAACATGAAAAGCTTGGTGCCAATCATGCAGTTAAAATTCTTCAATGTTGTCTGGAAGTGGTGGCTAAAAGCAATTAGTGCATAGCCAACCCACATGTAAAGTGATGCTTAGTGGGAATGACGTGCCACAAAGACATCAGGAGAGTAGGTGTTGAAGAATACAAAGCTCCATGAAGATAGCCTGGAATATATCATCTCTCATCTCTCCTCATATGTTCTCTCATACTTTCATCATACTCGCTCTCCTCTATATCACCTCTGTGCACCAAATACGAAGAGAATGAGTAGGAAAAGAGACATGTGACCCCCTGCACCTGGAAAGAGACGCATACATGATGGGTGGGAGGGTGGGAAAGGAAAATGTAAAGTGAGAGGATTAGTGTGTAGAGAAGAGAAACTGATAACCGGTATGAACATGCTAACGATCCGATTATAAGATCCGTATAAAAAATTAAATGGATATTTTCTTGACCTGGAAATGAGATTTTTCGGCCCTTAGAACGACAAATATGGGGGTGTGGGGCGCATCCTTGTAAAAGATGATGAACTAGGTCAAAAAAATTAGGATATGACTATCATTAGGTATTTGAGGAGAGAAAAACCTCTGGAGGATGTCATAACTTGAACTGGAAGTATACATACTACTTTTGACACGCCGTGTAAAGACCTCACACGCCGTATAGCTCTGTTGATCGAAGGTGACAGGCTCCCAGCAATATGTTGTGTGGAGATAATGATACGTTGTGTAGGATGTTGGAGGCGTGAAACAGATTTCCGCCAACACATTGTGTTGGAAATATGACACGTTGTGCAGGTGTGAAACAAACTCTCGTCAACATGCAGTGTTGAAATTTGACACACTGTGTAAGTTGCGATTTGACTGAAACCCTACACGTCGTCTAACGATTTCTAGAGTGTGGCATGTCGTGTAGGCTAGACAACACGTCGTGTCGGCGGCGGCTGATGTACGATCTTGACGGGAATTAGCGCCATCAAGGAGAACACAACCCCGGGAAGACGCATTAGGGGTGACGGGAATTAGTACCATCTCTGGTGACAACGAATCGTGTGGATCCAAGGCAACAACAGCCCGTTGCTAGACTAAGGACAGATCTGGACAAGAACTACCGCCGTCGAGGGAAAGATGTCTGGGATTATGCCCAACCTTTGATAGGCCGGAGGCGGCAGCATTTTGGGGATTCAATAGACGTTGGAGATCGGCAAACAACAGTTGATGATGGCCGGTATGAACACTGCCTGCAGATGACCAGGAGAGAATGTAGTAGAAGAGACGACGAACAAATCTAGACGGGAATAAGCGCATTCTAGATACTCGGGGAAGCATAGATAGCTAGGAAGGATGTTGTCAACGCATAGATAAAGAACTTTATGAAAGGAGAAGAGAAACGACCATGGTGATTGGGAGATGCTTGGCAGGTGGTCGGCCTAAGCCATGAAGAGATGGTGGGCCCCTACAGGCGGAGCCTCACTTTGTTGCTCTCTCTAGGGTTAGGTTAAGTGCTCTAATACCATGTTGAAAGGTGTGTTGTTGTGTTATATTAGAAGGCACACCCATGCCCTATATATAGGAGAAAGGGTGGAGACATTACACACTTGGGACTCAAGGCAGGCTATATGGGCCGAGACACTAAAGCTCATTAACTAATTATCCTATTAACTAAATAAGCTAATTATACTTTCTAACCGTCTCATTGTAACTCATCTTGGTGGCTTGGGTGTCATCCATAGTGTCAACACAATGCTTAACCACTCCAAATATTTGATTATCCTGAGTTGAATAAGTTTGCACTTCATCTGCATTTTTAGTCAATTTATGAAATGAATATAATTAATGGTGAGTTTTTTACTTGATATCTCATCTAAGATTTCAAGATTGAAAAGATGATAGGAAAAAAATCTTTTTATTTGCATCTACTTTTTTTATCTATGAGATTGACGTCTATGCCTTTGTATTTGCCTCCAATTTATAGTTGCTAGGTGGGCATTAATCTATAGACTTTTTTTTTAAATGTTAGTATGACACATCATAAAAGTGCCCATCATCTAGTGTGAGTTATGCCAAGGTAGACACCATGGATGACCCTCTCATCCAAAAGCTAATGGTACCTTTAGTAATCCTTTTTCCTTGTACATATGGATACATGAGGTTTGAGTTCTTTAGCAAGAAAATGCGCTTACTTATCCTTTATGCTCTATAGTAGAGTTACCTGCAAAATTGGTCATCTAGTGGTTCTACTAATTTGATCTCTCTTATTATATGCAATGGATTTTTCATGATGGTTGCCCCTCTTTTCCAAACCACTGGTGTAGTACCGTATTGGATTCCCTTCTACCATCAAGTCTCTCTCGTTGCAATCAAGATCATCAACGATTCTCTTTCACATTCACATTTCACAACCATATATAGCCCATTAAATAGCTATGGGATCGCCCACCTCTTTCTTCAGGCTATCATTTCCCTTTTATGTGATCGGATGTGACATTTTGATGTTGATACCACCATCCCTAATTGGAAGATGTCTATGATAGTGGATGATATGTTAACTTCTCAATGCAAATTTTTGGGTTGTACTAAGTTATATGTTTTCAGGTTGCGCATGCATATCTCTTGCAAGTCGAGTCAATAATGAGGCCTAGTATTATGATTCATATTAGCATAATTTTACATCAATTGTTAGTGCATTGTTTATTGATTTCTAGATTAGCCACTTCTTTTATAAGCCTTTTTCTCGATTGATGCCCAATATGCTTATCAAATTAACTAATTCTTTTGATAAACAAAATTTATATCGAGGTTTTTAGACCCGACTCAAAAGTCGATCTGGCAAAGCTTGTGGGTCAGGGGTCTCTAGTTTAACTGTCAGGTTGATCCAGTTGACCTGGTGACGTCATCCAAGGAATTTAATGACCGATACTGATGTCGATTCGACAGCGTAGAAATAGATATTTTACCGGTATACCGACGGAATTATCGACAGATGCAATCATGGCCATATCAATACCAAAATGAACCAATTAAATCATGAAATTTTACAAGCGCGGTCTCAACACCTAGATGCAACGTTTTATGCAATAAAAATCTATGTTATGTATGTGAGGGGGTCAATCATGTGGGAGGTAAGGAATCTGTCCCTTTTTTTGGAGATTTGGATGAAGGATTACGATGACAAAATGCAAGAATTAAGATCTGGAATTTTACTAGCACAATCCATAAACTCATGTTTACACACTTATGCAATAATATTCAATTTACAACAAATATATAACAATATAGTAAATTACTAACTCACGTCAGTTGTATGTTGAGTGGCGTGTTGGTTCTCTATACATTATGTTGTTTATATGGGCCACATATTGCTCCCAAGTCATGTAACTTCTGTAAGACTTGTTGTATGAAACAACATGCTCCTCATACACTTCAGGATTGGCAAACTATTTCATTCCAAACTTTGGAAAATGTTCTTCAAATCTTTGAGATATTTTTCCATGGTTGTTGGAATAAAGGGAGGTTGAGTAGAAGCAGGAGGAGGTGCTCGAGGAGCTTGAGATTGAGAAGCTTGAGGTTGAGTAGAAGCAGGAGGAGGTGCCCATGCTCGAGGAGCTTGAGGTTGAGAAAAAGGAGGTTGTAATGGTACATCGGCAATTGGATAAATTGTAGTATGTCCACCTCTCCATGTTTGACCTCCATCACCAGAGTATGTTTCGGTGTTCACCCAAAAGCATACATAAGGGCTAGGGACAGAGCATGCTTCATGATATCCCAAACCCACTTCTAATTGTAATCTTGGTGGTGGTTCAACTTGATATCCAGAATATCCATGTTGGGACTTAGATGGGTATGGAAGTGTCTGCCCAAATAACATATCTTTCCAAATGAATGTTGAGATTGAGAGTCAGATATGCTCATGCTATCCATTAAATCAGCAAGATTAGAATAATAATCACTTTTAACTCTGGTATTGTGGTTGTGGATTGGATGGGTAGGGGTATGGGCTTGTAGTTATGGGCATTGTGGCATGTGGTGGAGGTGCACTGTTATAATCTTTCCCAGTTCGAGTTTTTCTCCCTTGAAATGTTTTGTCAGCCATGGGATATTCCTGTTCTGGTGGAGGTGCATCCCTAGTAACATGACTAACATAAGGTCGGTCATCATTTTGAGGATCAACAGCTGGAGGATATTCTAGAGAGCGTTAGCTGCGATTATCACCATCATTGCCACCATCATCAGACTTGGATTTGGAACCATATGTAGAAGAAGAAGAAAAATCTGAGCTACCTAACTGTTCTTCCACTTATCTATTGATTTCCATATCAATACTAACATGTGCAGCTTCAGGCTCAAGTCTTTCAGTCGGGGTATCAATAATAATATCATCACCATTATTTGCATCAAATTGCTCTTCTATATATGGATCTGGATGTCCATCTAAATTATCAAGAACAATATTACCTATCTCATTCATCCATTCCTCTAAAGGATTTTCTAAATCTTCCTCCAATCCTCTATGTCTTTCAGGTTTTAAAGTATATGCGGTGTCAATGGGATCATGGACAACAGTAAAATCCATTCCTTGTAGTTGGCATCTCGTATTGCTCTAGCCCTCAACCGCATGTTGTAGTGAACGTAGACAAGATCCCTCAACTTGTTTGCCCCAAGCCGGTTCCTTCTCTTTCGAGTGTATCGGATTGAAAGTGCTCCAATTTCTTTCACAGCCCCCTGCAAATGTTGTTTGAGCAAGGATGTGAATAGCCACTTTTCTTTAATGGAGGGAACTTGTTCCATTCCAAACTCACCGCTCACAAGGATCGCCTGCTTCACAGTCAACAACTGCATTTGGATGGAAAAAGCATCCACTACTTTCACGAAACTGGCGCAATTACAAAAATAATATTTACGATATTGAGATGATGAAATCAAAGTAAAGACTAATGAGAAATTAAGAATGTATTACATAGTTATATACCTCTCCCAGTACTAGCATTCACTCTTCTAGAGAGGTAATGAACTTGTTAGTGACATCTCTCACTTCATTCATTAGAGTCGCATTCAAGCCCAACGTTCGTGAGTATTAGAACCTCGGATTCAAATAGTAAATTGTCACAAATTTAAATAAGGAAATAGAATGACATTTTATTTGTAGACTATGAGTTAGACCAATAACTTAGAAGTTAGAATATAATTGAGATATATATACTTGCTTTATGCAATGGATGTAAAGGCATATTTGTTCAACGATTCTCAAAAAAAATTATGTATTGCTCATTGGACCTAGGAGATGCTTCTTTGATACTGTCCACCATTGAGTTCATTGCATCATATAGGAAAGGCATTGCTACAGTTTTGTCACCATCTACCGGCCTCAATACTTTGATAATGGGTTCCATTATTCACAGCACTCTAGTAACCTTATCCTAAAAAGGTCGGCTGGCAATCAACTCCTCAATTCTTCTGCCAACAGGGGAATTGTGCTCCTTCATGGAGATCCACTCCATTCCATTGAAGAGCCTCCTAAGTACATCCCTTTTGGACTTTTAACATTGTAAAGCAAGAAAATTTGTTGCAAATCTAGTTGCCCCTATTCTAATTAGATCACCACCACAATACTCAGGGCGCCTCATTGCATTTAGCAGAAAAGAATGGTTGTAGATGAATCATGTGATCAACTTACCATCAATGACAATAGATTTGATGAAATCAATTGAGCCCATGTCCTTAAGAATGAGATCTATGCAGTGGGCAGCACATGGTGTCCAATAGACCGGATTTTTCTTCATTAAACTCTCTCCGGCCTTCTTGAAGGCAAAAGCATTATCAGTAACTATCTGCACCACATTCTCCACACCAACATGCTTCATGTATGTCTTCATTAGTCTCTTTATGTATCTGGTGGTTCATGACCTCACCTGAAGCATCAATAGAGTCTAGAAAAACTGTGGATCCATGACAATGTGCAAGAAAGTTGATAATTTGTCTTATGTTTCCACTAGTCCACCCATCACACAAATGTGACGCCATATTCAGACCACATGTTTTTGGTCTGAAATCCATGCTTGTAGATCCTTCTTCTCTAGGGGAAGATACGTGTTCATTAATTCATATGAACCGCGGGCCTTGATGCCCCTACCAGCCTCCCCAATCACATCTACCATATGTTGCAGATAGGGTCCAGTTGCAACATGTGTTGGTATACCATGAGCAAATAAGAACTTACCCATTGCCTTCTCAACCTTTTCTTTTGCACCAGTGAACATTGCTTTGAGGCTTTTTTGCCTAGCCTCAGGCTTCCTAACCCCAGGCTCGTCAACATTCCTCAATCTCACACTAGCAGAGTGGAAAAGTGGATCAATGCCGCCTTTCTTACTTCTACCATGACCGGTTCGGTCTTCATCGTCATTTAGGTCAACAACAGGAATACGTGCAATCCCACTGCCTCCACCTGCGCAGATGGCCCATACCTCCTTTTTATTCGAGTTGCCTCCTCCCTTTCCCACTCACTTCTACGAGATTCTCTGATAGCATGTCTATACATACAACGTGAATAAACTATATCATATTCAGGAGGATATCCAATATCATCATTAGATTTAGCAGAAGAACCTGTGGGCCTAACATCAAATAATGTATCTGTGTAAGCCTTGTCAACCTCCTTCATCTTTTGTTGTTTTTGTTTCTTTGCACCCATAAGTTTCTTGAAATCATCCCTAACACTTTGGGGACACCTCTGGCATATTGCGACATTTTTGTCACCACTAGTAATGTGACTTTTAAATCTAGTAATCCCCCCTCCAGCAATTGTCTTTTTGCAGTAATTGCAAATTATCTTTCCCTTGTACCCGTCAAGAGGCGTGCAGTGATTCCATGCGAAATCCACATCCTTAGCTCCCACATTACCGGCCCCAGCAGCCTCACCATCGCTTGAAGGCATCTTCTCAAAAGTCAACACTGCAAAAAGACAAAGACAAACAAAAATTAGGTGTATAAAATCAATAACCCATTAAGTTGCAAGAAATTAATCTATTTTATGTATTATAGAATCAAAAACAATACTCAGTCATGGCATGTGTCCAGACCGTATTTTGTAAAGCATCATGAACATTTTTAGGAACAGAAACAGCAGACAGGGCAGCAACAAAATTACTAATATGGACACTAAGATGTGCAGTAGAAACATAGTTAGCAATACTAAGAGAGGTATATGAGCGAGTGCCTTTCCTGAGAGCAATAGGTAAATCCAGATCAGAAGTTACCTCAGCAGGTGCAAGACCTTCTGAAAGAGAGTGGTTTTCTGTGGGGGGGTCTTGGGCAAGAGTAGACTGCGGCGGTCGATTCCTGCGTTGGTATGCAATAAGAGGAGACGTAGTCTCAGCAGGCTGCAACTCAGACGGTGAATCACTAATAAAAGGCAGAGGTGCTGAAATAATATTTGAACTCAAAGTGTTCCCTTTAGTGGAGTAGAAAGGAGTGTCCTCAAAGAAAACCACATCACTTCTCATGAAACACTTTTTAGTAATAGGACTATAGCAACGATACCCTTTCTGAGTACGTGAAAATCCCAGAAAAATACATTTTTCAACTCTAGGAGACAACTTGTCCTGAGACGGTCCAAGCAACCGAACAAAGCAAGTTGACCCAAAATCGTTGGAGGAACAGAAAAAAGAGGAATGTGGGGTTGTAGGACTTGAACAGGAATTTTGTTCCCAATAACAGACGAGGGCATGCGATTAATCAGAAAACAGGCAATGAGTACAGCTTCTGGCCAAAAATGTTTGGGAATATTATAGTGCAGCATTATGGTTCTAGTAACTTCAAGTAAATGCCTATTTTTCCTTTCAGCAACTCTGTTTCATTGAGGTGTGTAGGCACAGGATATCTGATGAATGGTACCAACAGAACGACAAAATAATTCAACATGTTTTTGAACAAATTCCAAGGCATTATCAGTGCGTAGAATCTTAATAGGCATAGAAAATTGGGTTTTAATTTCAGCAAAAAGGAACTTAGTAGTAGGCAAAACTTGTGATCTGTCTTTCATCAAAAACAACCAAGTAGCACGGGAGAAATCATCAATGAACAAAATAAAATATTTATTGCCTGACAAACTTAGAACATGACAAGGACCCCCATACATCAGCATGAACTAAATCAAAAATGATTTTACTACCAATCTTAGATTTTTTTAGAAACACATTTTTGGATTGTTTGCCTAACTGACATGACTCGCACTAGAAACATTGCGGTCCTACACCAGACATAACATGTTTCAGTTTATCAGCAGATGGCTGCCCAAGTCTATAGTGCCACTGTAATGCAGACACAGAAGAAGATAATGCCGAAGCAAGAGTTGTAGTGTCGATTCTTTTCAAATCATCCAGATAGTAGAGTCCATCAGGTCCTTCATGCCCCCCACCAATCTTCATCCTCGTGTGAAGGTCCTAAAAAACACAAGTATCGGGTACAAAGGTCAAATTGTAGATCAAGCTACGCACAATTTTAATGACAGATAACAGATTCAAAGGAAAATTTGGCACATACAGAGCAGATCTCAGGAGGAAACCAGTATAAATATCACCAATGCCAGACACAGCAGATTTGGATCCATCAGCAAGCATAACAGCAGATTTAGTGCAGGGTTTTGATAATTTATAGAAAAGAGAACTATTTCCAGATATATGAGAAGAGGCCCCAGAGTCAATCACCCATTTTGTATTAACAGTATTAGAAGATGGGGCAGTCAGAAAAGCAGAATCAGAACCAGTCAATGTAGTTGCATGTGCTCCAGACTCAGCAACAGTAGAGGAGGAAGCGTCGGTTTTCTCTAGCAGCAGTTGTTCCACTTCCGAGCAAATGAACTCAGCAGTGCTGGAGCTTGAATTATCAGCAGCAGGAATCTGAGAAGCACCTTCAGACACAGCATTAGCCCACACAGGTGTACCATACTTCTTCCAGCACCTGGCATCAGTGTGGTTGGAGCAACCACAAAAGTCGAAGTACCGTTGAGCAGCGGTACTTCCAGAAGCATCAATAGAGGAGCCACGGCCAAGGGACCCACGTCCTCTACCAATATCAGGGGGACGGTTGTCCTGAAGCCGACCTCAACCTCGTCCACGACCTCAGTCGGCCATGGCAACAAAAGCAGTAGTATCACTAGTGTCAGAAGGCGGAGTAGATGAAGAAGTTGGCAGACGTTGAAGACGCTGAGATGCACTCTCTAACGTCGGTATTGTGCCCATCCAGTTTCACAGTAGTAACCTGACGACGGTGATCATTATGAGAGGAAGCCATGACAGAAAAAATCGAGTCCAACATAATAGAGAAAATGAGCAGTATAGAACCGCCTAGATCCTCGTCTTAGGCGGCAGCAGGCAGAGAAGATAGACTGGATAGACCAGTTACATGAAAACTACGCCGAGGCGGAGCAGGGAACCCGACGGCTCTAGGGCCGACATGGGCAGACAGGATGGGAGGCCTCCGGAAACTCAAGGCTCCGGATCGATAGCCAACAGTAGATCGACGGCGGCTAGCAGTGAACCCGCCAGAGCAGGGGTGGCTGGCAGCAGCCCACAGCGGCGGCTAGCAGCACGGGCAGGAAGGCTGGCGGCGGCCAGCAGCGCCGGCGGGCGGTTGGTGGCGGTAGGGAGGCGGGCTGCGGCAGCGGCTTATGGCTCCGACGGGGAGAGAAGAGAGGGGGCGGGGGGGAGATTTAGGATCCCTGTTCTGGCACCATCTGGACAGGGTTTCCCGGAAGGGGTGGGGTGCACAATGTGCGTACCCCATATATTTATAAAAGAAACAATTACATATAGGTCCACAGAGAATAGGAAAATAACAAGGGAATATAAAAGACTCAATAAAACATTATTTGACACTGTCAATGGTATATTTCAACCGATTCTCCTTCATTCACCAAAAATAGAAACTCATTGTAAGACCCCAACCAATGTTTTTATTTTAACTTTGCCATGACTGCATGATTTGCTAGATTCAATATAAGTTTATTTGGAATTATTTAATTATTAACTATCATGCCTTGCAATTTGGTGCGTGTATGCTTTAAATGGTGAGAAATCCTATGCTCAGTTTTGATCGTGTAAAATTTTGAAGTTTTCCATACTTAGAAAGAGACATACCATAATGTCCTTGTAAGACCCCTGACTTGGTTTTATGCTTAAACATGCTAGATTGATTTAATTTAGGTGCTTAGTTTCTTAATTAAACATTAAATTATGTTTTGATATCAATTATTAAGCTATGTTTCAATTTTAGTCAAGTTTGGACTTTGTTTGCTTAAGTTTTGCAATTTATGTGTTTTGTGACCTTTATGCAATTTTCCATTTCTTAGGGATCTATCTTGTAATTTTAACACATGTATGTTGTGCCTCATAAGTATCATAACATGTCTGATGTGGTTGCACCTTTGGATACATGAATGCACCATTGGATGTTTGCTTTTCCCCTTCAAGGTTGAGAATCAATGGTTTCTCGCCTAAGTATTAATAACATGAATGCACCATCGGATGTTTGTTTTTCCCCTTCAAGTAAAGCATGCAAAACGATGGTTTTTCTTGAAGATGTAACTTGATGGTTCCACACGTGCACAAACCGAAGGATCTCCTTGGAGACAAACCGATGGAAGTTCTGATAGTGCATGGAAAAGGAGTTTTTGGCTGTTGACACATGGCAAGTCAGTTTTCAACATTTGACCATCTTTCTCTCTCACCCTAGTTATATATATACCCCTCTCCTCTCATCCAAACGAACCTTTTCTTTCCCCACCCTTGTTCTTCCTGCAAGAGAGGTCCAAGACCCATCGTTTGGTGAAGGAAGTGCTTCTTGAGGACGAAGCTTGGCGGGTGCATGTTGCTTTAGGGTTTGGATCAAGCTTTTCTAGGGTTGTTTGGAGCCTTCTAACCTAGTTCTTGCTTCATACATGTAAGATCTTCTTCCCTAATCTAGTTTTCTTGTTTTCTTTCTTCTCTCGTCATCCATAGGCGGAACCCTAGTGTTCTTGATGGAAACTCGTGCATCTAGTTAAAAAACCCCTTTTCTTCTCTTGTTTTCCCTAGATCTATCATAGGAGCTACCTTGGAGCTTTGGAAGTGCAAGCTAGAGTTTCACCTTCTCTTTTTTTAGATACGTTGTTGTTTGGACGTTCATCTTCATCTTGAAGCGAGTTATATAACTTTCAACCCGTTTCTTGCCTACTTTTAATTTATACTATATAGATCTTACCCTAGAAACTTTGTATTATGAAGAAAGATGATCTTTTGTACATTATTTTGCATATATGTGTGGTAGTTTTACGTGTTGTTAAACTATCCTTATATATCATGAATGTTCCTTCTTCTATAAGGGACTACCTTGGTTTTAAAGGTATGAAATGATGGTTTTTACTAAGTGTAAAGAATTGGTTTCACCTAAGTGTATGAATCGATGGTTTTAGGTAGTATAAGAATCGATGGCATCACTTGGTGTCAGAATGCATGGTTGTACTTAGTCTGAGGACCGGTGGCTTTACATAGTCTATGAAATTATGATTTTCACTGTCTAAGAAACAATGGTTTTACATATTACATGAACTGGTGGTCTTACTTGGTGAATAAACTGACGGCTATGCTTGGTGTCTAAACCGATGGATTCACCTAGTGTAGAAATCGATGGTTTCACTTAGGGCTAATTTGGTAGGGTGAAAACGGGTGTAGTTCTGTGATCCGGAAAAAAAGATCATTGATAATCATATCTTTTGTACTGCCTAGGTAGCATTTGGTAGAATGGTGTTCAAGTCCAGCGTTTTGTCTCGTAACCATTTGGTAAGCAAAGAAACACGACATCTGCATGATGAACCGCTGAAGAAAAGGTGGGTCCTCCATGTGGTCACTGCATTAAAGTAGGCGGGGATGCAGCAACTGCACCCGACCACTCCTTCAAACTCTGCGGTACATATTCCGTGTTTTTACAGCTAATGATGAAGTTGGATGCAGGTTGATTTCCACCAATTACACTCGACTCCACCCTACCAAATGAAATGCAAAACTGTAAAATAAACATTCTGTTGTAATGAAGTGCAACCACATCCTACCAAACGGGCCCTTAGTGAATGAACCGATGGTTTTTGCCTTCCATGAACCGATGGTTTGTTGTGTGTTGAATGAACCGACGGTTTACCTATGTTTACTGTTTTGGGTGATACAAACCCAATCCACACCTTGAACCCTTCTTGTAATGGTTAACTAATGAAGGTTTAGAACTTCTCTTTTCTTTTGATGTTGGGATGATGAATGGATACATTTAAAATGTTAAAAGATAACTTTTTTATGTAACCCTTGGAAATGCCATAACTCCTATGATTGATGAATATTTACATTAAGTCTAGAAGTAACAAGTTTGTTATGACATGTTGAGCCATCTGCAAAGTATTGAATGATAATGATGTTCTTACAGGGAAGTTTTACTTTTGGGGCCTGAATGGCTTTGCGGGCTGTTTTGAACCCTAGTTGGAAATCTAGCCCTCTTCATGGATGACAATGGACTAGCATAATATGATGTTGTGATAAGGAATATGTTTCATACGTTTTATATCTTCTGGAGTTGTTATGTACCACTAATTTTATAGAAACAATGTAGTGGTTTGTAAGTAACTTGGTTGATGCAGTGTGAAAACACTCAACTGGTTTAGTTAATTAAGTGAAACCCTAATCATGTAGTGCCCTGAGCCGTACAATTGGTCTAGGAAATCTAGTCCTCTTCATGGATGACAGTGGACTAGTATACTATGATGTTGCGATAAGGAATATGTTTTATACGTTTTATATCTTCAGGAGTTGTTATGTACCACTAATTTTGTAGAAACAATGTAGTGGTCTGTATGTAACTTGGTTGATGCAGTCTGAAAACACTCAATTGGCTTAATCAATTAAGTGAAACTCTAATCATGTAGTGACTAGAGCCATAGAACTCGGAGTCGTATACTGTATATGTGAGTGTAGGGAGGGTATATCCATGTCATCCTGATCCCAATGTTTTAGAGAGCAGTCGAGGCCGTGTCTCGGATGTATACATATATGATTGAGGATGGTTGCAGTCGTACCTTGGAATTTAGGGGGTCACGGCATGTGTACCCAGACGGACTAGGTTGTTTTGTAGTTAGACTGATATGTCACTATGGCGGACTCATACTGACCGAGGGGAAGAGATCTTAGGATTTCGGTCATCCTAGATCTTGTACGAGGCTGATTGCAACTTCGCAGTAGTCAGCAAGTAGTTTGAGTGGTACGCCTCAAACTACCCAGGGCTTAATAAAATATGTAATTCAGTCGTGTAGCATATCTGTTAGGGTTACCTGGCGACTCACATTGGTTGATAACCCTTGCTTTATCTTTTTTAATATGTAGATGTTATATAATACGGTAAGAGAAATCAATTGTACTTATGACTTTAGCTCGATCTGATCCTTTGTCAATTATATTAATCTTTCATCTTTGTTAGTGTCTGCTTTTATAGTTAATCTCATGTAAGCAATAGACGTTGTTGAGAGTTATATCTCTCGTGGGACATGGGTCTCACCTCGTGCGTCACCACATCTTTTTAGGTGACCGTCAGCAGCACCGTCAGATCCGTGGTAGCGAGGAGCAGTTCGGAGATCCATAGAGGAATAAGGTTGGTTGATTGTTTAGTGTGTCCTACAGTCGTTCCCGTACTCTCAAGTCCGGGCAGGGAAGTTTTGTAGATGATATACATCGACTAGAGTTTTTGGTAGTGTACTAATATTTGTACATGATGTAAATATGTGGATAATATCTTTTGTGTACAGGTTGTGGCCTAGGAAGCACGGACACTTCTATACAGATGTTGTGTCCGTGTCGGACACATTTCGGACACAGACACTTGCTGGACACAGCCCAAAACATTTTGGACACGGAATAGCAGTGTCCTGTCCATTTTGGTCATTTTTTGCAGGACACGAACGGACACTTCGTGCAGCAACTGCTCCAGTTTTAACCTGTTTTAGAGTGTAAATTCTGGAAATACAGCCACTTCTAAGAGTTCTTGAAATTGAGAACATATTACACAACGAGATCTAATCAAAAATTTCAAATGAAAGGTCATAAAAAGAGACCAAATGCAAAATCCAAGATGAGTTCTGTATCATGAATCACATTTTGGTCTAATAAACCGATTACATCAGTGTTTATTCATTTTGAAAATCTAAAGTAGTTACCTAAAACAATGCAGCAGATTTATTCGTAAACTTCGTATTGTTTGTACTACACACAAACACACCTTTGCATTCATATCCATATACTATTATACATACATGTATTATACACTCACATATGTATATATTAGAAGAAAAAAACAGCCCTCATCAGCGCCATGTCCATGTCCTATATTTTTGAAAATTGTCGTGTCCTGTGTTCGTGTCTGTGTCTACAAACGTGTCCATGTTTCCTTGGTTGTGGCTGAGACCACTGAACAGTTGTAAAGATACCTGACATAGTTACTTATGTATGCAAGATGTTGGACCTCTATGTAAATGTTCTTAGACATGTTTCACAGAGTTCAATTCGGTTCCAATTATGCACCTTCTTAGTAATGTGATTAATTAGGGATCGGTCGTGTTTTGGTTTTGAGTAATCTCGTTTAGCGTGGTGGGTTGCCACAGTGCTTACATTAGTCGATTAGATCAAATGATGCAAGGAAATCTATCTGTGGGCTTTGTGAAAACCTTGGGTGGTTTGCATCCAGCTGCATCTGGTCCAAAGGTTAGGCTGATGCTACCGCATCGGGTCGTTGGGTCGAGTTGGAGCTTGATGCATGTCGTCGGAGGTCAATGCAACCGCTTCACGGGTGTGGCACCCGATGCACGTTTTGGAGAGGTCAATGTGTGTTCTTGGTGGACGAAGCAGGTGCTTCGAGCTGTTTTTGGGCCACTTTGGCCAAGGGAGAGCTCCAAGTGCGATTTTTATGGGTTGAATTACAGTTTACTCCAATCTTAGCCTATAAATATGTAATAACTTCAAGCCAAGGGCTCATTTAGATTGTTTTAGAGTTGTTTAACGTTGTTGGAGCTGCAGGGGTGTTCCTAGAGGAGGAAGTCGTGCATGTTGGTGAATATGGATGATCTAGCTTGCGTTTAGAGGATTAAAGCCTAGAATCATCTTACCAAGCTAGTTTAGCACGAATCCATGTATGCTCTCCCTCTCCTTCTCGTCTTTGTAGCTCTTTCCTCTCTCTTCTTACCCTCTTGGACAAAGTGCTCAATTTTCTTTCCTCCTCTTTACCTAAAGATCTCTTCGTTTCACCTTCTTTGGCCTATTTGGAGCTAGAGCTAGTCAGTGTGGACATTTTTGGCTTGTTTGGAGAAGATTGGAGGTAGGGCTTTTATCTTGCTGGTTGGAGGTCATGCTCTTCGTGTTAGGCGAGCGATTAAGCATTTGTTTAGTATTCTACAAGATGCAATTCCTACATACAACCACTAAATCTCACTAGTCATATGATAGATGAGCTGAAGATGACATTTTTATGGGGTATTTAACTCTATAACTTGGGAAACTTCAAGATTATCACCCTCTTTAATGTTGCTTGCTATTCGAAGGGAAAAAATGAGGACCTTTCTATTGTTATGTGCTGAAAATTTTGAATTTACATGTATCTTGCACTAAAATGGCTTAATTGGGCATTTCCAACTTTTGCCATATCAAGTTCATACAGTGGAATTTTTCGGATGAAATTTTTGTGTGGTGATCCATCAATGAAATAAGAGATGCTACCAATTGAATGTATCTTTTGAGCCTTTATGTTATGGCCTTTATATGGTTAAAATTGTGAAATAATTGTTATATATGTGCATGTACTTTGAGTCTAAATTAGGTTTTGTATGTTTGCAAGGATCTCATGGAGGTGGTTCGAGAAGTTATTAAGGGGTAGGCGTTTAAGAAGGTCGTGGATGATAGACTAGAGGCAAGTTTGGATGCTTTTGAGGTACGGGAACTGCGATGCTTGTTGAAGGAGGTCAAACTTTTCTGGTGGAGGCCTCCAGATCTTTATAACCTTAAATTGAACTTGGCTATAGGATTGTCCCATGTACCTAGAAAGGGAAAGAGACGATGGATGGCTGGGGTGGTGAGGGACAGAAGGGGGTTTGTGGTGTCGTGGGGTGATCCTGGCTCACCGCATTGAACCATGTGGAGGCGGGAGGGCAAGCAATGGTAGTTGAGCTGAAGGTTCTAGACAATATGAATCTGACGATTTGATGCATCGAGACGGATGACCCTTCTTGGTGGAGCTTTTCTGGGGCAAGTTGAACCCGCCGTGGAGGATGGTCCATGTATATTGGGAGATCAAAAGCCTTTTGGAGGAGTGGGGCATTGTGGGTTTTCTTTCCCACAAGGTGGTTAACTCAACTTCGAGGAAACTTGGTCGGGTGGGAGACATTCATGATGACTTGGTCGTGTTTCAAAACTTGATGCTTTTACCGTTGGGAGTTCGTGGTTTGATAGAGTTAGATAGGAGACAGATACCATATATCACACATAGATGGACACAAATGTAAATTGAGCTGGGTGTACAGAGTACAGGTTTGGTTTTTTGTGGGACACGGGGGACATGGTGGTCATGGAGTGTTGAGTTGCTTTTTTGGATGGCGATGTCCGATTTGTGTTTTTGATGATACAGTGCCTGCCAAGGCAGAGAGAGATGGATATGATCATCTCGCGGATCTATAAATAATTAGGTTTTGTATTGCTTTTGATGCTTTAATTGTGCATACCTTAGGACCACATTCTAAAAACACCCTTCTTGCTTCATCAAAAATGAGTAATTAGCATATTAATCATGAAACCCTAATTCATGCAGTGTAGCGTCGTTTGACCGTATAATTATCCATGTGTTTAGAACTCGGGATAGTGAAACGGATATCCTTGTAGCAATATTGGGATTGTTAGAAGGTACTCAGAGTTGTATATTATTGACTATATGTGGAATACCGAGAATACATATGAGAAATGGTTCCCTGGGTGTCCTGAAATCGCTCGTTTATAAGAGATGAGTTGAGGTCATATATCTTGTTGTGAAAGGCAATCTTGCCAATGTTATGGAGAATTATGTAATATGATGATATATTGGTTGTATTTCCCATGAGATGTAATAGTTTTAGTAACCTGAATACCCAAGACAGACGTGATATATTATGTAGGTCTCAAGTGTAGCGTCGTTTGACCGTATAATTATCCATGTGTTTAGAACTCGGGATAGTGAAACGGATATCCTTGTAGCAATATTGGGATTGTTAGAAGGTACTCAGAGTTGTATATTATTGAATATATGTGGAATACCGAGAATACATATGAGAAATGGTTCCCTGGGTGTCCTGAAATCGCTCGTTTATAAGAGATGAGTTGAGGTCATATATCTTGTTGTGAAAGGCAATCTTGCCAATGTTATGGAGAATTATGTAATATGATGATATACTGGTTGTATTTCCCATGAGATGTAATAGTTTTAGTAACCTGAATACCCAAGACAGACGTGATATATTATGTAGGTCTCAAGTCAGATGATCCCCTATCTATTATACTCGCATCAACCGAGGGGTGGTGGAATCTTATGGAGACAAGATAATCCTAAGATCCTCTACAGTGGGCTATGGGGTTTCAAATCACTAGCCAGTAGTGTGAGGCGGTACATTCCAACTACCTAGGACTTAAAAATAAAATATGTTATCAAACTGTGTAACTTGAGTACTTGTGTTATTGCCTCCATGATGTTTTGCTTATACTGCTCTAATGTGCCTTATGCACGTTATCTGCCTTTACATTATATTATATTCATTGTTTAAAAATGTTTTTTAGAAGTCGTCGCTTAATACCATGGAACACAACTTCGTCGAAGTAAGGTGAAGTTTCACCGAACTTTCGAAAACCAACCATAGAGAAGTCGAATACCAAATACTTCGGCCTCGTCCAAACTTCGGGGGCAAGTTTGACTAATGTCAATAAAGTTGACTTTTTGTGTGTATTTTCGTCTCAACTTCTTTAAAGTTGTTGAAGTTTCCTCGAAGTTGGCAAAGTTGGGGCGAAGTTGAGACAGCCCAAAACACTAACCTTAACCAGTGATCTAATGGCCATATACAGCATAAGTGTCGCCTCCAACCACTTCACAACTTCTAATATCAACTCCTATGTTTTGGTTGCTACTCTTTCCAAGAGAGGATGTTGTAACTACTATAAAACTATATATGGTATAGAACACCTACGGTGAACTGTATTTGTATATGAGTATTGCACATTGACCCTTACAAACAACAGATTGTGTTATCAACCTTGTTGATATGTATATGTAGGGACCTACTAGTAAGTGTAAGAAAGGTCAGGGGGCTATGTGTAAAGTATGTAAAGCTTCTTGTTTATACAATACAAGCACCCCGACAGTAACGTTAAGTCGAGGGTTTTCCTCTGTTGTTTCTTCTTCTTCATGGTATCAGAGCAGGGAAAACCTTAGGAGAGCTATCAATCTCTCCAAGGAAGTGCTAGTGAGTGGTCATCACGATCTGGGAGTTTGCAAACATCTGAAGCGGCAGAAGCTAACACTTTTCCGTCCGCGCTACAGTACACGTACTGTAGCACGACGGCCACAAAAGTGGCTGCTGCTCTCTCTCCGGTTGGAATTGGATATTGTCATTTTAGGGCGTCATTCCTCTTGGTCCTAGCTGCCGCAAGGTGCTTGCGGCTAGCCACTACGTCTCCGTTTCTTCTCCATGTCAAGCGTGCATTAGGCTGCTGTCAACAGCGTTTTATTGCAGCAGTTTTCGGCTTCAATAAAGACGGTGTGAGGGGTTGGTTCCTCCCTTGAATTTGGTCTAAAGGGGGCGTCCCTACCTTAACTTCGTTGTCCTAGAAGGTCAAGGGCAGAAGGAATTCAAGGAAGACGCAGTGGATCTTTGTATACCAAGTTGTCCCGACGGACTACTGTAGCACAGTACTGTAGCACTGCGGGTTTTGGTCTGGTTTCATCATTTCCAGTTCATTGTTGCTTCTAAAATCAAGATAAAAGTCAAGATATTAATACTAGTGCACCCCTCCACGTGCAAGTGGTCTTAAAACGTGCAATTTTTCAGATTTTAATTCGGAATGATGTCAAAGGAGAAAGAAGTTACATATCAGGTGATATTGTCGGAAGAGGAGTACTCACAGTTGATGCGCATCCGAGCTTCACAACAGTCTACATCTTCAGTTGCCTCTCTTATTCCCGGAGTTACTACTTCAGCATGTACCTCTCAGGCTTCTAATGCAGCTATGTCCAAGTCTGATTGGGTTCTTGATTCAGGTGCAACTGATCACATCACGGGGGCATTAGAGATGTTCACCACCTATGCCCAAAAGCCTAATCTACCCGGTGTCACCCTTGCAGATGGCTTTGTTGCCTCCGTTAAGGGAACTGGGATGGTGTCACCAACTCCACAAATATCCCTTCCATCTACATTTTTCATTCCAAATTTTCCTTTCAATTTATTATCAATAAGTAAATTAACTCGTGCTCTTCAAGCACCTGTTACGTTCTTACCAGATACTTGTCTGATACAGGACTTGAAGACAGGGGACACTATTGGCGAAGGGTATGAATTGGCCGGTCTATATTACTTGCAAAGGTCGCCTATAGCATGTGTCACGACTTCTCCTTTGGTGGTACATAGTCGTCTTGGTCATGCATCTTTAGATAAGCTCAAAGTCTTGGTTCCAGGTCTGTCCAACCTGAAGAGTTTGCAGTGTGAGCCATGTCAGTTAGGGAAACATACAAGGTCCGTCTTTAGGTCCAAAGAGAGTCAAAGAACCAAGTCTACTTTTGAGTTAATTCATTCAGACATATGGGGACCAAGTCGTGTTATTTCCAAGCTCGGCTATAAGTATTTTGTTATCTTTGTTGATGACTACTCGCGTGCTACATGGCTTTATTTGATGAAAGAGAGATCTGAACTCTTGTCTATATTCAAATCATTCTGTGTGGAAGTGGAAACTCAATTTAAGAAGAAAGTGTGTACCCTTCGATCGGATAATGCTAGAGAATATTTCAGCCATGACTTCACTCATTTTACTACCACCAATGGCATCATCCACCAGTCATCTTGCCCACATACACCACAACAGAACGGAGTGGCTGAAAGAAAAATTCGCCATATTGTTGAGACCGCCCGCACTCTTCTTCTTCACATGCATGTACCTAAGGAATTTTGGGGTGATGCTATTCTTACTGCTGCTTATCTCATTAATCGCATGCCGTCATCTGTCCTCAAACATCGCATACCTGTTCAGATTCTTCATCCTATGAAGCCATTGTACCATGTTCCACCCAAGGTGTTTGGTTGTGTTTGTTTTGCCCATTGCCTTGGTCCTGGAGTGGACAAGTTGGGTCCCAAAGCCACCAAGTGTGTCTTCTTAGGTTACTCTAGGGTGCAAAAGGGGTATAAGTGTTTTAGTCCTACCTTACGTCGCTTCTTTGTGTCTGCTGATGTCACCTTCTTTGAAGACACACCCTTCTTTGGCGACAATGCATCAATGACACCAGTTGTTGTAGAGGAGGTCTTGCCTCTTCCTGTTGTTGTTCAGTCTGTTGTTCCTTCGTCTCATGCTAGTGGTTGTCCGCATGATGTTATTCCAACCAGTTCCACTAGGCCACCGATCACTCAGGTTTATACTCGCCGTACAACTGCAGGTGGACAACCCGATTCAGGTACCAATGCAGGAGTAGAGACACATGCCAGTTCATCTCCTTCTCCAGATGCTTCCTTGTCAGAAAGTCAGGTAGAGACAGTTCCTTCTCCACCTCCACATCAGGATCTTCCTATTGCTTTAAGAAAAGGTGTTAGATCTTGCACTCTTAAAAATATTCAGCATTCCATTTCTAACTTTGTTTCATATAGCCATCTTTCACCTTCATATTATGCCTTTATCTCTTCTATATCCTCTGTCTCTATACCTTCGTCTGTTTCAGTTGCACTTGATCACCCAGGTTGGCGCCATGCTATGGATGAAGAGATGTCAGCTCTTCACCTTAACAAGACATGGTCTCTTGTTTCACGCCCACATGACAAGTCTGTTGTTGGATGCCGTTGGGTTTATACTGTCAAAGTGGGTGCAGATGGTTGTGTTGATCGACTCAAGGCACGTTTGGTTGCCAAAGGTTACACTCAAGTTTATGGCGAGGATTATTCAGAGACCTTCTCTCCTGTGGCAAAAATGGCATATGTTCGCATTTTCTTGTCTCTAGCTGCTTCTCACTCTTGGCCTCTACACCAACTTGATATTAAAAATGCATTCTTGCATGGCGATTTGGATGAGGAAATTTATATGGAGCAACCGCCTGGATTTGTTGCTCAGGGGGAGTCAGATCTTGTATATCGTCTTCACAAGTCTCTCTATGGTCTGAAGCAGTCGCCTCGTGCTTGGTTTGGAAGATTCAGTAGTGCTCTTTTTGAGTTTGGACTCCATAGATGTACCACGGATCATTCCGTCTTTTACAAGAGACAAAGTTCTGGGAGCATTTTTCTGGTGGTATATGTTGATGATATTGTGATTACTGGGGATGACAAGCATGGCATTGCACAATTAAAACTCTTTCTGCAGGGTCAATTTCAGACAAAGGACTTGGGAAGTCTTAAATATTTCTTGGGGATTGAAGTTGCCAAGTCTAAGTTTGGAATTGCAATTTCACAGAGGAAGTATGTCTTAGATCTTCTCACTGAGACAGGGATGCTTGGGGCTAAACCTGCTGATACTCCAATGGATCCTAAAGTCAAATTATCCATAGAGCAAGGAGAATTACTTGATGACCCTTGGAGGTTCAGGCGACTTGTTGGGAAGTTAATTTACTTGACTGTCACTCGACCCGACATTGCCTTTGCGACTAGTGTTATTAGTCAGTTCATGGATAAGCCATGTACTGGTCATATGGAGGCTGTTATGCACATTTTGAGGTATCTCAAGAGGTCTCCTTGCAAGGGACTTCTTTATCAAAATCATGGACATCTGCAAGTGCAAGGTTTCTCAGATGCGGATTGGGCTGGATCTAGCATTGATAGAAGGTCTATTTCTGGTTATTGTGTGTTTGTGGGAGGAAATCTCGTGTCTTGGAAGAGCAAGAAGCAAACTGTAGTAGCAAGGTCCTCTGCAGAATCTGAGTATAGAGCTATGGCCCTAGCAACATGTGAGTTGTTATGGATTCACCACTTGTTAGAGGAGCTTGGCTTTATGCAGGAAGTTCCCATGGACTTAAAATGTGACAATCAGGCTGCTGTCCACATTGCCCAAAATCCTGTCTTTCATGAGAGAACCAAACATATAAAAGTTGATTGTCATTTTCTGCGGGAAAAGATTCAACAAAAGTTGATTAAGTTGTCACCGGTCATATCAGAAGACCAGTTAGTTGATTTATTTACAAAGTCCTTGAATGGTTGTCGAGTCTGATACTTATGTAACAAGTTGGGCACATATGATATATATGCTCCAACTTGAGGGGGAGTGTTGATATGTATATGTAGGGACCTACTTGTAAGTGTAAGAAAGGTCAGGGGGCTATGTGTAAAGTATGTAAAGCTTCTTGTTTATACAATACAAGCACCCCGACAGTAACGTTAAGTCGAGGGTTTTCCTCTGTTGTTTCTTCTTCTTCAAACCTAACTAGGGCTAGAGAGTCGTAAATCATGTTTTTGTGTTAAATTAGCACATATCAAATAGAGGTATAACATAATTACAAGTTTTCAATCGAAGTGTCCTTCAAATTTACATCATTTTCTTCAAAAAAAATGGCAGTGAATTGAAGTTTGCGTCTATACTTCCTTGAAACTTCCTCAAAATTTCCACAAACTTTCACTTCCACACCTGGCGAAGTTAACATGAAATCGAAGTTCTGCACCATGCTTAATGCATAACTACTTAATTCAACATATATAGTAGAATTTGTATTCTTAGCATACTTTACAGATGATTCATATCTTGTTGAAACTATAGATGTTTAATGAGTGTCATGTGCCTAGCATGTGCCTCACTTATGCTTTTACTTTCAGTAGTTTAGTCTCGTATTGCTCATCTCTGTTTTAGTCTCTCCTCTCTTCTCCTATATAAGAAACTATATTGTACACTTTTTTAATCATCGAATATACAACTCCTATTCTCTCTATATGGTATCAAGAGCAGGTCCGATTTTTTTTGTGCACATTCCCACCCTACCCCCATGCCCTGGACCTTCCTCTCCCCCCCCCATCCCTGTCGTAGCTACACCCCCCCACCGCTGCAGCCCCCCCCACCCGGCCGCCGCCACCACCGCCCCTCCCACCTTCCTGGCGCCGCTCCCTCCTCTTGATGTCCTCACACCCCTCCCTCTGCTCCTCTAATACATCTCTCCTTTGTTCACCTCCTTACGTGCTTGACGTTTTTCGGACAGCCATAGCTCTTGCACATTGAGTCTCTCTGGCTCTTAAGGTTCTTCTGCCTGCGCCTCATGACGGAATCTTGATCTTCCTCATGACGGTGTAGGTTCTTTTATCAGTCAATCTGCCTGTAGCGGGTCTCTTCTGATCTGATGCTTCAAATCTCTGGTGTTGCTCTACTGCCCCATAGTGGGTTCCTTATCTACAAACTGTTGTTGTCGCCCCGCCCATTCTCTTGCTACTCCGTCTCTGCTCATCATGGCCTCTGTTGAGTCACCTCGTTCTCTGTGTTACCACCGTCAAACTCGATGGCTCCAACTATCATCTCTAGTCAACGTCCTTTGTTCTATACGTCAAGGCATAAGCCTGTTATTCACACCTCACTACTGATCCTCCTGTTGTCCTGCTGCTACTGCGGATGAAAAAAGCAAGCAAACCTATGCACAATGGTCCAAAGACGATTCTGGTGTTATGTCCTGGCTTCTTAATAGCACCGAGCCGCGGATCAGTCAATCCTTGTTATGTCTTCATGATGCTAAGGCCATGTGGGATCAGCTATCTCACGTCTATTCTCATCAACAGAATCTTAAGCATGATTTTGAAATTTTCAAAACCTTGGCCAAGGAGTTTTCTTCTGACACTTCTGTGGAGGACTTCTACAACCAGTGCTCTGCTCTCTGGAATGAGTATGAAATTTATCACCCCTTGACGGCGGACATCAAAGAAGCCCAGAAGCAGCGCAATGAACTCCAATTAGTCCAATTTTTGGTTGTTCTTCCTACTTCCTTCTCTGGCGTGGTCGATCAGATTCTATCTAGTGACCCTTTGGCTACTCTCCGCAACGTCCTTAAACGAGTTCAAAGACTTCCGTCGATGACCTCCACCCCTGCCATTGAGCATCTTGCTCTGCCGTTCGCACTACTGAATCTGGATGTGGCCGAGGTCGAGGCCGTGGTCGTGGAGGACGTCTGCCTCCTACTGGTGAACGCAGTTCTTCTACTACTCCTGGTCGAGGCCAAGTTGTTGGCCCTCGCTTCTGCAACTGGTGTGGTCATGATAATCACAACAAAGATTGGTGTTGGATCAAGCACGGTAAACCGGCCTGGGCGAACCAAGCTTCTATAGAGACCTCCACTGATATTGTATCCGACTAGCCATCTGCTACGCCGTCTACTAAGTGACTTCGCTCAGAGTTCGAGAAATTTTGCATGACTCGGCTTTCCTCTACATCTACTGTTGGTTCCTCCGCCATGCTTGCCTCTCCTTCTGTTGGTAACAATAAATAGTGTATTGATTCTGGTGCGTCTATCCATATGGCTGGCAACATCAACTTATTTTCTGCTCTGACTAAAACCACCAATATTTCGTATGCCACTGTTGCAAATGACTCTAAGACTCTTGTTCACAGCATCCGCACTATTCCCTTGTCTTGAAAGTTGCACCTGCAATCTATTTTATACATCCCGCAATTTCCTGTTAATTTACTATATGTCAGTAAAACTGCAAAACAACTTCAGTGCTCCATTAAATTTGATCCTTCTGGTTGTGTTTTGAAGGATCTCCTCACGAAGACGAGGATTGATTTGGGCCATGAAGGACCATTTGGACTCTACTATTTGGATGGACCACCCGCAGCGTCTGCTCTTCTGTCTACATCAGTCACAGGACTCCGGTGGCACTACCGGCTTGGTCATCCTTCTGCAACAAAGCTGAAACATTTATTTCCAGCATTATCTAAAAAAGCTTTTTCTTGTGCATCTTGTCTGTTGGGTAAACAAACGCGGTATGTATTTCCCGCTAAAAAAGAAATTAGTTCTAAAGCACTTTTTGATATTGTTCATGCGGACATCTGGGGACCGTGTTCTGTTCCTAGTCACTTCGGAGTTCAATACTTTCTGACTTTTATTGATGATTATTCCCGTGCTACTTGGCTTTTTTTAATGATGGATCGCAGCATTGTTTTGGATAATATCAATATTTTCTTTTCTGAAATACAGACCCAGTTCAACAGACCCATTAATATTTTCCGTACCGATGATGCTCTTGAGTTTATGCAAAAATTTGTCACATCTTTTTGTTATGTTCGTCGCACCACCCATCAAACTACTTGCCCCTACACTCCACAACAGAATGGCGTTGCTAAACGTAAAAATCGCCACTTGTTAGAGGTTGCTCGCACTCTACTTCTTCATTATAAGGTACCTCACCGGTTCTGGCCTGAAGTTGTTTCTACGGCATGTTATCTTATCAATCGCATGCCATCCTCTGTTTTGCACAATCGCATACCTTACACCATTCTCTTCCCTGATGCTCAACTGTTCTTTATTCCCCCTCGTATTTTTGGATGTACCTATTTTGTCAAAAACCTACGCCCGGGGCTAACAAAGCTTGATCCTCGCTCCACTAAATGCATCTTTTTGGGATATTCTAGAACCCAGAAAGGTTATCATTGCTTTGATCCTGTTCTAAAGCAATGGTTTGTCAGTGTGGATGTGATCTTTTTTTAGCATATGCCATATTTCTCTGATGATGGGGCATCACTCTCCAGTGATATGTTGGCACCGACGCCACTGCCAGATGTTGTTGAGGTTGTGCCATCTTATGGCCTACCTGATGGTCGCCCTTTGCAAGTATAAAAATGACAAACCAAGACAAGCACTCCTTCCATGGCCCCTCCACAACCAATTCCTCCATCTGCGGATGATCATACAACCGCTGAGGTGACCTGCCTATCAGACAGCGCAAAGGTGTTCCTTCCTGCACCAAACATCCTATTAGTCATTTTTGTTCATCTGCTAACCTGAATAACAGTTTTGCATGCTTCACTTCTACAATTTTTGTCGTCACTATTCCGAAGACTACTGCAGAAGCTCTTCTTATTCCTGCATGGAAACAGGCGATGGACCATGAAATGCAGGCACTATGGATCGCAAGACGTGGGAACTTGTGGATCGTCCTCCTTCCTGCCCTACTGTTGGATGCCGATGAGTCTTCACAATTAAGTATCAACCTGATGGTACAATTGAGCACCTAAAAGCTCGTCTTGTAGCAAAGAGGTATACACAAACATATGGTGTGAACTATTTTGAAGCCTTTTCTCCGGTAGCACGGTTAAATTCTGTTCGCATTCTGATTTCTATTGTTGTCAACAAAGAATGGCCCCTATTTCAGTTCGATGTTAAAAATGCATTTCTTTATGGAGATCTACAGGAGGAAGTTAACATAGAGCAACCACCGGGATTTTTTGCTCAGGGGGAGTATGCCTCAAAGGTTTGTAAGCTAAAAAAAGCCATCTACGGTCTCAAACAAAGCCCGCGTGCTTGGTTCGACAAACTCAGTCAGAACTTAGCTACTTTTGTCTTTCGTCTTTCCCACTCAGATCATTCAGTTTTTATCCACAAAACAGTGGTTGGGCTAGTTATTCCTATTGTTTATGTTGACGATATTATTTTATCTGGTAGTGATACCTTGGGCATACAGGCAACTGAAACCTACTTATAAAAGCATTTTGTCACCAAAGATCTCGAAAAGTTGAGATATTTCTTAGGCATCGAGGTACCAGATCATCTGTAGGGTTGTGTCTCTCTCAACAAAAATATGTACTTGATCTCTTGCAGAAAACTGGTATGCTTGGTTGTAAACCAGCCAACACTCCTCTTGACCCAAATAAGGATTGGGGCGATGAAAACTCCCCTCCTTATGTTGATCACCACCAATTTAGAAGGCTGGTTGGCAAGCTTATTTATCTTATGGTCACAAGAGCTGACCTCACTGCCGCTGTAGGATTCATCAGTTGGTATCTTGATAAACCACGGCAGTGTCATTGGGATGTTATATGTCACATCATGCGCTATCTCAGAAACTCTCCAGGCAAAGGCTTGTTATATAAGAAGCACGGCCACTGTAATCTCTCTAGTTTTTCAGACTCTGACTATGAAGGAAGTCGCTCTGATCGTAAGTCAACATCGGGCTACTATACATTTGTGGGCGGAAATCTAGCTACTTGACAAAGCAAAAAGCAGACTGTCATAGCCAGATCTAGTGCAGAGGGAGAATATCGAGCCATGGCTCATTCTGCATGTGAACTTCTGTGGGTCCAGAGTCTCCTCCAGGAGTTCGGCATATCCTATTCCAGCCCTATATCGATGTTTTGTGACAACAAGGCCTCCATTTTTGTTGCGAGCCCACATTTCATGAGAGGACAAAACATATTGAGGTCGACTGTCACTTTGTTCGTGAGACAGTTCTTTCTGGCCGCATCGGCACTCCATATCTCAGCACTGAAAAGCAAGTAGTGGATATCTTCACCAAAATTCTTCCAAAAGCTCATTTTCAGACTCTAGTGGACAGGTTGGGCATGTTCGATATCTAAGCTCCAGCTTGAGGGGTAGTATAGAGATATGTTATGCCTTTAGTGTCATGTGCCTAGCATGTGCCTCACTTATGTTTTTACTTTCAGTAGTTTAGTCTCATATTGCTCATCTCTGCTTTAGTCTCTCCTCTCTTCTCCTATAGAAGAAACTGTATTGTACACCTTTTTAATCATCGAATATACAACTCCTATTCTCTCTATAGAAACATTGGTCTCATTCTTGTGGTTCTCCAGCCTTTTTAGGTTCTCAGCACCATGCCCAGGGATTTGTTTGGAGCCACCTTCTCCATACCAACAGCTACAAGGTGGCAGTCTAGCCTTATACTAGGGTCCAGGCAAGGTGATTTATACAATGATTATCTACGACTTACATATTGGCTTGTATGCCATGTACACGATGTGAATATGAACAAGATATATTGTATAAACAAGTGGCGATCTTTGTCATGTATATGGAACTTTGTAACTACATATATAGGTCTTCTATGCTATCTGTAACCAACAGAGAGAGAGAGAGAATATGATCATGTGTTTGTATTATGGACAGGGCTAGCCTTCATATAGGAATATGGGTGGTTACCACTAAGCCAAATACATAGTGTGGGACTAATCCCAGTATACATGTAAGAATAAAAGAATATAGATAGAGTTATCTAACACTCCCCCTCAAATTTATGCGTACATATCATAAGCACCAAGTTTATTATACAAGAATTTGACTCGACACCCATTTAAGGATTTTGTAAATATGCAAGTTGATCCTCTGAACGTATCAGAGTGAGTTTGATCAACTTGTTTGGATCTTTTCTCAAACAAAGTGCCAATTAAATCCAATGTGCTTAGTTATGTAATGAAAGATGGGGTTGGAAGTGATATGAATTGTTGCTTGATTATCACATTGCACATCCATTGCTTCTGTCTGACTAAATCCCAATTCTTCCATGAGGTTTTTTACCCATAATAGCTCACTGGTAACATGGGCCACAGCCCGATGTTTTAACTCATATTGGAAAATAGTTTGGTTCTTGCTTTTCTAGGAGACAAGATTGCCTCCTACAAACACACAATAACCTATCACAGATCATCAATTGATGACAGAGCTTGCAAATTAGCATCTGAGAAGTCATGCACCTTCATATGCCCATGACAAGAACATAGAATGCCTTTTCCTAGAGTTCTTTTGAGATAACGAAGAACTCAAATGATTGAATCCCAATGACCTGAATGTGGTTTGTCCATAAATTGACTAACCACACTAGTAGCAAAAGGAAGATATTGTCGAGTAATTATGAGGTAGTTCACTTTCCCAACCAATCTCATGAAGCGTCATGGATCTTCAAGAGGCTCCCCATGTTCTTTATATAGCTTGACTTTGGATTCCCATAGCCATAGGCGAGTTTGCAGGTTTTGACTCAAACGTACCAATTTCTTCAAGAAGGTTGGCACATATTAGTGTTGAGTGATAACAATTCCATTCTTGGACCTCACCATTACAATACCTAAATAGTATTATAGGTGGTTTAGACCTTTGGTTTTAAATTTGTCCTTTCTGAATCTCATAATGCCTTGGTAGTCATCACATGTAATAATGATATCATCTACAAAGACAACAAGGAGAATATCACCGCAGATCCATGTTCATGGAAGAAAGAGTAATCCAAGCTTGATCTTCATAGCCCAAACTCTTAGATAGGTTGGCTGAACTTCTAAACCATGCTCGGGGTGACTGCTTTAGGCCATAGAGAGATTTATGAAGGAGGAAAACTAGGTGAGACTCCCCTTGAGCAACGATCCCAAGTGGTTGTTTAATATAAATGTCCTTATTTCATGAAGAAAGGCATTCTTGAAGTCAAGCTAATGTAAGGGCCAAGAGAAGCCCAAGGAGATGAACAAACGAATCGATGTCATTGTGGCCACCGGGGAGAAGGTCTTAAGGTAATCCTCTCCTCTCCATATACATTTGTATAGCATTTTACCACAAGCCTAGCTTTCAAATTGTCAACGGTCCTGTTTTCCCCAATCAAAGAAGACCCATCGCAAGCCAACTGCTGCTTTGTTTGAAGGATCTGGCACAAGACTCTATGTATAATTTCCTTAGAGGGTCGCCTTCTCATCTTCCAAAGTTTGTCACAGACTTAGGCGACTTAGCGCAACGGATACGGTAAAAGGTATAGGGACAGAGGATAGATCAAAGATAAATGCAGTATAGGAAAGCAATAAGCAGTCCATAAGGAACAATTTGGAGACGGGATGCCATGTACATGACTTTTTTTCCTACGTAAAGCAATGGGCTACAAAATCTTTAGATTTAGTAGAGATTGCAAAAAGGCTGAGTTGAGTCACATCCACTTGTACATGTGTGTCGTAGTATCTATAGAATAGGATGAGTGTTTATTATTAGATGATTTAACAAAATACAGAGGACTCTCCTTTATAGGACAAGAGAGTAAGCCTATTGTCAAAGATAGGCAGTATGGGAAAAAAGAAAACGCTAGAGACAAGTGAAGTCTAAAGCCCATAACAAAGAAAATTACAATAAACATAAAACAATAAAGCACATATACTAATACTCCCCCTCAAGTTGGAGCTTAGATATCAATCATGCCCAGCTTATCAACCATGCTATGGAATCTGGCCTTGGGAAGAGATTTGGTGAAGATGTCAGCCGCTTGATCAGATGTATGAGTGTACGGAGTGGAAATAGCACTAGACAAAACAGCCTCTCCGACAAAATGGCAATCCACCTCAATGTGTTTAGTCCATTCAAGAAAGGTTGGATTTCTAGCAATAAAGATAGCAGCCTTATTATCATAATGCATAGAAATAGGAGCAGAGTTAGATACAACAAATTCTTTTAGAAGACCGCAAACCCATTAAAGTTCACATGCAGTATAAGCCATAGCTCTATACTCTGCTTCAGCACTAGATCGGGCGACAACAGTTTGTTTTTTACTGCACCAGGTAACAAGGTTACCACCTAGAAAGGTGCAGTAACCAGAAGTGGATTTGCAGTCTAAGCGGTTGCCTGCATAGTCAGAATCATAATACCATGTGGATTTACAGTGCCCATGATTTTTATACAATAAACCTTTGCCTGAAGAAAAAAAAATTAGATATTTCAAAATGCAACACAGCATCCTAGTGGCACTGTCTAGGTTTATCCAGATATCGACTAGCTAAGCCGACCACAGAAGTGATATCAGCATGTATCACTATCAGATATATAAGTTTACCCACCAGCTGGCGATATTGATGGTGGTCAGGATATGGAGAAGTATCACTGTCCCAGTTTGTATTAGGATCTAAAGGAGTAGCAGTGGGTTTTGCACCAAGAAGTCTTGTGTCCGACAACATATCCAGAACATATTTTCTCTGAGATAAGCACACACCTGAGGAAGACCAGGAGACTTCAATACCCAGAAAATATCTTAATTTACCCAGATCTTTGGTGATAAAGTGTTTTGCCAGATAATCCTTAGTGGTTGAATGTTTGCTTGATCACTCCCAGATAAAACAGTATCATCAACATACACAATTAGCACGACTAGGCTAAAGACAGATTTCTTAATGAGCACAGAGTGATCGGAATGAGAACGACGATAGCTAAACTGCTGAAGGATATTACTGAGCTTATCAAATCAGGCACCGGGACTCTGTTTTAGTCCATACATGGCTTTACGCAGCCGGCACACATTGAAACTATCCCCCTTAGTGGCAAAACCAGGTGGTTGTTCCATGTATACCTCCTCATGTAAATCACCATATAAAAAAACATTTTTAACATCAAGCTGAAACAAAGGCCAGTCACAGTTAACTACTGCAGATATAAAAATACAAACAGAATTGAGATGTGCTACAAGAGAAAACGTCTTAAAATAGTCAATGCCATAAGTTTGGGTATATACTTTGGCAACAAGACGAGCTTTCATACGTTCAAGAATGTCATCGGGTTGGTATTTGACAGTAAAGACCCAACGACAGCCAACAGGAGAACAAGAGGTAGTGCATCAACTAAGTCCCATGTATGACGATCAGTAAGTGTCTGCATTTCAGCCTCCATAGCTTGCGCCATGCAGGATGCTATAGAGCTTGAGCAGTATTCTTGGGAACAGATATAGCAGATAAAGCAGAAGTAAAAATCACAAAATTCATTCCCATATTAGCAGTAGAACACACATTGCTAATAGGATGTTGAGTATAAAATTTGGTTCGTTTTCTCAGGCTAATAGGGACATCTAAATCAGAAAATACCTGAGGTGGGGGCGGATCTGCAGACGAGGATTGAGGAGCCAAAGATGGAGAGGCCATAGAGGGAGTTGGATTTCTCGGGCGTCGTTGATACACATTTAGAGGCATGGACAGAACCACATCTGGAGAGGATAAGCCGTTGTCAATCGTCACAGGTAGAGGTGTATCAAGTAACAAATCAGAGATGTCAAGGTTGAACCTGTTGGAGAATAGTATGGAGACTCTTCAAAAAAAACCACATCAACACTAACATACCATTTCTTTGTAGTAGGATCATAGCATGTATAACCTTTCTGAGTCTAAGAATATCCAAGAACACACAATTGGTAGACCTAAGGTCTAATTTAGTCAAACCAGGACGAAGAGTTCTGATAAAGTAGGTGCTACCAAAAATCCGAGGAGGCACGTGAAAAAGAGGAGCATTAGGATACAGAATTCGATAAGGGATTTGATTTCCAAGATCAGACGAGGGCATGCATTAATCTTAGCGGGCTATGGAGATATCTCCAGACCAAAAGGTTTGGGGTACATGATAATGAAAAAGGAGAGTGCGGGCAACTTCTAAAAGATGCCGATTTTTGCATTTGGCAACCCCATTTTGTTGTTGAGTATATGAACATGAAGTTTGATGAATAGTACCCAATTTGTGACAAAACTAACTTACAGAAGCCTGCACAAACTCTAAAGCATTATCAGTGCGGAGAATTTAGATGTTTTTATCAAACTAGGTATGAATCTCAGCAAAGAAGGTCATGAGTGTCAAGCATGTGGGATCGATCTTTTAACAAAAGCAACCAGGTAGTTCCAGAGAAATCATCAATAAAGCTAAGAAAATAGCGCAAACCATAAGTACTTGGAACATAACACGGACCCCACACATCAGCATGTACAATATCAAAAGGTTCTTTGGACCCAATACAATGTTTCTTAGAAAAGTTTGCACGAGTTTGTTTGCCTAAAGTACAAGTTCACAGTGAAAGACAAAATCAGAAACAGCATGAATTAAATGCTTCAACTTTGCAGCAGAGGGATGGCCCAGACTGTAATGCCATTGGAGCCCAGTAACAGAAGTAGTCAGTAGAGTAGTCGGCTTTGGCAGTCCAAATAATGCAGTTCGTCCAGTCCCTCATGGCCCGAAACAATCTTCATCCTCGTGCGCAGATCCTAAAAAGCAACACCATCTAGGTCAAAAGTAATAGAGCAACGGAGGCTCTTGACAGTTCTGCTAACAGAGAGTCAATTCAAAGGGAACTTCGGAATATAAAGAGCTGAACACAATAATAATTTCCCAGGAGTGCAAATATTGCCAATGCCAACAACAGGTGATTGTGAACCATCAGCAAGGGTAACAGGTAAAATAGATGACGTTTGTCTTAAATTAGAGAATAAGACAGAGTTGCCAGATATACGAGAGTTGGCGCCGAAATCAATTGCCCATGCATTTTTACCAGAAGGTGCAGAGGATGCAAGGAGAGCAAAACCTCCATTAGTTGAGCCATCAGTAGTGGATGGAGCAAGGTGGGTCTGGAGAAGCTTGTCAAACTCGGCACAAATCCAGTCTGCAGAAAGCTGAGACGAGGAAGATGGAGCAGAATCAGACTGATTGGTAGATGATTCGTTCATACAGGCTTTCCATGTTTAATGCAACAGTCGTCCTCAGTATGATTGGTCCTTTTACAGAAATTACAGTAATGTGACTCAGAAGAGTCGGGTCCAGAGGAACCTCGACATGGGCCAGCAGTAGAACGGCCACGACCACGGCCACGGCCATGACCACAAAAGGAATCGCCGAAGCGAACAGCAAGAGCAGCCTCTGAATGATCAGGTAGCACCGGGGAGACAGACTAGTCTTTGAACTCGTTTGAGGACATCGCGCAGAGTAGGTAAAGGATCACTAGATAATATATGATCAACAACCACAAAAAGGAGTGGGGTAAGCCAGCAAGAAAATGCACCAGTTGCTATTCATTGCGCTGCCTCTGTACCTCGGTAATATCAACGGAGAGAGGGTGATACACCTCAAACTCATCCCAGAGAGCAGAACACTGATTATAATAATCTTCCACAGAATCGGTCGTAAAATACTCCTTGGCAGTTGTTTGAAGACTTCAAACATCTTCGGATTTTGCTGATTAGAGTAAACATGCAAGAGCTAGTCCCACATTGATTTAGCAGTCTTCAGGCGGAGAAGAGACTAGCTAATTTTAGGTTCAGATCTGTTGACTAGCCAAGTCATAACACCGGAGTCATCCTTCAAACAGAGATCATATGCCTGCTTGGTTTTAGCGTCAGCGCATTCAACAAGTATAGTCGACCCTTCAGTGATAAGATGTGAATAACGGCCTTGAGTTTTGACATAGAGCTCGAAGGCAGCAGACCATGTGTGAAAGTTGGAGTCATCCAACTTGACAATAGTGACACGGTGTCCGAAGCGGATCGGCGGACGCCATCAGAAGAGTAAGATAGTGAGAAGCAGAATAAGACAGGTGGAACCCGACGCAGGGGCAGCACCAGTAGGCAGTAGCAGCAGTCAGTAGACAATAGCAAGAACCCAACACATGGGCAGCAGAAAAAATGGATCAGTAGATCCCGCAACACCTGCAACAGGGCAGTTTGCGGAAGAAGCAGATCTGACGCATCAGATTGCAGAAACCCACACAGGGGCAGAAGAAGAAATAAAAAAACCTACGCCAACATGAGGAGAAAGTTACTCCACCATGAGGCGCAAGCAGGCAGTGAATGAAGTCTAGTTAGACCGTCAACGTACATAATTAGAAAGTTAACAGAGACGGAGGGAGACAAGGGAGAAGAGGAGGTGGATGGGGGTTAGACACTGAGAGTCGGGAAGGGGTGTAGGCACTCCCTGTGAGCCAACGAACGGTTAGAGGGGCAACGGCGACGTGAAGGGGCGGGGAGGGTGGAGGACAGCGGCGATGGTGGGGAGGGGTGAGGGTTGTAGGGAGATGGCAGCAGTGGTAGGGAGAAAGAGACAGTAGCAGCAGCACGGAGAAAGAGAGGAGATGGCGGCGGCGGGGATAGATGGAGGGGAAGGCGGCAGCGGCTAGAGCAGGGTGGGTTGGCGGCGGCGGAAAGGATGAGGGGAAAGGTGGGCGGCAGCTAGGTTAGGCTGGCGGCTAGGGTTAGGAGGTGTGAAAGACGGATAGGGTTAGAAAAGTCAGGGCGGATCATGTTGCTCTGATATCATATAGAATAGGATGAGTGTTTATTATTACATGATTTAACAAAATACAGAGGACGTTGTTATAGGACAAGAGAGTAAGCCTATTGCCAAAGATAGGCAATATGGGATAAAAGAAAAGGCTAGGGACAAGTCAAATCTAAAGCCAATAACAAAGAAAATAACAATAAACATAAAACAATAAAGCACATATACTAATTGTATCCATGAGACTTGTAAGGTCAAAGTAATGATGAGTGGTTCCAGACCAAGAGGAACAAGATTACAATAGGCATAGGATCGAAATTCATCGGAAAAGGAAGAGAATCTTCAATTTCTTAAATATCCAGAGAAACATCATAAAATGGACGAAAACACAGAGTTTCTTCAAAAAAGGGTGACATCAAAAGACATAAGAATATGAACCTCATACAAATTATAATAGCAATGACCATTTTGAGTTTTAGAATATTTGAGAATCACACTTAGTTCCTCGAGGACTAAACTTGTCATGACCGACGCCAAGCTCATTGACAAAAGAAAGACACCAAAAAATCGTAGGTGGAACCACATATAATAGGTGTTTAGAACATAAAAATTTGAAACGGGATTTTAGTATCCAAAATAGATGATTGCATGTGGTTGATCAAATATGTGACAGTGAGGACAGCAATCCTCCAAGAAAATCCAAAACATGCATATGGTGAAGAAGAGTCCTAGCCATCTCAATGATATGGTTGTTTTTGCATTTAGCTATACCATTCTATTGAGGGGTATGAGGACATGATGACTGGTGAATAATCCCTTTGTTTGATAAAAAAGAAGTGAGAGCATGACTAAATATTCTTTAGCATTATTGATGTGAAGGATCTCGTAAAAGATGGTTTTCAATCTCAACAACAAAGCTTTGGACAATCGACAAGATTTCAGAATGATCATTCATTACACATAACTAAGTTGTTCTTAAAATTAATCAATGAATGTCACAAAATAACAATATTCAAGTTTTGATACATCAAAATGAATAGTATGAAAGATAGAATCAACACGCATACGATCTAAAGGCCTAAAACTTGATCAGTGGTGCTTCCCTAACTAAAAAGCTTCACAATGCAGTTTAGATAAGCTAGAAAACTGAGGATCCAAAATACAAAGTTTCTCAAGTAATAAATGACCTCAACGACTATGGGTATGGAGGGCAAAAAGCAACCACGCAAGCACAGGGAGTCTTGTCCAAATAATAGAGACCATCTTCCTCATACATGCCACCAAACGCTGCCTTCCACCGGATATCATGTATAAACAACGATCAAGGTCAAAAGTAGTGGACACTCTAAGTGCCCGAGTTAGTTTACTAATAGACAATAAATTAAAGGGAAATGAAGGAACAAATCGAACTGATATAGGGTATTGTTTGGAAGAGGTATCAAGTGCCTTGGATTGCAAATGAATAGCCATTGACAGTGGTGACTTAGGAGGTATTCGCTTTAGAGGCTTGAAAAACATGTAATCTGGTGTACCTGAGTTAAAAACACAAGAAGACGAACATGTATGAGTAGATTAAGATATGTAGGTTGCAGATGAGTTTGATGCTCCAAATTTCTGAGTATAGGAGGCGACAGATGGCTTTGCTCATTGGGATGCCCAAAACTCGAGAAGTTGATTGTACTCCTCATCACTCAACTTCATCTGATGAGCGGCCTCAAAAGACTCTTCAACAGAGGCAAGATTTGTCATGGAAGTTCTAGGAAGGAAGTCATGGAGCTTGTAGTATGTCTCCTTGTAGTGACCCTTCTTGCCACCATGGGTGCACTTAGGTTGACCTTTCCCTCCAGATGAAAAGTGTCTGCCTCCAATACCACTACGGCTATGTCCATGTGTAGCTTACATGTTGGTGGCATTCTAGGAGACAAGAGATGACCGATTTTTTGTCGGATTTGATGGAAAATATTACTCGAGGAAGGCTCATGAGAGACTTCCTATTCATATTCTTTGTGAAGGCATGCAAGATATTTGATGACTTCCATTTGATCTTGTTGGTTTTGAATCTTGGTTGGATTAGTGGAGATTGGAAGAAGGTTGTTCAAATCTTTTATGATCAGAGTAACCTCCTAAAAATATCGTTGAACGCTCTTATCCTCGTAATGAAGATTGTACATCTCCACGGTCATATCATACATCCTCGTGTTCTTAGAGTACATAAACTAGAGATGATCCCAAACTGTCCTGCAACTCGCAGATGATCAATTATGTCTATTATGTTTGGGGTTGTATGAGATTCCAGAATGATATAGAAGGCTAGCATCATGTTATACTCCCATTAGGAAAGAGAGTTGAAGGTGCCTCAAAGAGGTGCTTGCCCATGCCTTGGACCTTGACCAAATGGTAACTTTGCCACTCCATTGACTTTAGTTGTGCCGATTCAGTTTGGTAGAGGTGATGATGAAGTTTTAGACCAGAAGGAGAGAAGGTCGCGGCTTCTTGTCTTCCTCATTGGAGATATCGGCGGTTGATGGTATTAACGTTACGTGTTGGACTATTTATACAATGTGTTGATCTTTAGGGAAAAAGGATTCGGTTTTCTTCCTTATGACACGACTAGTAGACGCTTCTACACGACGTGTGAGATGGGTATATACGCCATGTTGGACAAGGGACGCGACATGATCGTCGAATTAACGCTTTTAGAGGTTCCAATGAAGTTGTATAAGGAGGCGTAGATAGGAGGTCGGGTATACTTTTTCTATTGTGATGACTTTTGTTTAGCCTAATGAGTCTTGTGCTTTGTTCCGCACTTTTAAGCAGACTTGTAGAACTCGATGGATTTTGCATACACGAGGGCAGGACTAATAAAAGTACCTCCTGGCTTAGTAAAAAAAGGTGGAGGATGTTGGTTGATTCAGACTCTTAAGCATGTCATGCGTTGACAAGACACGACGTGTAGCCTCTGGGGTTTAAGAAACCTTGATTATGGTGACACGTGTCCACCTCTTCCACCTGTGGCAATCGAACCTAAACTTAGCAGTCAACACAGTGTGTTGATAACGAGACACGACATGTCTGCCACCATCAAGGCAAGGTTTTTATCGAGATAGACGTGTCGTTCTTTGGGAGGCACATAATGTATGAACTCCAATTGTGTCCTCGTCAGCCATCAGAAGATGAAAAGAGGAAGATAAAGAAAGAAATCGGCCTGGTGATGACGCGGAAACATGACGAGGTCTCTACGATGAAGCTTGAGATGTCAAGACGATGAGAGGAAGTTTTTACTTGGAGGAGATGACTTTGTGACTCTTGTTGAAGCGGGTCACTGTAGAGATAAGAGAGGTGGAACCGTTGATGGCATCGTTCCTAGGGGAGACGAGATCCTCCTAGGCTAAACAATAGTTGTCATAGTATGTCGACTTTCTCCTCTAGCATTGATCTTGATGCTCAAATGCCATGTAATTGAGAGAGTGAGAGAATACTATTTCATCTTTGTATTATGGATAGGGCCAGCCTTTATATAGGAATATGGGTGGCTGTCAATAACCCAAATACACAGTGTGGGATCATTCCTAGTATACAAAGAAGAATAAAAGAATATAGTAGAGTTATGTAACACTATCAAACATGTGAATGTTGTTGGAATTTTACTTTAAAAATGCCTTTCCCTTCTTAGTTTGTGATGATTAAGCAAAATCTATTTGGATTTTTTGTTTTAGTTTTCTCGCTTTTTGGCCATCCCAGGGTTGGGGTGCCACACTCATTCTCCCATCCACTTGTCTCTTCCATCCCATCCAATCCCAATCCTTCTTTTAGTTCTACAAGCTGCCTTTACTTTTGCATGGACCAAAGGCTTCCGCAAGAGAAATTGTCAAACTACACATATTGTTTCTTGGACTAAACATAATTTTTCTAGGACCTTATCCACTGGGTATATGACCTCTTCTTCTATGCCAAACCCATTCTCACAGTACAATCTCGTATAGATCTTGAGATGGAAACTCCTCTTACATATGTATCTTTTCTTAATTAGTCTATCATCTCGGCCTTGATTTTCTTATTGGTGGTTTTAACCATCTTCATATGAAATTCTACTTAGCTACATATTCACTCAAAATATAGACATTTTTCATTAAGACTCTCGGCCTTGATTTTCTTATTGGTGGTTTCAATCATTTTCATATGAAATTCTACTTAGCTACATATTCACTCAAAATATAGACATTTTTCATTAAGGCTCTCTATTCGATAACTTCTAAGTGGCTATCTACTTGGATGATTCTTCTTTTATGGGCTACATCATATGATTGTTGGTGATTGTTTTACTACAAGGTGATGCACTTTATATAGACGGATATTCTAACATGGCTAGTATCTTATAGTGGCATCTTCTATCATAGTCAACACATTGTGGCTTTGAACTTTTAGCATATGACTAGCACGTGTATTGGGATTTCATTCAATTCCTTACATGTTGGATAGAGTTACATGAAGCATCATAGTGCACCACCATCTTTTGGTTCAAAAAACCATTCTCTAAGGTATTCAACCTCTTTTGGTGACAATAGCCATTGGTCACGTCGAGATGGATTATCACCAATTTTGGGGTGCCACCAACACAGGTCATCATTTTTTCTCTTCATTGACTAAACATCAGCCTTTTTATATTCGTCGCGGATGTTGAAACATGACTAAATCTTGAATGTGAAAGAGAGGTCATGCTTCACTCTAAACACCCATCAGCACTCATTGGGTTTATTAGAGAGTTTGGTTAGTTTAGTTAATTAAGTTATTTGAGTCTATTTGTATATGGGCGATTTGCCTTCTACTTACTTTTGGACAAAGTATCAAAGCATTGATCCATTGATACATTAACCAAACTCTAATATAAGCCAAGAGAAAGAAAAGAAACTTCTCTACCTGCGGGGGTTGTTGTCGTTTCTTGGCTTGGCTGCCGATTGGGCGTCTCTAGCTAGTATGGCCAAATTTGTCGCTGCTCCTGCCCTCTCCACCTACTATCAATGTTCATACCTCCTTCATCTAATGCACCAACTTCATCTACTAATGTCGCTCTCCTCCCTGCCTGCCTGCCTGCCTACAACTCGTTGATGCATGTAACTCTCTACGCATGAAGTGGTTCCTCTCTCGCTGCATGTGGAGGTCGTGTTTCGTTGCGGTAGGTTATGCATCACAGTCGGCCTCCAAGTCCCAAAGCCCCATCCCCCCATCCTAACCTGGACAACACGCTGACACCACCAGATAATTACTTTCAATTCTTTACATGGGGGCCTTTACACTACCAAATGACTACTTTCCTTGCATTACACCGTCCTAACATCATGAGACTCAATCTTTATTTTATCCCAGTCGCAATAATGCTTCCCCTGCACCAGTTGTCTCTTCGCTACATCCAACACCAGCCCAAGACAATTTTACCTTATGTATGTCCCATGCGTACAAGATTGCATCCATGTCCAGTTTTGTTTCAAGGTCACCACGAGTATGCCATGCGTATGTCTCACGTGGAGGGACTTGTCCCCATATGGATCTCATTCACACGAAGAAAGATACGCATTGTCGATTGGTCCAAAAACATGTTCACATATATAGAGATTTGCACCGTGTTCGGTCCAATCTTCATATTGAAAAGTCTAATGATCCCAATCTTTACATATGCAGAAAAGTTCAATCTTAACTAGAAATATGTCCAAGGCCAAAACTTTGGTAGAATCATCAAACATAAGTCCCAACTCCACAATTAGAAAGTAGTCCATGATCTGTCCATCTACTGAAGATTTATCACAATTAGAACTCCAGGATCAAGATGGTAGAAATCGACATCCGCCCCTTCTGTTTCTTTCATAGTGCTTGAAGGTTATGCTCACGGCAAATATTTCCTTGTTGCCTTATTAGTGCTTGTGGCTGCTTTGTTTGAACATATCAATTGTGATGGAGTCTGGTTGTATTTATTTGTTGTCGTCAGCTCATTATTTCTTAGCATGTTACATTGGTATTTACGAGCGTTCTCACATTCTCATTCAATGGTCTACATGTTAGATTTTTGCATGATTTTTCCTCTAAAATTAGTGTAGACCTTTTTCCGGGGGCTCTGCCCCCACGAAGGCTGGCCTCCTTTTGACCCCCACTCGCTGAAGGGCAGCGGGACCCCCTAATTAGGGGGCCGCACCCCCCAACCCCCCCCCCGACAGTGCTACGACTTATTCTCTTGGGGTGTTTCTTTATCATTGTCCACCCCAACACTCTTGATTCTTTCTGTGGTTGGTGTGAGGAGAAATAGAGAGATGAGATGGAGGAGAGGAAGATTATAGTTTGATGCCCTATATTTGTGTGGAATGTTATGCACTTCTTGAAGAATTTGTAGACTTCTACTACTAATATTTACATCTGAAAGTCTTTTGTTGATTATATGCTTCTTGGAGAACTTACTATTCTGGAGCTTCATGTATTGCTTGCTTGTTTAAGTAGGTCTTCGATCCGACTACATCAAATCTACTTTTTACTTTTTGTCCATGTTTTATTTACGCGTTGATATTGTCCATGCCTTGTGCATGTTGACTATGTACTTGTCTGTGCTTTCTTTGCACGTTGATTGTTGTGACCTAACACTCTTTGGGACTTTGACCACCCATGCGCCAGCACTCTTTGGCTTATCAGTGCTTTGTGCACGTTGACTCTCTACTTGTACATGCTTTGTGTGCATGTTGACTTTCTTCTATTGTGATCCAGCACTCTCTAGACTTTTCACTGCGATCCAGCACTCTCTGGACTTTTCTACTGTAAACCAGCACTCTCTGGACTGCGACGATAGTGACTTTGATGAAGACATTGAAGCCTTCTTGTTGTTGTTTACTACTACTCCAGATGTCATATCCTTTTGATCAAGAAGCTTTTGCTACATGTTTGCGACCTGCACCTACGACTTGCGACACTCTTCATATTCTACCTATTTGCACACTTGCTTTGTGTTATTTACTTGAGGGGGAGTATTTCAGGGATGAGTGTTTTATTGTAATCTTGAGGGGGAGAAATCTTGTGAGGGCTTGGTTTATCTTTTTATCCTGCTTCTTTATTTTTAGTCTGTCTCTCTGTTTGCAAGTTGACTTGGGATTCTCCCAAGCTTCAACTTGAAGGGGAGTATTAAGGAGTCTGGTTAATTTAGTTAATTAAGTTATTTGAGTCTATTTGTATATGAGCCCAAGTGTGTCTTGGCCCGTTAGGGTTTAGTCTAAAGTTTGTATGCTTCCCCCTTCTCCTGTATAAGGAGGGGGAATCCTCTCATCAAATATATCGATTTGCCTTCTACTTACTTTCTGAAAGGATTAACCATCTAATGTATTGAGTATGTAGGTTTCAATGTTTTTATACACCTACATTTTAGATGGAGGTTAGGGGTAGAGTTAAAATTGTATGTCAGGAGTAAGTGAATGAGTGTTCATGAATTATCCCGATCTCATATTAAACGAAGAAACCGTAGGGTTCGTGTATACAATAGCATTATCAATGCAAAGAATTTTAATAAGTGTCAAAAATTGAACAAAATCATTATATGAAAAAACATAGATAAGGGGAAATACTTCATCACGCGTTTTGAGGAGATACAACCACGTCATCTACAAGAAGTCATCAAGTAAAACTAAGAAAACATATAAATCCATCACAATTGAATGTCTGAAAGGGACCACAAACATCATTATGAATAATATCAAAAGGTTTTTAGACTGCTTTTTCGTTCTAACCCGAAAAAGGCATGTGATCGTGCTTTCCCAATTGATAGCCTCACACAAAATGGAAGAACAAGAAGAAACATTCGAGTCTAAAAAATTAATTTGTTCAAGGAAGGATGACCAAAACGGCAGTGGAGATGGAGTGGTGTGGCAGTGACAAGGGCAGTGGCTTAGACATCGAAGAAGTATTAAAGATCATCAGAGCGCTCTCCTTGACCAATCATCGTCATATTCTATAAATCCTTCAAGACCAAAAAAAGGTAGCCCGAAGGTTAGAAAACAACAAAAAGAGTTCACAAGTTTAATTGCAAACATTTGAGTTGCAAGGAAATTAGGAATAAAATGTATTATCAAGTGTCACTTTAAGGTGGGGGAAAGGGAGTCGTGCCACATATTACAACTCGCTTTACAGACCATCTGCCAAGTTGATAGTGGAAAATGGAATGCAGACGGCTGAAATAAGTAGCAGCGAGAATGGATATTTGAGGGTTACTTTGGTAGGTTGCTGCAAAATGGGTTGAAGGGGGGCATGTTTTGGATCCTCAATTTTCCAGTATGATGTGCATGCAGAAGATTGTGTGGACTGCATATGTAGTGAAGAATCCCCAAATTGATCTGAGTCGTGAAGCAGGTGTTCTTATTCTTCATTTATCAAATAGACGTGAGAGCGCTTGCAATGGAAAATGGAGGGGCGGCATTCATCATGGTGGGACCCTAGCCAACGTGGGGTTGTGGAGTCTAGGCCATATGTGTAGTACCTATGCCACATACACACCCTGAGTGAACAGAGTAGTCATGATTGGAGTGGCAGACGTCCTTAGTGTAGCCTAGCTTACCGCAATAAGTGTCTTGCGGCGCGGTCCTCAACAGGATGTTGCAACAAACACGGCTTGAGCTTTAAAAGAGTCAGTGTGGGAGACGAGCTTTAAAAGAGTCAGTGTGGGAGACGCGAGCCAGTGTCGTATAAGACTGGGACAATCGAGGATACACCTCGTCGAAGGTAGGACATCTCAATGAGCAGGAGTTGGTCAACGGCTACATAATGGGGATTCAGACCATTAAGAAAAGGTTTTGATGAGGTAGTCTCGTTCCTTGTTGACATCAACAAACATAGTGGGTGAGCATAAGTTGAGTTGGCAGTGAGTGCCTTCATCAAGACGTAGACTTCACTAGGGTCCATCACCCAAAAGCTCAGAGAAGAGATAGTCCAAAACATTATAAGATGAAGATAATTTTCCTCTTGGGGTAGATTGTTTCCTCTCATCCCGCATCATCTTGGTGTTGCTATGCCACATGTACTTCACGGCAATGTGTGGCTCCATGCACCCTCGAAAGCATTGACAGAAATTGGTTGTTTCCCGTTAGCCACCTGTTGGGCTCTGTTGGCGTCACTTCTTTGATGTATTTCGGTTTTTTGTGGGACTGAACAAATGTCTGGACTGCATTCAACCATAGCACAAAGTTGTCGTCATTTATTTTGATAGCAAAAACATTCCAGATATCATTGTAAATAACAGTTGGAGTAGCAGGGGCTTTTTTAACAGCCATAATAAGGAATATGGATATCGGAATAGAAGCATGGTACAGAAAGGCAAAGAGAGGGCACTACCGGTATAGGAGCACGGTCTGAACTTGAAAGTATAAGTGAAGAAGGGGCACTACCAGAATATGAAGCATCGTAGGAAAGAATCACATGAATGTAGTGTCATGTTTGTGAAAGTATGAAGCCTTTGATTTAATCTATATGGCACTCCGATTCGTTTAAGGGTCTGACTGGTTCTATGTAAGTGCAACTTTCCTGGAATTCCTTTTCCCAAAACTGAAATTGAGTTCCAGGAAAATGAGTTCTAAGTGATTGGTTTGATTTAGATTTTTTTTGGACTTGGAGTAAATTAATTGCCCTAGTTTTAAACCTTCAGAGCGTGTACACCTCCATCGATTCAAAATAATAGATGATTCATCTCTAAACTTTGGACAAATTTGAACAAAAGAAGACAACAGTAATCGCCGGTCTTCAGATTTCCGTCAACATCTATGTAACTTCCAAGTGCGTTTGAATAAAGAAACTGAAGGTCGTCTCTTTTCTGGCTGATCGCCATCTTCCCTCTTGCCGATAGCTTCAGAAATGAATCAAAGTGAGACCGTTGTCGCCGGAGGTCACCACGAGCAGGAGCGGCCTCCCGTCCCATCCACCATGCCTCCAGGGTAGCAGCACCTGCAGGCTCACCCAAACCACAAGCCATCTCCACTCCCGCCGCAGCCACCACACCCAGCAGCACAGGGCGTAGACGGTGCCAGCAAGCTCCTCTCCTCAGTCCCGACGTTCCCACCCCTTGAATCCGACGCGGACGAGAAGTGGTTGTGGGCACAGATCAAGGCCGAGGCGCGCCGTGACGCCGGTGATGTGTTCTTGTACAACAGATGCCAAAGACAACGGATCAAGATGCGTCAAGTAGGAGACGACACGGTGACTCTTGGTCTTCTCCGGCGGCTTACTTTGTGAGGCACCGACGAAAGGGACAGGGAAGAGCAGAAGAGGGCAAGAACGCGACTGGACCGGAAGTTGTTTTCAGGTGGATTTCCTACGGAAGTCCAAAACCTTGAAGTATATATATCACCGGAAGTCCAGGGAAAACTGGGGAACTCAAATTCCGGACTTCCACCGAACCAGTCAGGTCGTAAAATTGAAAAAGGAACTTGACTTCCGGTGTTTTCAGGACAAATTACACCAAACCAGTCAGACCCTAAGGGGAAAGCATGGAGAGAAAGAAACAAGTAACATTTTTCCCTTCACTTTTTATATACTTCATAAGATTAGCACCAAGGAGGTCTTTTCTCTTTTTTTATAACAGGCAAGTTCTACAAAACAAAAGAAAAGGAGGAAGGACGCTGATCAAACCAGTCCAAGGGAGGCTCCCAGTTGTTGTGGCATGTTCTTGCTTGGCACAAGGCAACGGTAGTGTTGTGGTCTCTTCTCTCGTCGTCGATGCATGACAGCGGCGATGATGCTCCCTGATACTACTATTGCAGCTAGCGACAGTACAATCTATTGTTCCAGCTGTCGGTGACAGTGAGCTAGCCAATGCTCGCTATTGCGGTTGTCGGCGGTCTTCTCTGTTGCTCATGAGGCCGCCACTGAAGGCTGTTGTCGCCGCTACTGGTGGCGTTCGATTCCTTGCTTGTGACACATACAAGCAAAGAGAGGGGGAGGGACGGTAAAGAGAGAGAGTTGGGGCTAGAAGGGTTTGCTTTCTAGAGCCAACCTGGCTCTAATTCCATGTAAACTTGGTTAAAGGTAATTCTCATTAGTTAAAATAAGATTACAAAGTTTCCTATTTATAAGAGAGAAGGAAGACAGGTGGATACTTAAGTTGGTAAATGGATCCTCACTTAAATATACCAAGGATAAAAAAAATGTAAGGAAAATACTAAACATATGGGCTAAGGTCCAAAAGCCGCTTATACCAACATAAAGCATACTCTAGTCAGCTTCCTTATGATAATTTGTATAGGAATTTATTTCTATATTTTCATTTTTAATATTTGAAAGCCTCAAAATATAATTATACTATTTTTATATAGAGGAGAAAGGATATCAACCTAAATATGATTCATCAAACAGAATACCTTAAAATCCTATTATGATCTATGTGTAAATCTTTACAAGGTTTATCAGATGTGTCAAGTGTAATGCTCTATAGAGGAGGTATCAAAAGACTACATACTAAAAAGTTAACATTTGAGAATGATCAGTACTACTCAAAGATTAACAGCTCACGAAAGAAAAGAAGCTTCTCAGTCTTTGAAAGGAAAGATAATGTTAACTAGCCTCAATTTATCTTGACCAAATTCTTATGGTGCAAGTACCTATTACTGATATTAATAGATGATTTTACAGTAGAATAAATAATAAAAAAATTATAGCACACAGTGGCACCTCAGATTTTGACAAATGATTGTTCTGGGAACTGAAGTGAAAAATCAGTAAGTTGTTTTTAGATCTAAAACATATGAGACTAACCTGTTCTCTTTTAATAGTGGAAATGTGCCAAAAACTCCCAATCCATATCGAGGATAGTAGGCACATGATTTCAGTTGCAAAATTCTGTACAAAATTTGCAGTGAATAAAGAAACTCGCATCGTAACAAATCATACTGATACTGAGTCAAAATCATTACTGTTCAGAAGTTGAAACAAAGAGTTCCATGAAAGTATGTGGATCATCCAAGTCCCTGATACAAAGAAGATGAAAGTATGATGGTGAATCATTCACCACAGAGTTCTCGACATAAGAAAAGTGAATGCTATATATTTACCTTTGCCAACGAAATACAGCATCTCCTTCCTTTTTCTCATTAACAGTTCCAGATACCTAAAACATGTTAAAGAAATTACATCCAGTGGCTTGAAAGAAAATAGCCACCGGTTAATGATGTTCTGTAATTTGGAGGATTACAAATATAACATTATTGATAAGAGGGAATAGTCTGATGTTTATCCAGGTTTCATATGCCATGTCTTCATGGTTGACAAGAGAGATCAAATCCAAGAAAAATCATCTGATTTACTTAGAGGGGTCAGGTTTGAGTCAAACATGTGGTTACCACCTAGTGGCTCCGGTACCTAGACAGTGCAACTGAGGAGATAACAGCAAGAAAGAGGAACTGCCAGTTGACTCTTCGATTCTCAATTCAAACCCTGTTCAAAGGATCAACAAACAAGAAGAATACACTAAGCAGGATGTATTCCCCTTCAACACATTTCCCTGGTAATACCTCTTGTGTTCAACATAGGATTTGAAATGTGAATTTGAATTTTTGAAAAAAAGGTGTAACTGAGGAGATAACAGCAAGAAAGTGGAACTGCCGGTTGACCCTTCGATTCTCAATTCAAACCCTGTTCAAAGGATCAACAAACAAGAAGAATATACTAAGCAGGATCTATAAAAATAGCATACCCCTTCAACACATTTCCCTGGTAATACCTCTTGTGTTCAACATAGGATTTGGAATGCGAATTTGAATTTTTGGTAAAAAGGTGTATACTCGATCACTGATCAAGCAAAGCTATAACTATTGGTTGCACACAGAAATGGCTGCCTACATGCTGATTATATTATGGCGGTTTTTCCAATCAAGTCAGTCCGAAAACGTGGGCAGAAAGACAAACACTTAACCCAGTGAAAGTGATGCCATTCATGTCTCAGTATTGGTAGAACCTTCATGGAGCAGTTCGTTATAGAAAGCCATGGATGTTTGGTTGGGGTTGGGGTTGGGGGTTTGACATAAAACATAGAGATATCATTGAAACTCAAGAGAAACTTGACCTGGGTAAGTTTCATCATCATCATCTAAACTTCAATCCAACCACGTTGATTCGGCTGCGTGGACCCTTATTTTTTCTTCACCTAAAATTTTGGACCATGTTCTCCAAAGTTTTATTTTGCCAGATCTTCCCCTTCCTACTCTATCTGACTCAGTAGCATTACTTGAAACTGGTGTGCTAGCTGACTTACTTGGTACATGAACAAACCATCCAAGAGGACCACCTCATAGTTTGTTGTCTATACTACCACTCCAGTGTAACTCATTGACAACAGGTAATATGGCATTTGTAACAGCAACGCTGACAGTCAGCAAGGTTGAACCACGGAAGACTTTCATATTCACCCGTGTCAGTGTATTGCTGAAGATGTCAGCCCAGGCTCATATAAGAAATCAGCCATGTCTTCAAGACTTCAACACAAGTAGATGTCAATTAATACTAGAGATGGAGACCTTATTGACTTAAAAAAATTAGGCAACTTGTTAAGGAAGTTATTATTATTAAATGTCCGCATGTAACAATTCATTTTAGTAATAAATATAGCTCCTACAATATGTTAAGCATGATTAAAGCATTAATTTACAACTCAAGCATATACAAGAACGAAAATTAGCAAAAATAGTTGCAGATAATTACAGAATTACAGTTTTATTCTTTTCCAACAAAATAATCATTGATGTCTGTGTAACGGAAAACCACTGCAGTATGTCATATTAGGTTAATATAAGTCTTTGGCATGTACTTCAATATAAAACTTGATTTTAGACGTAAATAGTACAAATATATATATGATCTGATTCTAAATGTTTGGAAAAAAATGCATCTAAGGTGCCCTGTCAGGTCACCTTGGCCAGTAAGGAGTCTATTTGACATTGTCCATTGGGGTGTGTGCATTTGAAAGGTCCTAAGTCAGCCTAGCATTGGGCATTTGTTAAGTTATTGGATTATTTCCCTAAAACTACTTAGCTTTTTTACTAACTAGAAAATCAACAAGCTCGAAATGTACTGAAACTTTTTACAATTAAATAAAGATCTGACTTCCTTTATCAATCTCCGGTTTAAAAAGAAAGCGTGCACTTGAATGTACTCATCGAGAGTTGGAGATCTGTCATTTGAAAAGAAATAACATACAAAAAATCGCATATTTATACTAAAAAAAAAATTAGAGTTTCATGGCACAAGAATTGCACCTCCCTTATTAGATAAAACAATATTGTTACACTCCAACAATCCAAGGTTTTTTGTCCCAATGTTGTCTTAACACTTGCTATCTTACTAATTGAATCACCCTACCAAGCCACAAAATTCCCTATTATATACTTGAACTAGATGCTTCACTTTTCGCTTTACCTGCTCAGGATTTTGGTGCATTCATTTAGTAAAAGATCTTCCCTCAAGAAAAAATTACCATTTCGGTCCATCCAAAAAGAATCTTGGTAGTTCAGAAAAAGGATACAAGTGTTTTAGAATAATTGAATAAAAATGGTCTGTCAATGTTGTGATCTTTACCAATGCATGTTTCCTTTCAACTTCTAGATCTTTCCTCTCTGGTAAAGTCTTCGCTGGTTCTCTTTTGTATCCATTATCAAAGTGTTAAATATTTGTCTTCCCATTTAGGTTTATCCTCACATATCCATGTCTTACAGATCTTGTAAGTTTGTCACGGATGGACAGAGCGACGGCTCAATATCCAAATATTCTTGGAAAGTCACCTATTGATCCTTCTCCCTCTGTTGAATGTCAAGATAAATTACGTGAAAATAATTCTTATTTGGTCTAGACATTTTCTCTCAGAAAACATGCTATAACGTAAATACCCTACTGCCAGGTTTTGCTCTCATGGTGTACTTGCTATGTTGATTCTTCTTTGATATATACTTTGTTTTTCTTTTGTTCCTAATCTGCAAAAGAGGCTCTTAGTCTCTTAGTCATCCAGATTTAAGCATATTGTTGAAGTGAAGGTGGCTTCTGTATGCCATGAAAGCACTTGGGATCTAGCTAACCGGTATTTTGTTTTTACAAATTGGTCTCTTTGGGTGTGCCATACGAATTATAGAACTTATGTAGGAATGTCTTGTTTCATGGGAATGTAAGCCGATCATAAGGCCAGGAACATCAAGAAATATTTCTCATAAAAGTATGTATTACCTACTTCACATTGCTTCCTCGTGTAGTTCACCGGGTCACTTTCCTAGTTGTTAGGTGAATATTCACTCTTAATTTGATATTCAGCCAGCATATGCTTAATTTGAATTTTAGCCAACGTCTCTACATTCTTATAAATCCCCCCCCCTTTCACTCGGCCTTTTTGAAAAAATTCCAGTTTGCATTGCCTAATAAACGTGTAGCCATAATATCCTCAAGAAAGGCTTGTGCATCACAACGGAAGGCCTCTTTTTTCATCATGCCATCTTCCTTCTTTCCCAGTATGCTAGCAAACTCACTCCTTTAGCTTGGATCGAGGCATTATTCCGTTTTAAGGATGTTCAAGACTTGGGTAATCGAGAAGACTGACCGGTAATATTTTGTTGCTTGGACATACTCCCTGTAGATTAAGGACAGGTTTGAAAGATGAAATACTGGTAAAGCGCCAGCAGTCATTGCATAAGCATTAGAATTTCATCAAGAGCTATAGTGGAACATACCATGTCAATTAGATAAGAACAACCAACAATAATATTTAACCTATGACTTTTTGCATATTTTTTGTTGATTTGTCACCTATGCACTTATAGCATGTACTCATCAAAATAATCGGTCGGTAGACTGTTTACTATACATGACATATTAGAGTATTTACTAGGGAGTCTAGAACTGGAGCATAATAGTCAAAAAAGTTAAAATAATGAATTGTTGCAATATGAGATCAGACAAGAGGGCATACAAAATAGGCAATGATTATGTGACAACTTCATCTTTTCAACGATCAATAAGACTGCTAGTCTTTATTAGTATAGCAGTATACCGATAAATACTAGTATAGCAGTATACCTGCAAAGCAAGTTACATCAATCAAAAGTGTAAGACAAGTTGTTGGCTTGGAAGCGTTGATATTTCAAAATAGATCAGTACTCATCCTGAGCATGTATTGGATTTCAGTATTCCTTGGATGCGTAGTCACAAATTCGGTATTTTGGATACGTTCGGTTAAGTTGAAAAATTCGGAATTCGGCAATTAAGCGGAAAATTCGGTTACAAAGTGGTCAACGTACGGTAAAAATACGGTCAACGATTCGGAAAGAAGTCAGGAAAAAATCAGAGGATATTTACATATATATATATATGTGTGTGTGTGTGTGTGTGTGTGTGTGTGTTTTGCACATATATATGTACATATATATTGCATACATATATCTACAACTATTACATACATATATATATTGCATACATATACACATATATGTGTTTACATACACACATATATATGCACTCAAACTAAGTTAGGAATCTTAATCAGTATAATACGGAAAAAGAATGTATAATACGGAAGAAAAAAAACATGAATAATTCGTGAATAATACGGAATAAAATGTTATATCCGGGAAATGAGATATATTCGGTTGTTTCATACGTCTAGGGTTCATGTTTAAAACACGACTTTCCAAAAAGGAGTATATTGTGACTATGCTTGGATGCACCTAGATATGTATTGGATACTTCTTCAGCTGTATCCATTTTTTTCTCTTTTTTTTCACAGGTGGATACTTTGTGGATACATGTTGCATACTTTTTGGATACAGCCCAGCCCGTTTATATAGTTATATACAGATATGATTTTAATATTTTTAAATGTGCCTATAGTTACCATTCGTTCTATTTTATGTTATCTTAAACTTTGGCTCTCAAATAAAACATAGAGAACTTAAGAATTACCAAAAAATCAATTAATATGGTAATGATGGATCTATGCAATGATTTACGGCCAAGTTGGCATTTGATTTTAATGAACCTATTGTTAGTTTGTCACAAAGAGTACCTTACTATTACTTCCTATCATTAACTCACTATTAGTTCCAAATTCATCAAACCATTTGATGCAAATCACGTTCCAATACGGCCAAGTTGGCCTTTGATTTTAATGAACCTATTGTTAGTTTGTCACAAAGAGTACTTTACTATTACTTCCTATCATTAACTCACTATTAGTTCCAAATTCATCAAACCATTTGATGCAAATCACGTTCCAAAAATAAAAATCCTAATTGGACTTTTTGCGCTAATGTCTCTACTGAAACAATAAATAAAACTAATTAATTACGAGCTTGCAAGTAAGTCCCTAATATAACACTTGGGTCCAATTTTTAAAACCCTAGACAAAAACAAAGACGCAACTAAATAAAAGACAAACATAAACACAAGACAAGTCATGACGCACTGTAATCGAGAGGTGCCAGACCAAGGTTGTCAGAACCAAGCCGGTGAGGCCTCCATTTCTCCGTTCACTGTTTCAGCCAATGGTTGGACCGATACACCCGGTGACATTAGCATGACGTTATAAATTATCTTATAAAAATCTTATAATATATGCAAAGTCAAGGAAAGGTAAACATATTATAGAGAATATCATAAAATAGCATATAAACGGCAATGATTCAACCAAAGACTACAAAATCCTATGACAAATTATAGTGGAAGAGAAAAGGGGAATGAGAACATGGAAGGAGTAAGTGGAAATAGACATATGATTGGTCTGGGGGTCAAGGTATCACATGGCCAAGAATCGGTTGATTGGAGAAAAGCAGAACCGGTTCACTGGTTCAACCAGTCCATTTGCCGGTTTTGACCGGTTTGAGGTCATTTTGGGTTGTGAGAGATCTAAACCGTCCTAGCCATCGGTTTTTGGTTCAACCAGCTAAGTTGATTTGGTTCTGACAGCCATACACCAAACCCTAGCCAGCCACTGGATGAGTAGGTTGTCCTTATCAAGAGGGGAAGTGAATAGTGTTAGCATCGCACTTTTTTTTAAATAAGCCAGGAGGTAATTTTATTCATCCTACCCACCTCGTGTAGGCAAAATCAGCAAATATCAATACAGCTCCTGCTTATAAAGTGCGGGTATGTTCCCCCCTTATATAAGCATCAAAATAAAACCTTCATATAGTTCGCGGCGCACTTCAAAGTAACAATAAAAAGATAGGTGGATGAGTGGGATTAATTCTAACTTGGGGTTTGGGATTGATTGATGGTGGAGGATAAGTGGGTCGGGCCACACCTAGGGTTTTGGTTGTTTATTGAGATCCTGAGATTTGGACCTAGGGTTTAGGCCTCAAGCTCTAATACCAATTGATGCAACCAAAACTAAAACTCAAGGTTTGCATATAATTCAACTCTATCGGACAATACCCTCGGGCGTGTTTATATAAAAACTTGCAAAAAAAATCTAATTGGTTTATCTTTGTGTTATACAGTGTTTTATTTAGTTCTTTATGTTCACTTGTTGTTTTCATATTCTATATGGACCTATATGTCATTGTTCCTATTTATAAATATACGAGGTACACACATTGTGCACCCTAACCCTTACACAACTCAAGATGGTACCAGAGCGGGTTCTCTAGCAGCCACCCACCCCTCCGTAGCAGCCGCCCTCTCTCTCTCTCTCGCCCCCCCCACCCATGTCGCAGCCCGTCCGCCTCCCGCCGCTGCCGCACGCCTGCCCGCCGCTGTGCGGCTGGCCGCCAACGGTTCTCCCTGTATGGGCCTGGCTTGCTAGCGTCGCCCACACTGCTCCTCGCCATCACCGGTCGTCCGCCTTGAGGGTCTCCACAGCCCTCCTTCTCTCTGCCCGTGTTGGCGCTTGAGCCGTCGGGTTCTCTGTTGCGTCTCGGCGTGGTCTTCATGTAAACTGGTCCTACCAATTCTTCTTATCCGCTTGCTGCCGCCTCGTCGGAGGATCTAGGCGGTTCTACCTTGGCTGTTGTTTTCTGTTTTTTGGACTCAATCTCTATCATGGCTTCCTCCAATGATGATTTTCATCGTCAGGTGACTACTGTGAAGTTGGATGGGCGCAACTATCAACATTGGGTCTGCTCCATGGAGATCTCTGTAAAATCCCAAGGCAAGCACTCCCATCTCACTCGAGATCAGCCTCCTGCTCCGCCCAATACTATCGAGTCCAAGGATAAAAGATCTACGATGATTGGGTCAAGGATGACTCGACTATGATGACGTGGATCCTGAACAGCAGCAAAACTCGCATCAGCGTTACTCTACTTCATCTCCCAACTGCCAAGGAGATGTGGGACCAACTGGCCAGTACCTACTCTCACAACAAGAATCCGAAGAAAGTGTTTGATTTGAACAAACAGCTGACCCGCCTGCATTTCACTGGTCCCGATATTGCTGACTATTTTTCGACCTTTAAAGGCGTCTGGGCAGAACTTGAGAATCTTCATTCGCTATCTACTGCCTTAGCTACTATGCAGCGACAACGGCAGGAACTCCAGGTTGTCCAGTTCTTATGGGGACTTCCTGACTCATATGCTGAAGTTGTTGTCCAGATCCTTGCCAATGATCCTCTACCGACATTGGAGAGTGCTTTCCAGCGTCTACAATGCCTGCCGGCTTCCTCGTCGGATCTGCCTTCTGAGACTGGTGACACCACTGCCCTTACTGCTATGTCTAGCCGTGGTCGTGGTCGACTGCCGGACAACCGCTCATCTGCTTCTGGATGAGGACGTGGGTCCCTTAGCCGTGGACCCCTTGGTCGTGGCTCATCTGTTGATGTCTCTAGAGGTGCCGCCACTCAGCGGTATTGTGACTTCTGTGGTCGCACAAACCACACTGAAGACAGATGCTGGAAGAAACATGGCACACCTGCGTGGGCCAATGTTGTGTCTGAGGGTGCTTCTCAAACACCTTCTGCTGCTACCTCAAGTTTCTCCACTGCTGATTTCATCCGCTCTGAAGTGGAACGCCTCCTGCTAGAAAAGATCGGTGCTTCATCCTCTTCTGCTGCTGAATCTGGAGCTCACGCTGCAACTTACACTGGTTGTAATTTTGCCTTTCTGAGTGCTCCCTCTTCTAGTGCTGGTAATACCAAATGGGTGATTGATTCTGGTGCTTCTTCCATACTTGTTAAGGCGGCAAGGCGACACGGCGTTGGGGCCGGAAGCCTTGTGCCTAGGCGCGACTAGGCGTCGCCTAGGCGACCTTTAAAAATAATAATTTATGTATATATTTTATGTATAAATACATGTGTCATGGTTTTTCCCCACTCATATACACACATTGTGTAGTTATGTATGTAGCTATCTACATATTTATAGTCGATCTCTCCATATATATATATTTTATTGTATGAAAAAATAACCAATTACATTTCTAATATATTATCATTTGACAATAATGTCAAGGACACGAAAAGAATTATTGTAAAGAATGTAAGAGTGATCTACATATAAATATATATTTATTGTCAGACATAGCTACAAATATTAAGCAATGTAATCACTATCCTTCATAGCATAGCTACTTAGTACAATCTGAATTGAAGGTGCAAACTAAGAAAAATCAAATGTGTACTAAGAGTATTAGATCCAGTCAAACAAAAAAGAGTATTAGATCCAGTCAAACCCAAAAAAGAGTATTAGATCCAATTAAAAAGTGATATTTGGCACATAAAATAGGCAACACTATTAATTTTGAGCATTGGTGTAGCCATGTCAAACATTAAAATAAGTAAATATACAACTAGACCCACAAAACTAGGTCATTGTAGCATTATAATAAAGCGTCCTCACCTAGGCGCAGCCCTGGGGCGCCTTGACGCCTAGGCGGCCGCCTAGGCGCGCGCCTTGACAAGTATGGCTTCTTCACATATCTCTGGCAATCGTTTTCCCTTTTCTAAACTGTCTAAACCTTGTTCTAAATCTGTTGTTATGCTTGCTGACGGATCAAAATCTGTCGTGTCTAGAATTGGTGATATCTGTGCTCAAATTCTTCGGAGATCTACCTTATATGTGCCCAATTTCCCGCTAAACTTGTTGCCTGACAGTAAAATTGTACGTAATCTGAACTGCAGTCTGACATTTGTACCGGGTACTTGTGTTTTTCAGGACCTTGCACGAGGATGAAGATTGGTGGGGGGCATGAAGGACCTGATGGACTCTAATACTTGAATGATTTGAAACGGATTGGCACTACTGCTCTAGCTTCAGCATTGCCTTCTTTTGTATCTGCATTACAGTGGCATTATAGACTTGGGCATCCATCAGTTGATAAATTAAAATATATAATTTTTGGTGTAGGAACGCACAGTTTTCAGTGCGAGTCATGTCGATTAGGCAAGCAGTCCAAAATTGTGTTTCCCAAAAAATCTCAGATTGGTAGTAAAAATATTTTTGATTTAGTTCATTCTGATTTATGGGGTCCTTGTCATGTTCCAAGTTTGTCAGGCAATAAATACTTTATTTTGTTCATTGATGATTACTCCCGTGCTACCTGGCTGTTTTTTATGAAAGATAGATCAGAAGTTTTACCTACGATTAAATTCTTCTTTGCTGAAATTAAAAGTCAGTTTTCTATGCCGATTAAAATCTTGCGTACTGATAATGCTTTGGAATTTGTTCAAAAAAATATTGAATTATTTTGTCGTTTTGTCGGTACAATTCATCAAACATCTTGTGCTTACACACCCCAACAGAACGGTGTTGCTGAAAGAAAAAATAGGCATCTACTTTAAGTTACTAGAACACTCAGGCTGCATTCGAATGTTCCAAGACATTTTTGGGTTCTCACTGCCTGTTTTCTGATAAATCGTATGCCTTCGTCTGTTATTGGGAATAAAATTCATGTCCAAGTGCTACAACCACATCTTCCTCTTTTCTCTGTTCCTCGAGGATTTTTGGGTCAACTTGTTTTGTTCGTTTGCTGGGACCAACTCAGGACAAGTTGTCTCCTCGGGCTGAAAAATGTATTTTCCTGGGATATTCACGGACTCAGAAAGGGTATCATTGCTATAGTCCCGGTACTAAGAAGTGGTTCACGAGCAGTGATGTCGTTTTCTTTTAGGACACCCCATACTACTCTACTAGGGAGAACACGTTGAGCTCAGATCTCATTTATGCGCCTTTGCCTATTGTTAGTGATTCTCCATCTACTGTGCAGTCCACTGAGACTACATCTCCTCCCCTTATTGTTTACCAACGCAGGAATCGGTTGCCGCAGTCTACTCTGCTCAAGACCCCCCCACAGACAACCAATCTTCTCCTTCAGAAGGTCATGCACCTACCGAGGTAACTTCTAATCTAGATTTACCTATTGCTCTCAGGAAAGGTACTCGATCATGTACTTCTCATAATATTGCTAACTATGTTTCTACTGCACACCTGAGTTTCCACGTTAGTAATTTTGTTGCTTCTCTTTCGACTGTTTCTGTCCCCAAAAATGTTCATGATGTGTTACAAAGTACGACCTGGACACATGTCATGAAGGAGCAGATGACTGCTCTTACTGATAGAGGTACATGGGATTTGGTTGATCCTCCGTCTGATTGCAAACCTGTTGGATGTCGTTGGGTGTACACTGTCAAATATCATCCTGATGGGACTGTTGAACGCCTGAAAGCCCGCCTAGTGGCAAAAGGGTACACTCAGACGTATGGTATTGATTATTTTGAAACTTTTTCTCCTATTGCCAGGCTAAATTTTGCGCGGGTTCTACTCTCTGTGGCAATTAATCTGGATTGGCCCCTTATTCAGCTAGACGTCAAGAATGCTTTTCTTTATGGTGATCTCTAGGAGGAAGTCTATATGGAGCAACCACATGGTTTTGTTGCTCAGGGGGAGTCACACGAAGTTTGTCGCCTCAAAAAGTCTATTTATGGACTCAAGCAGAGTCCACGCGCCTGGTTTGATAAATTGAGCAAGATTCTGTCTACTTATGGCTTTCTCAGATCTCATGTTTATCACTCAGTCTTTATTAAAAAGACGTCATCTGGTATTGTGGTTCAAATTGTGTGTTGATGATATTATTTTATCTGGCAGTGATCTCTCTGAAATTCATGCTACGAAAGCTTACTTATGCAAGCACTTTGTCACTAAAGATCTGGGCAAGCTGAGATACTTTCTGGGGATTGAAGTTTCTAGAACTGTTAATGCTCTTGTTCTATCTCAAAGAAAATATGTTCTTTATCTTCTACAGGAGACTGGAATGCTTGGAGCTCGGACCACTGATACACCCCTAGATCCTAATGTAAATTGGGATGATGATGAGCCTCCCCTGTATCCTGACGGTAAAAGATACAGAGACTGGTTGGCAAACTAATCTATTTAACTGTCACTAGAGCTGATATATCTACTGTTGTTGGTCTTGTTAGCAAGTATCTTGACAAGCCTAGACAGTGTCATCGGGAAGCATTGTGTCATATCCTGAGATTATCTGAAGAAATCTCCTAGTAAAGGCCTTTTCTATAGAAAACATGGTCATTGCTCTCTTGAAGGCTACTCTGATTTTGACTATCTTGGAAGTAAGATAGACAGGAAATTTACTTCTGGTTACTGTACCTTTTTTGGTGGAAATATTATTACCTGGAGGAGCAAGAAGCAGAATGTTGCTGCTAGATCTAGTGTTGAAGCAGAGTATCGGGCTATGCCTCATACAGTGTGTGAACATTTGTGGGTACAGTCTCTTCTAAAAGAACTTGATGTGGGATCTTCTACTCCTATTCCCATGCTTTGTGATAATAAAGTGGCTATCTTTATTGCAAATAATCCTATTTTTCATGAGCGGACCAAGCACATTGAAGTTGACTGCCACTTCATTACAGAAGCTATTCTGACTGGTCGGATATGCACTCCTTTCACTCGTTCAGAGGACCAAGTTGTTGATATCTTCACAAAGTTGATGGCCAAGAAACATTTCAGCTCTCTTGTGGACAAGTTGGCCATGATTGATATCTATGCTCCAACTTGAGGGGGAGTGTTAAATAGTGTTTTATTTAGTTCCTTATATTCACTTGTTGTTTTCATATTCTATATGGACCTATATGTAATTGTTTTCTTTATAAATATACGGGGCACACACATTGTGCACCCTAACCCTTACACAACTCAAGACTTTGCTAATGATCCTATTAGAACAACAAACTGAACTAATTAATTACAAGCCTACAAGTAAGTCCCTAACAATTAGGGTTGTCAATGGATAAGGGTATACCCTTTTACCCTTTATCCATACAAGTAGGGTAAGAGTAAGACTTTTTATTAGCCTTTACCCTTTTCCCCGCCATGTTAAAAGGGTAGGGCAAGGAATAGCGATTACCCATACCCTTTTACCCGCAAGTAATTATAGAATATATATTTATAAATTACACACGGGCTCCTCAATAATTTTGTTACCCTACGCAACCCTAACCGTAAGGCAATCTGATGAGTTTCCAAATGGACCGACACTCGCACAGTCTCCACTCCCCATGACCTTAACTACTCGCAAACTAGGGTGATTGGGCGACAGGCTTTTGCCCTACGAGCCCCCAACTTCACGCAAAGGAGAATGGAACTCAACGACAGGGCCATCCGGCCAACTGCTTCACGCTAAGGAGAACGGATCCCAGCGGTAGAGTCAGTCGGCCAGCTCCTGCTTCACGCAAAAGTCTTCCTCCTTATATGCTCCCAAGGACGCCAACTGCGGGAGCCGAGTCATGGGTGTCGCCAACCACCGAACCATTTGGCGTCGCCAGCATTCTCTGATGACCAAGCTTTGCTAGATTTGAAGGACGTTAACTACTCAGCTTTGGGTGCAGTCATCATTGTTCCAATTCACTTTGTTGGCGTTGGGCGCCCTTCTTCCTCTCCCAAGTCCCTGGTCTCCAGTTGCCACAATGTTGCATCTTCGTCCAGTTGTGTATACTCAGACGGGTCTACTCCATTGGTTGTGCTTGCTCCCATTGCATCTTTGACCAGTTGCATTAGCTTCTAACAGGTTCTATTCCCTCCTTCCCCTGTGTCTCCATGCGGCCTAACCTCCTTCAACCGCATGTTCCTTCCCCTACAGCTACCATGCGGCCTAATCTTCTTTCATCCATTGTTCTTCCATGTGGTTCCCTTGTAGCTTGTCATTTATGTTGGCTTTTAATGTGTAAGGGATTATCTATTTAGTCATAATTGCGGTTAATTCTGCAACCAGTCTCTTGGTTACACAAGCAACTCTTAGTTCCATGGTGGCTGTCAATATTTATTATGAGCTAATTTATAAAGCTAGATACTATGTTCCCCTCAATAACTACTTTGACTCTTCTCTCAGATTATGCATCAGGCGTAAAGAACCTACACACCAATTCATTAACCTCTGATTTCATTTTTTTTACAACAAAATAGTTTTTTGTCTTGCTAGCATATGCATCATTCTATTTCCTGCTAGGTTCTTTTAACTTTTATAAAGCTCACCATCAAGGTTATAAAAAGTGTGAGGCGTAACGAGGCGTTTTTGTCTTAGTGAGGCGAGGCGTAAGCCTCGAGGCACTTGAGGCGTAAGCCTCAAAATATGCATGAGGCATTGTTAATAAATAAAGTTATCAATATATGTACATATTCATATATGTATAATGATATATGTTTAGATATATTTTATGTATATGCATGTGTACTATAAATATGTATATACAAAGTGACAAACAAAACTAAAATGACATAGAAAATATTTAGGAAACTTAATAAGGACATAAAGGAATTATAGACCATAATTCCATAGAATATGCGTAGAAATAATAAGATATCAATTAATTATACTATTAGATTAAAATATGTAATTAAAAATGAAAAAGTAAGGGAGATAGAATTTGAAATTAGTACGAACAAGGATTCAAAATTAGTTAACAATGAGATGAAAATCATCGACATAGTAAATAAAAAGGTAGCGAACAAAGATAGATTTAGCAATGAAGATTCAAAGATGTCACTCAGAGAATGATAATTATAAATTTCAGAAATAAATATTTATAATGAACTACAACAACTCTGAATATTATTTTCTAGATAGTATTTGTAGAAATCTTATTAGTAGAAAATTTGGTGGTTAACATGATATGTTATCATCCAAAATCAAGGCTTGCGCCTCAGCTAAGCTTCAAAGCCTCAGTGCTTTTTGGCGAGCTTCGGACATTGTGAGGCGTAAGCCTCAATCTAGGACATCGAGGCGTAAGCCTCAAGACGCAAATGGGATAGCCTCGCCTCGAGGCGTAAGCCTCGAGAGCCTCAAGGCGGGCTTTTTTTTCCATGCTCACCATTCATAATTTTTATATTTCTTTGTGGGCTGAATTTCAATTCTTTATCTATATGGTTCAATTTGTAGATGTGGATGAATATAAATTCAGCAATTGCATTCAATCATTAGCGATCTATAGCACCAACAAATCTAATCATCTTCTAGTCATATTTTGACTCTGTTGTACATTCCAGGAGCCATGTTAGATTTTTTATTTTGAATATTCAGTTGTACATCTCTCTTATAATGTTCTTTTGCAAACTTTGTTGAAATCAGTTTGTATCCAAGTTTCAATTGTGTCGTAGATGCGTGGGAAAATGAGTTGTTGATGTGCTTGTAAGACTTTTTGTTGTGGACAAAATATATATTCTTATTGTGGGAAAATGAGTTGTTGGTGAAACACTCACTATGTTATGGATATTTTGTAAATAGAAAGATGATTTGGGCATATAACTTTGTAATTGTGAGCATGGATTTATTTTGCATGGAGAAACATGTGATTTCAATGAAGATAATATGTTGTATATTTTGTTATCAATAAATTGTTCGAAAATTCACAAACATCAACACAATGTATTTTAACTTCAACTTATTCAATATTACCCGTTTACCGTTTACCTCCCCGTTTACCCTTTGGGCAAGAGTGTAACGGTAAGTGTAGGTAAGGGGATTGCGGAGAAGGGTAATTACCCTTACGCTTACATGTTACCCTCAGGAGGGTAAGGGTAAGGATCGAGCCTTACCCTCCCCATACCCTCCCCGTTGACAGCCCTACTAATAATGGACATAGGTCCTAAAACTGAAACAAGAGCATAATAACCCTTGACAAAAACTAAGACACAACAACTAAATAAAAGATAAAGATAAATAAAAGATGACTCATGACGCTCTCTTATCAAGAGGCGCCAAACCCTAGACATGCCTTAGATGAATAGGTTGTCCTAATCAAGAGGGGAGGTGAACATTGCCAACGGCGCTCTCAAAGTAATAGTATTTAATTTGGTGGATGAGTGGGATTAATCCTAACCCAGGGTTTGGGATTAATCGATGGTGGGGATAGGTGGATGGGGCCTTACCTAGGGTTTTTGTCATTTCCCGGAGTCCTGAGATCTAGACCTAGGGTTTAGGCCTCGCATCTGATACCATTTGATGCAAACCATGTTGTAAAATCAAACTCAAACAATAAAACTCAACTCTATTCCAGCAATAACTTGGGTGTGGGCTTATATAGAAATCTCACAAGAAGCCTAATGTAGAATTACTCGACAAATAATAAAAACGATGCAAAAGGTTAAAAGAGAATAATTCTTATTCTTCAAGTGTGTCTCAACAAAGACGCAATAGAGCCTTTATATAGGCTCCAAAAACAAAGATGAGACAGGCGGTAACCAATGTGAGACTAAACCACTTAGACTCTAGAAGAGCCTAATAAAAGGAGAAAACTATAATAAAATAAAATAAGCTAATATAGCCTAACTAACAATGTGGTGACGTCTGCACTCGTAAGTGCCTAGAGGCAGAGCTTGTCCTGCGTCAATTCCCTTCGATTGCAAAAAACTCGACTTTATCGAGTAAGTATTGAGGTAGAACTCAAGAAGATTTGCATCAACACGGTAAAAATCATCCTCACTGATCCATGTGCCATATGCAGGAGAACAATCAAGCCAACGAACTAGGAAATGATGTACGGTGCCCAAGTTGGTAAGCACGGTCTGATTGCCAAAGACGGAGTTGAAGTGCTCGGGCAGTTACTGAGGAAGTTGCGGCATAGGAGGTAGAATCGCTGAAGACAGTGAGGCACAATGTCAACCTGAAGCAATTGTAGTCGGTGATGGAGGGAACTTAAATGTACCATAATAAGGAGAAAGTTCTCCATATTTAATACAGCATTAATGCCCCAATACATTTTCAAATCCGGTATATTTGCATTGGGTCCCTATTCACTAAGTATTTGGAATGGTCTTGACACTCTGGCATGAAGCTTCTTGGAATAATTTTTGGGGCAGTGTTCAGCGTACACGTGCTAACCCACAGTTTGCCATGTTAAATTCTTGAAACTTGGGGTGTGCATCGATAGAAAGTTTATAGCTTTCATACGGCAAAGTATTGGTGAATCTCGGCATGCAAATCGTGAATATGTTGAGGAAAGGTCTCTCCGGTGTGAGAAGGGCGGGCTCAGTGTGCATGGGCACGAGATCTGATGTTGGCAGGGTTTGTAACTACGAACAACTTTAAAAGGACTCTTCCATGTGGATCGATTGACAGAATTATTGTAAGCAAATTCAGCAGTGGTAGCTAGTAAGTCCCAATTGCATAAGCATTCACCCAAAAGGCATTGCAGAAGGTTACCCAAGCGCCTGCTAACTACCTTAGTTTGACCATCAATCTGAGGAGGAATGGCAGAAGAGAATTTGAGGTTGGTACCAAAGACTTTCCAAAGTTTTCCAGAAGTAGTTAACAAATATGACATCACGATCAAACACTATGGTGACGAGAAGTTTGTGTAGCTTGACCACCTCATTAAAGAAAAGGTGGGAGATATGAGAGGAGTTAGAAGTCTTATTATAGGGAATGAAACCGACCATCTTAGAAAAATGATCAACGACCACGAACACAGAGTGATAACCACATGAAGTGTGGGACTGGCCAACAATGATGTAAGGCCCCTAACCATGCTTATTTCATAAACATGATTTCTTGATCTAATTGGATGATTAGTTTCAAAATTAAGCTTTGGCTTATGATTTAATATCTTTTGATAGAGCTATCTTTAAAATTTGAATCGATTTGGACTCTATTTGTTGCAGTTATACAAATCATGTAACTTCTGGACCATTGCGTAAATTACCCTTTTTTTGTAGTATGAACATAATTGTGACACTTGCTTGAGTTGCTTCATGATGTACATAAGAATTTCATAAATTTACTTCTCCTTTGGATTCTTTTGAGTTTGCATTAATAGAGTTTATACATAATCTTAGTGAAGTGGTAGAGCAGTACTTCCATTGCCCGATGGTTGCTCGATGACCAACGAATCCTCCGAGGTCAATGAGTTTTCAATGCCCGATGGAGCTGCAGGCTACCCAATCAGGGTTTTCTTTGATCGACGTGGTTGGTGTGTGTGCGAGGGAAGGACTGACGAAGTCTGAGTGACCGATGAGGTTTAGTGGCTGACGTGCTACCGGTGATCGACGGTTTCGCAGTGACCGACAGACTTTTGGTGCACAATGGAGTTTCTGAGTCGACGAATGATTTGTGTGTTTGACCGGCAGGATTTCAATGAGTAGGTTGACGAGTTTTCTGGGTTCTAGCCCTAAAAATACCCCCCTCTCCTCCTCTCCTCTCATTTTGTTTGGCGAAGCTTCGGTCGCGTTTGGAGGAGCCCAACGAGATTTTCTGGAGACCAGAGGTCGACGAGGGTCCATCGAGGGCGGTGATCACAGGCTTTTCGTGGATGCATGTGCTAGAATCAAGGTTCCTTGGACTGATCTAAGGTCGTTGATCTTTTTCCTTGCTCCATTCGTGTAAGACTCTTGCTCTTCTACACGTTTTCTTGTTGTTTTTTGCCCTCCTTCCTCTTGCGTCGAGTTCCACGGGTTTTCTTGGGATCTTCTTGTTGGAACCCTACGTATAAAGGTTGAGAACTCTCTTTTCTTCCTTCCTTGCTCCAAGAACAGCTTGATCGTGGAGATAGGAAGCATTCTTGGAGCTTGGGTGGGTTGAGTTCATCGTTTGTTTGCTGATTTCAGAAGTTCCCACCTTGGATTTTGGTTTATTCCTCCCAACCAGACGAGTGATATAACCTTAAACACATTTCTTGCCTACTCTTTACTTGCATGGCTTAATCTAGTTCTAGAAACCTGTAAAAATGTTAAAAGATGGTTTTTTAGGTCATGTTGGTATAATCACAATGGCAATATGAGTCCTTAAGCTATTGTTAAGCTTCATGTGTGTTTCCTGCTATTTAACGAATTCTCTTTGAGCATACAAACTCTGAAATTTTAGATTCAGGTGTTATAAATGCCTAAACATGTCATGTGTATGATACTTTAATGACCTGATGGATTGGATTCTGTCCCATACGTTAAACCCTGCTTTATGGTGGTTATTTTATGATGTGCATAATTTTTAATCCACTGTTATGATGTTGATATAATGGTTGGACGAAACCCTAAGTTTGATGGTAACTCATTTATGTTAAAACATTGAATGTGGAAGATACTTTAGAATGAAATTATGACTATCCGGACATAGTGAAGCTTTTGGGCTTTTTTATGCCCTAGTTTGTGGCCGGTTCTCCTCACAACCAGGGACGGATATATGTACCTTACTGGAGTGTTGTGAATTTATTTAATACGTTTTATATCTTCTGACGTTGTGCTAGTCCCCCAATTAAGTTGGTCCCCCAATTATTTTATAAGAACCTTTTTAGATGTTGTATGTAACTTAATTGATGCAATCAAAATACCTAATTGGTTTAAATAATTAGGTGTAACATTAATCATGTAGTGTCTTGTGACCGTAGAACTATCTCAGTGTCAGAATTTGTTGGATAGTGAAATGAGTATAATCCGAAAGGAGTTTGGAGTCATATATTGTTGAGTATATGCGGGTGCATGGAGGGTATATCCTGGACATATTGATTCCAAGGTGTTAGAGAGTGGTTGAGGTCGTGTCTCGAATTTGGTGTGTTTGAAAGTGATTATGGTTGTAACTCAGATTTGAAGGTTTTATACTCTGGTTTCTAGTGTTGTGGCATGTGTACCCAAGATGAACTAGGATGACTTAGTAGTCAGGCTGATAAACCACTACGGTTTTACTCGTACTAACCAAGGGGAAGAGATCTTAGGATTGTTGTCATCCTCAATCTCATACGGGGTTGATTGCGACTTCGCAGTGGTCAGCTGTAGTTTGAGTGGTACGCCTCAAACCACATAGGGCTTAATAAAATATGTAATTCAGCCATGTAGTGTTATTGTTAGGGTTATTTGGTGAATCACACTGGATGATGATCTTGGTATGTTTCCTTTAGTAGTAAATGTGATTTATGATGCGATAAGAGAAATCAATTGTATTTGTTAATTGTGCATGATTCATATAAGTTACATAGTCCTTCAACTCTATAATACCATTTGCTTTAACTGCTTAAAATACATGATCTTCATGTAAGCAATAGATGTTGTTAGGGTTTATATCTCTCGTTGGGACACGGTTCTCACCTCGTGGGTTACCAAATCTTTTTAGGTGATTAGCAGCGCAGACAGACTCGCGGTGCAAGGAGGCGCAGTTTGAAGATCTGTAAAGACCGCAAGTTGGTTGGTTGCATAGAATCCTAGAGTCGTCCATGTACTCTTAGGTCCAGGTAGGGGTTTTTGTACATGATGGAGATTGACTCAAGATTTTGATGGCTTGTGAAAGATGCAAATGTTATAATTATCTGGACAACACCCTTTTGTATACAGGTTGTGGTCGAGGCCACAGAACTTATGTAAAGTTACCTAGCATGAATATATATACATATGAAGTTGGACCTTTATATAAATATTTCTTTGACATGTTTGGAAATTTTATTCAGATTCAATTCCGCACCTCTTTGGTAATGTGTTTAATTAGTGTTTAATCGGCGTTTTGATTTTGAGTAATCTCATTTAGCACGGTAGGTTGCCACAAATGATATCCATACTCAGGTCTTTTCAAGGTTTGTGGGAAATAGGGAGGAGTATAGAGGTTCGCAATTTGTCTTTTGGTTTTGGCCAATAGACAAGTACGGCACTGAGACACAATGCGAGCAGCATCACGACGCAAGTAAGGCCAATAAAAATTGTGATTGACTAGAGCAGTGGTATAGCAGTCTTATCCCTAACAAAATGACCGATGAGGCCACCAACATGTAATTCCCAAATGAGAAAATCTCAAACTAAAGTGAAGCGGATACACAATTGTGTGCCATGAAAGTGAAATCCATCACGTAGAACAAAATCACAAGATCGAATGGGTGTGTTACCAAGTAGGTCAAATGAATAATTTCAAAGTTAGGATAGGTGGGTTACAATTCCTTCAAACAATCAAAGCCTACAACTTCAACGCTTATAGAATGGAGAGTGGTCAAACAACGGATGAGAGTGTTGACAGGCTATGTTCTAAACACCAAAGCGATGTTTGAAAACAAAAGTATACTCCTGGAGAAACTCACACCACTTGGCATGAGGGACATTTATATTCCTTTTGGGAATTCAAGAAGCAAAGGGCCCGATGGTTAGACTAGAGGATGAACTCCTAATGTAGAAGATAATGTTGTCACTAACGTCAAGATTGCACGATAGCGTAGAATTCTGTTATAAGTGGAGTGTTTATGCTTTGCGTCATTGAGTACACATTGAAAAAAGCAATACAGTGGCCTTCTTGGCTCAGAATGCCACCAATGCCAACACATGAAGCATCACATAAAACCTCAAATGGAGTTGAAAAATCAAGAAGGCGAAGAACATGGGCTTCTGTCAATTTGATCTTGACAACCTCACGTCTGTCGGATGGGGTTTACTCTAATTTATCGCAGTTCAACAATTCAATGAGTGGAGCCATAATGGTGTTGATATCTCAAACAACAGTCCGTGAAAGTTGCGGAGGTCAAATATCTTAGTGGGTGTGGACCAATCAGGTATGGCTTTGACTTTAGCAGGGCCAACCCAATACCAATCGTGGATACAAAGTAGCCACAAAAAAGGACATTATCGAAAAAGAATGCTCCTTTAAATTGACATACAATTTATCAGTGTGAGAAGTGTGTCGAAGACATGTGAAAGATGAGTCAAGTGCTCGTCCTTTATTTTATTGTCAATCAAAATATTGTCAAAGTATACTACCAAAAATTTACCAATGAATGGCTGCAACACATAGTTCATGACTCTCATGAATTGGACAAACCAAAGGGCATGACCAGCCATTCATATAATCCATCTAGGGTTTTGAAGGCAATCTTCCATTCGTTAGACTCCTTGAAACATATCTGATGGTAACTGCTACGGACGTCAATCTTAGAGAAATAATAGGATCCCATCAATAGATCAAACATCTCATTAAGGCGAGGGATAGGAAATCAATATTTGATAGTGTCTTATTGATCATTCTAACCACATTCTCCAACTATGATCCGTCTCTTGGGGACAGAATAGTAGGAGGATTCTTGTTGTCACGAGTCACGAACAAAACCTTGGATTTGGAGGACATCAACTTGGCATTTCAATTTAGCATGCTCAGTTGGGTTCACTCGATAATGAGGTCGGTTAGGGAGCAATGACCCTGGAGTCAAATCAATCTCGTATTGAATATCACACAAAGGTGAGAGATCATTAGGGAGGTTAGTAGGTGTCATGTCTTTGAACCGTCGAAAAGGGACACAAGTTCTGGCGATGGGGGCTGAAAATCAAACATATGAGTGGATTTTTTAATGTATAGAACATGCATGTATTCGGATTCTCGACTAGCCTCTTCCAACTCTCTACAGATGACGAGGTGTAGAGTGTTGGGATTTCAAGATTTAAGGGTTTGCTGATTGACTCGCTTTCAGAGAAAATATGAAACAAGTAGGGGCAAGTCATATGTGTTTGTCTTTGTGCTTGAAGGTATAAGTGTTAATACGTCCCTCATTGTGAGCATCAAAGACATAAATCCGAGGATGGCCAAGGATGGCTTGGCCAACATCTATAGGCAACACACCACACCAAATGTCGTATGAATAAGCACCCTAAGTGATGGGCACAAGGGAACGTTGGGTGATGGGCAAGCTAATTTGGTTCAACCAATGGACCTTACGTGGTTGAGGATTGCGGCTTCGGGCACAACTCCATGCGCTTCAAGTCATGGGGTGAGATGATGTTCTAAGAATTGCCACCATCAATGATTAGCCTGTAATTTTTACCAGCGTGCGTGTTTGAAGAAGGTGGGAAGGGCGGGTCCCCCTCAAAAGGAGCATATGAATCATGCATGACCTGGATTTACGACGAATCTTAATCATAAGTGCAACAAATGTCATCATCAAAAGGCTTGGAGGCAAGTAACACATCTTCATACTCGATATTATCCTCAGGGGTGGTTTCAGGAGAATCGGAGGACACGAATAGAGCTCTAGGTGAGTCGTACTATTGCAATGAACGCATTCAGGACCTTGCGGAAGAGGGTGAGATGAGGTGGTTACTACCTCCTTGCCCTTACTGGAGGAGGCTGAAGAACTCTGGTGAGGGGGTTGAGGCAGGGGATAGGCAGAACGAGACGGGATAGTAGAAGGGTTATCCCTGGAGAGACTATGTTGCGCAAAATGAGAAAAGGAAAGAGCACCGAGAAGCAAGTTGTAGGTAATTTTTTACCTTTTGGCACGATGAAACGCTTCGTCCAAAGAGTCGTACTTTGTAATTCCAGTTTCCATTTAATACCAGAGTAAAAACGGTGCACGAGCAGTCAATTGCCAATTGGAATCGTTGTGAGCACAACGATTCTTAGCCTTCTCAAATTGTTCCATGTATTCTTGAATAGATGATGACCCTTGGTTAAGGGCCATCAAGTTAACAAGAAGTCGTCTTCGATATTGGGAAGGTACAAAGCGTTCATGTAGCTTAATCTTCATCTCATCCCAAATGAGGATGGGAGGCTAACCACTATGATCAATGTTGTGTTGGGCACATTGCTTATATCGCTCAACAAGCCCTTCGAGTTTCATCTTAGAAAACTTAATAGTTGGACGTTTGTCATGTTATACCAGTTGAAATAGTCTTCCAAACTAGCAATCAATCGAGAAAAGCGTTGGGATCAAGTTTACCATCAAAAGTTGGGACGTCTACCTTAACTCGTTGGGTGATATTTTTGTGAGGTGTTGGATAAGGTCTCGGGTGATACTGACTGTAAGGATTGTGAGGAAAAGGAAGTGCACGAAGGGGGGCATGATAAGCATCATGCCAAGCAGAACGAGGACATGACTTTGAGGAAGGGCCATAGGAGAATGAGGGGTAGGCATTGGTCCGATGATGAGGTGGGTAATGGGTTGCAGGATCAAATTGCATGGCATGAGGAACACATAGAGGGGCATATGGTAGTGGGACATGGTTCACGTGTGGAGCAACAGGTTGGGATGAGTAATGGCTAGAGTTATGATGGTGGTTGTTAGGGGTGAGCTTCCTCATAGGGGTGCGGGGAGTAAGGATCAGGTTCTGCAAAAGGGTCAGTGTCGTTAAAGTGATGGTATTCTAGGACCACATGGAGCGATGGTGCACAAATTTGTAGACGAGTAGGATTAAGGGGAGTTTGTGGTGCATATCTCTTATAAGAGGCATCAAACCCTAGTCAGGCTCTGGAGGAGTAGGTCGTCCTACTTCATTCTAGTAAGTTATTATATTTTTTCCTAGAACTCTTTGGCTCTCAGATAAAACTTAGAAGTTGGAAGTACAATGAAATCAGGTTGAATGTTAATTATAGATCTATAAATGCACTACTATAAACTCGGTTGAAAAGTAAACCATCTAGATTGTTGAGGAAAAGTGGGGTTGTAGGCCATATTAAGTTGACAATTTTAATTCATTAGGGTGCTTGTTGTCAGGAAGTTGACCCATTACAATGCTAATTCAATTTCTTGTAGTATGATGCTACAAATATATGTTATGGTCTCACTCATCAAAATTCCCTTATCTTTTTGTTATCTTCATTTCCGATCAAACATGCACCACTCTTTCTATCTAAATCTAATCCTTATCTCTCTTAATATAGGACATGAGTCTCTCAATCAAGTGTGATGATTATGAACCTATGTAGAAATACATGTCCACGTTATTGGAAGCATCAAAGGTTGGTGTGAAAGGATTTGGGTCAAAGTGATACCCGATTAGAGTGGGCTTTCCTTTATTATATAGAGGAAGACTATTTACATAATAGACCCAACAGGAAAGGAAATAGTAAAGAGATACTAATGGCTATCTACGGAATTAAAGAAGAAATATGGCTAAAGACTAAAAGGGAATAATTTATCATTCATCCACTGTGTCTCTACATGGACGCAGATAGAGCCTTTATATAGGCTTCTAAAAGAAAGACTAAACGGACAGTAGCCAATGCGGGACTAAACCACTTGACTTTACAAGAGCCCAAAAATGAGAAAAAGGACATAATATAATAATGCACGCTAATAAGGCCTAACTAATAACACGGCGACGCCTACGCTCATAAGTGTGTAAAGGTGGGGCATGTCCTATATCAACTCCCCTCGGATGCAAAAGACTCGACTCCGTCGAGTCAGTACTAAGGTAGAGCTCAAGAAGATCTGCACAATGCGGCGAAACTCCTATTCGGTGATCTAGGTGGCGTCCGCTGAAGAACGGCCTCTCCAGCAAACCAAGAAACGATGTATGGTGCCCTGCCTGGTGAGGATGGTCTAGTCATCCAAGACGGTGTCGATGCGTTCGAGCGGCTGTTCAGGAAGTCAAGGCACAGGCAGTAACACTGCTGAAGACGGTAGAGCACAGTGACGATCTGAAGAAGTTGTTGCTGGTGGTGGAGGGGGCTCGAATGTACCACGGTAAGGAGAAAGATCCTCCACATTAAAACTGCACTAATGCCCCAATCTGGTAGCAAATCCAATACATAGGCATTGGATCCCTGTTGACTAAGTATTTGGAACGGTCATGACGCTCTAGAGTGAAGCTTCTTGAAGGAATTTTTGGGGGTAGCGTTCAGGACGCACACGTACTAACACATAATCTCCCACATTGAATTCTTGAAATATGCGGTGTGCATCTGCAGAAAGCTTATAGTTTTCATAAGACAGTAATTTTTCGGCGAATCTCGGCATGCAAATCATGAATGTGCTGGGCAAAGGTCTCAGTAGTGTGGGAAGTATGGTCATTAGTAGACAGAGGTAAAAGATCTATAGGTTGGCGAGGTTTGTATCCATTAACAACTTCAAATGGACTCTTTCCTCTGGATCGATTGACAGAACAGTTGTAAGCAAATTCAGCAGTAGGTAGCAGTAAGTCCCAATTGCCTAAACGCTCACCAACAAGACATCGCAGGAGGTTATCCAAACTCATGTTGACCGCCTTAGTTTGACCATCAGTTTGAGGGTGAAAGGCAGAAGAGAATTTGAGGTTGGTACCAAAGATTTTCCATAAGGTCTTCCAAAAAATAGCTGATAAACTTAACATCACGATCAGAGACTATGGTGGTGGGGAGTCCATGTAGCTTGACTGCCTCATTAACGAAAATGTGAGCGAAATGTGAGGCGTCAAAAATCTTACCACAGGCAATGAAGTGGGCCATCTTTGAAAAACGATCAACAACCACGAACACGGAATCATGGCCACGAGAAGTGCGGGGAAGTCCTAAAATAAAATCCATAATTAGATCCTTCCACGGCTCATGGGGAATAGGGAGGGGGTGTACAAAAACTCATATCTTGTCTTTTGGTTTTAGCCAATTGACAAGTACGACACTAAGACACTATGCGAGCTACATCACATCGTAAGGAAGGCCAATAAAATCTGTCTGTCACTAGAGCGGTGGTCTTATCTCTACCAAAATGGCCAGCAAGGCCACCAGCATGTAATTCCCAAATGAGAAAATCTCGAACTGAAGTAGAAGGGATACATAACTGCGTGCCGCGAAAAAGAAATCCATCTCGTAGAATAAAATCACAAGCATGGCCAGGTGTACTGCTGAGCAATAAAAGAATTACTGCAAGAAGACAATTGGTGGAGGAGGATTACTAGATTTGAACGTCACATTACCGATGGTGACAAAAATGTGGCAATGTACCAGAGGTGTCCCAAAGTGTTAGGAATGATTTCAAGAAACTTATGGGTGCAAAGAAACAAAAACAACAAAAGATGGAGGTTGACATGGCTTACACAGATACATTATTTGATGTTAGGCCCACAGGTTCTTCAGATGATATTGGATATCCTCCTGAATGTGATACAGCTTATTCACCTCGTATGTGTAGGCGTGCTATCAGAGAATCTCACAGAAGTGAGAGGGAAAGGGAGGAGGCAGCTCGGATTACAAGGAGGTATGGGCTATCTGGTACAGGTGGAGGCAGTGGGACTGCACGTATTCCTGTTGTTGACCTAGATGACGATAAAGACCAAGTTGGTCATGGTAAAAGGAAGAAAGGAGGCATTTATATACTTTTCCTGTTCTGCTAGTGTGAGATTGAGGAATGTTGATGAGCCAGGGGTTAGGAAGCCTGAGGCTAGGCAAAAAAACCTCAAAGCAATTTTTACTGGTGCAAAAGATAAGGTTGGCAAGGCAATGGGTAAGTTCTTCTCTGCTCATGGTATACCTGAACATACTGCAACTGAACCCTATATGCAACATATGGTAGATGTGATAGGGGAGTCTGGTAGGGGAATCAAGGCCCCAAGTTCATATGAATTAATGAACAAGTATCTTCCCCTAGAGAAGAAGGATCTACAAGCATGGATTTCAGACCAAAAACATATGTAGTTTGAATATGGCGGCACACTTATGTGTTATGGGTGGACTAGTGGAAACAGATTACAAATTATCAACTTTCTTGCACATTGCCATGGATCCACAATTTTTCTAGACTTTGATGCTTCAGGTGAGGTCATGAACCACCAGATACATAAAGAGACTAATAAAGACATACATGAAGCAGGTTGGTGTGGAGAATGTGGTGCAGATAGTTACTGATAAGGCTTTTGCCTTCAAGAAGGCCGGAGAGAGTTTAATGAAGAAAAATCTAGTCTATTGGACACCATGTGCTGCCCACTGCATAGATCTCATTCTTAAGGGCATGGGCTCAATTTATCTGTTGTCATTGATGGTAAGTTGATCACGGGATTCATCTACAACCATTCTTTTCTGCTAAATGCAATGAGGCGGCCTAAGTATTGTGGTGGTGATCTAATTAGAACAGGGGCAACTAGATTTACAACAAATTTTCTTGCCTTACAATCGTTAAAGTCCAAAAAGGATGGACTTCGGAGACTCTTCGATGGAGTGCAGTGGACCTCCATGAACGAGCACAATACCCCGATTGGCAGAAGAATTGAGGAGTTGATTGTCAACCGACCTTTTTGGGATAAGGTTACTAGAGTGCACCCATTGTCAAAGTATTGAGGTTGGTAGATGGTGACAAAACTGCAACAATGCCTTTCCTATATGATGCAATGACCTTAATGGTGGACAATATCAAAGAAATAGGTCCTAGGTCAATGAGCAATACATAAATTTAATGAGAATCGTTGGACAAATATGCTTTTGCATCTATTGCATAAAGCATGTATATATCTCAATTATATTCTAACTTCTAAGTTATTGATCTAACTCATAGTCTACAAATAAAATGTCATTCTTAATTCCTTATTTACATTTGTGACAGCTTACTATTTGAATCCAAGGTTCCAATACTCACGAACACTAGGCTTGAATGCGACTCTAATGAATGCAGTGAGAGATGTCATTAACAAGTTCATTACCTCTCCAGAAGAGCGATTGCTAGTACTAGAAGAGATATATAACTACATAACTTACATTCTTAATTTCTCATTAGTCTTTACTTTATTTCATCATCGCAATATTGTATATATTATTTTTGCAGTTGCGCCAGTTTCGTGAAAGCACTGGATGCTTTGGCCATCCAAATGTGGTGGCTGACCGCGAGGCAGATGATCCTCGTCAGTGGTGGGTTTGGAATGGAACAGGTGCCCCCTATTTAAGAAAAGTGGTTATTCGCATCCTTGCTCAAACAACATCTGCAGGGGGTTGTGACAGAAATTGGAGCACTTTCAATCTGATACACTCGAAGAGAAGGAACATGCTTGGTGCAAACAAGTTGAGGGATCTTGTCTACGTTCACTACAACATGCGGTTGAGGGTTAGAGCAATACGAGATGCCAACTACAAGGAAGCGGATTTTGTTGTTGTCCATGATCCCATTGACACCGCATATACTTTTAACACATAGTCTGAAAGACGTAGAGGACTAGAGGATGATTCAGAAAATCCTTTAAAGGAATGGATGAATAACATAGGTCGTCATGTTCTTAATAATTTAGATGGGCGTCCAGATCCATATATAGAAGAGCAATTTGATGCAAATAATGGTGATGATATTATTATTGATACCCCGCCTGAAAGAATTGATCCTGAAGTTGCACATGTTAATATTGATATGGAAATCAATAGAGAAGTGGAAGAACAATTAGGTAGCTCAGATTCTTCTTCTACATCTGGTTCCAAATCTAAGTCTGATGATGGTGGCAATGATGGTGATAATCGCAGCCAACGCTCTCCAGAATATCCTCCAACTGTTGATCCTCAAAATGATGACCGGCCTTATGTTAGTCATGTTACTAGGGTTGCACCTCCACCTGAACAGGAATATCCCATGGCTGATAAAACATTTCAAAGGAGAAAAACTCGAACTGGGAAAGATTATAGCGGTGCACCTCCACCACAACCACAATACCAGAGTGAAAGTGATTATTATTCTGATCTTGTTGGTTCAATGGATACCATGAGCATATCTGACTCTCAATCTCAATATTCATTTGGAGATATGTTATTTGGGCAAACACTTCCATACCCATCTCAGTCCCAACATGGGTATTTTGGATATCAAATTGAACCACCACCAAGATTACAATTAGAAGTAGGTTTGGGATATCACGAAGCATACTTTGTTTGAAGCCTTTATAGATGCTTTCGGGTGAACACCAAAGTATACTCTGGTGATAGAGGTCAAACATGGAGTGGTGGGCATACTACAGTTTATCCTATTGCCGATGTACCATTACAACCTCCTTTTCTTCAACCTCAAGCTCCTCGAGCATTAGCACCTCGTCCTATTTCTACTCAACCTCAAGCTCCTCGAGCATGGGCACCTCCTCCTGCTTCTACTCAACCTCCATTCATTTCAACAACCAAGGAAAAATATCTCAAAGATTTGGAAGAACATTTTCCAAAGTTTGGGATGATACATTTTGCCAATCCTGAAGTGTATGAGGAGTCTAAAATACTAAAGTCTTCTTCTTATTGAATGAATAAAACAAGTACATGGCTCTCTCTTTTATAAGACAAGAGAGTGAGACATAGAGTAAAGCTAGGCAATATGGGATAAAAGTACAAGAGGCTAATAGACAAAAGCCAAAATACACTAAGTAAGAAACAGCACAGCACGGTAAGGTATATATACTAATACTCCCCCTCAAGCTGGAGCATAGATATCAGTCATGCCCATCTTGTCAATCAGAGCAGTGAATCGGGTCTTCGGAAGAATCTTGGTGAAGATATCTGCAACTTGATCTGAAGTATGTGTATAAGGCGTAGATACTTGACCAGATAAGACAGCTTCTCGTACAAAGTGACAATCAACTTCAATGTGCTTAGTGCGTTCATAAAACGTAGGATTACTGGCAATAAAGATAGCAGCCTTGTTGTCACAGTACATAGGAATAGGAGTAGAATCAGAGATACCAAAATCTTTCAGAAGACCAGGTACCCAGAAGAGTTCACAGGTAGTACGAGCCATGGCTCGATATTCTGCTTCAGTACTAGAACGAGCAACAACTGTTTGTTTCTTGCTGCGCCAGGTAACCAAGTTACCACCTACAAATGTGCAATAACTGGAAGTAGAACGGCGATCTATCTTGCTTCCAGCGTAGTCAGAGTCAGAATACCCAACAAGATTACAGTGGCCATGTTTTTTATACAGAAGACCTTTCCCATGAGAGCTTTTTAGATATTTTAAAATATGGCAGACAGCATCCCAGTGACATTGTCTGGGCTTATCGAGATACCTGCTAACAAGTCCAACTGCAAATGTGATATCAGCTCGAGTGACAGTAAGGTAGATAAGCTTCCCGACCATGCGACGATATTGATGGTGATCAAGATAAGGGGCAGATTTCTCGTCATCCCAATTAGTGTTCGGATCCAAAGGGGTACTGGCAGGCTTGGCTCTAAGAAGACCTGTTTCAGATAGAAGATCCAGAAAATATTTGCGTTGAGATAAGCACAAACCAGAAGATGACCGAGAAACTTCAATCCCAAGAAAGTATCTCAGTGAGCCTAAATCTTTAGTGACAAAATGATTTTCCAAGTAGCGTTTAGTAGCCTGAATGCTTACAAGGTCACTCCCAGATAATATGATGTCATCAACATAGACAATCAAGATAACAAGACCATAAGTGGTTCACTTGACAAATACAGAATGATCAGACTGAGAACGACGAAACTGGAATTTTTGAAGAATAGAGCTCGGCTTATCAAACCAGGCACGGGGGCTTTGCTTTAAGCCGTAAATTGCTTTGTGCAGACGACAAACTTTTGAGGACTCCCCCTGAAGCACAAAACCAGGAGGTTGTTCCATGTATACCTCCTCATGCAGATCACCATATGGAAAAGCATTTTTGACATCGAGCTGAAATAAAGGCCAGTAAGAATTAACAGCCACAGAGATAAGTATACGAACCGAGTTCAGACAGGCACCGGTGAGAAAGTCTCAAAGTAATCCACGCCATATGTCTGGGTATAGCCTTTGGCAACAAGACGAGCTTTGAGACGTTTAATAGTCCCATCAGGCTGATATTTGATCGTAAAGACCCATCGGCAGCCAACAGGAGAACAATCAGTAGGGGGATCAACTAACTGCCAAGTGTTGCGTTCAGTAAGGGACTGCATTTCAGATTCCATGGCCTAGCACCAAGCTGGATGCTTAAGAGCCTGAGAAGCATTCTTAGGAATAGAAACAGCAGAAAGAGCAGATGTGAAATTTGCAAAGTTAGTCCTCAAGTGAGCAGTGGTACAGAAATTCTCAATGGGGTGTTGTGTACAAGTTCGAGTGCCTTTGTGTAAACTAATCGGTATATCTATGTCAGAAAATGCCTGAGATGGAGATGGATCTGCCATCGAGGATGAAGGATCTGGAGGGGCAATGGAGGGAATTGGAGCCTTCGGTCTTCTTTGATAAACCTTCAGTGGAGCAGCAACAAGAGTGGTATCCGACGAATCTGTATCATCAATCATCGGTAACGGTGTATCCGCAAATAAATCCGATGTCAGGACAGAGCCAGCAGAGGAATAAAACGCCATATGTTCAAAAAAGAGAACATCAGCCGAAACCATCCATTTCTTTGTAACTGGGTCATAACAGCGGTACCCTTTTTGTGTCTTAGAGTACCCTAAGAAGACACACTTGATGGCACGGGGATCAAGTTTTGTTAATCCAAGACATAGATTTTTAACAAAGCAGGTGCTTCCAAAAATCTGAGAGACAGAAAACAAAGGAGCATCAGGATGTAGAATCTGATATGGAACTTGATTGCCAAGAACAGAAGATGGCATGCGATTAATAAGATAGCATGCAGTGGAAATAGTTTTTGGCCAAAAACAGTGGGAAACATGGTAGTGAAACAAGAGAGTGCGAGCAACTTCAAGAAGATGTCGATTTTTGCGTTCGGCAACTCCATTCTGTTGTGGTGTGTAAGCACATGAGGTTTGGTGAATAGTACCCAGTTTGCGACAAAAATGACTGGCTGAGGCTTGCATGAACTCAAGGGCATTGTCAGTGCGAAAGATTTTTATAGGTTTACTAAATTGGGTACGTATTTTAGAAAAGAAGGCAGTAATAGTATCAAGAATGTTAGACCTATCTTTTAACAAGAATATCCAGGTGGTTCTAGAGAAATCATCAATAAAACTCATAAAGTACCGGAAACCAGAAACGCTAGAAATAGAACATGGGCCCCAAATATCAGCATGTACTATATCAAAAGACTGTTTTGAGCCAATACATAACTTTTTAGAAAAGGTAGATCTAGTCTATTTGCCTAACTGACATGTTTCATAATGAAAAACAGAATCAGAAATAGCATGTAGTAAGTGCTTCAACTTAGCTGCTGACAGATGTCCCAACCGATAGTGCCATTGGATGCCAGTCACAGAAGAAGTCAAAAATGCAGCAGTTCTCGATACATCCAGATAGTATAAGTCGTCTGGTCCCTCATGGCCCGAACCAATCTTCGTCCTCGTGCGCAAATCCTAAAAAGTAACACCATCTGGGTCAAACGTTATAGAGCATCGCAGGCTCTTAACAGTTCTACTGACAGATAACAAGTTTATTGGAAATTTAGGAACATATAATACAGAGCACAGAGGTAGGCAGCCAAAAGTACAGATATTTCCAAAACTGGAGACAGGCGTTTGTGAACCATCAGCAAGAGTAACAGGAGGAATAGCAGTAATTTTATGCAAATGTGAAAATAAGGTAGGATTGCCAGCAATATGAGAGGTCGCACCAGAGTCGATCACCCATGTGTTTTTACCAGACTGGGTCAGGAGAGCAGTATTGCCATCAGTGGAAGTCTCAGTAGAGGAGGCCAAACGTGTTAGAAGCAGTTTCTCAAATTCTGATCTGATCCAGTCGGCAGACGGTGGAGCAGATGAGGAGGCAGCAGTGTCAGGCTGTTCAGATGTGACTTGATTTGCCTACGCAGGTTTTCCATGTTTGATCCAGCAGCGGTTTTCATTATGATTAGTTCGTTTGCAGAAGGTGCAATAGTGTTGTTCAATAGTGTCAGCAGTAGAGGAGGAAGACCCACATCCTGGACCGGTAGAAGAGCATCCGCGACCGCGTCCTCAATCGCGGCCACATCCACAGAAGGAGTCTCATGTCCTAACAGCAAGGGTTGTCCCATCAGAGGAATCAGAAAGAGCTTGAGATACGGAGGGAAAGCGTTGCACACACTTCAGAACATCTCGTAAGGTAGGAAGAGGGCCACTAGAAAGGATCTGATCAACTAATAAGGAGCATGTTGTTTCATACAACAAGTCTTACAGGAGTTACATGACATGGGAGCAATATGTGGCCCATATCAACAACATAATGTATAGAGAACCAGCGTGCCACTCAACATACAACTGAAGCGAGTTAGTAATTTACTATGTTGTTATATGTTTGTTGTAAATTGAATATTATTGCATGTGTAAACATGAGTTTATGGATTGTGCTAGTAAAATTTCAGATCTTAATTCTTGCATTTTATCATCGAAATCCTTCATCAAAATCTCCAAAAAAAGGACAGATTCCTTACCTCCCACATGATTGACCCCCCCATACCCAATATAGAATTTTATTGCATAAAATGTTGCAATGAGGTGTTGAGACCATGCCTGTAAAATTCCATGATTTAATTCGTTCATTTTGGCGTCGATATGGCCAGGATTGCATCTGTTGGTATTTCTGTCGGTATACCAGTAAATATCTATATCCAAGTTGTCAAAATGGCATCGGTATCGGTCATTAAATTCCTTGCTACTGAGAAGGTCAGAATGAATAGTCGCTAAGTCTGGACAGGTGGAATATTGATCTTTCAGACGGTTGAAGCCGACGACTTCAATGCTCATAGACTGTAGGGTGGTCAAGCAACGACTGAGAGCGTCTGCGGCCTTGTTCTCAACACATGAGCAATGTTTGAGAACAAAAGAGTACTCCTAAAGAAACTCACACTACTTGGCGTGACGCACACAAATCTTCTGGGAATTTAGAAAGCGAAGGGCCTGATGGTCAGACCAAAGGATGACTTCCTGATGGAGAAGGTAGTGTTTCCAATGACGCAGGGATTGCACAACAGCGTAGAATTCTTTATCGTAAGTGAATATTTACACTTTGCGTCATTGAGTTTCTCACTGAAAAAGGTAACAGGGTGACCGTCTTGACTAAGAACGCCTCCAATGCCAACACCGGAAGTGCCACAAGATACTTCAAACGGAAGTGAGAAATCGGGAAGGCAAAGAACTAGGGCTTCGATCAACTTAGTTTTGACAGCCTCAAAAGCACGTCTTGCAGATGGCGTCCACTCGAATTTGTCACACTTCATTAACTCAGTGAGAGGAGCCATAATGGTGCTAAATCCTCAAACAAAACGACGATAAAAAGTAGCCAGCCAGTGAAAGCTACGAAGTTCAGAAATCGAAGTGGGTTGGGGCCAATAAGTGATGGCTTTGACTTTGGCTGGGTCAGCCTCAATGCCGGTAGCGGATACAAAGTAGCCAAGGAATAGGACTTTATCTTGAAGGAACGAGCACTTCTTTAGATTGACATACAATTTCTCAGTTCGAAGTGTGTCGAAGATAAGCCGGAGATGATTTAGGTGTTCGTCCTTGGTCTTACTAAAAATCAGAATGTCATCAAAATATACCACTAAAAATTTTCCAATGAATGGATGTAACACATGGTTCATGACTTGCATGAAGGTGTTGGGTGCGTTGGATAAGCCAAAAGGCATGACTAACCACTCATATAATCCGTCTGGGGTTTTGAAGGCAGTCTTCCATTCAAACATGAATCTGGTGATAACCGCTACAGAGATCAATCTTGGAGAAACAGCGGGATCCCGTCAATAGATCAAGCATGTCGTCAAGGCGTATTATAGGGAAACAATATTTCACAGTGATCTTATTGATGGGTTGACAATCTAAGCACACTCTCCAGCTACCATCCTTATTGGGGGCAAGGAGAGCATGAACCGCACAAGGACTCTTGCTCTCTCAAATGAATCCTTTAAGAAGAAGGGCATCAATCTGGCGTTTCAATTCAGCATGCTCAGTCGGGTTCACACGGTAATGAGGTCGGTTAGGTAGCGAAGACCCTGGAATCAAATCAATCTCATGTTGAATATCACACAAAGGGGGGAGTTCATCAGGAAGGTCTGTGGGTGTCATGTCTTTGAACTCAGCGAGAAGGGAGACAAGTTCTGGTGGTAGGGGCTGAAAATCGGAGATAGGAGTGGATTCTTTGATATATAGGACATACTGGCGTCCCGATTCACGACTGGCTTCTTCCAACTCTCTTTGGGTGACAAGGTGTAAAGAGTGTTGGGATTTGGAGGTCTGGGGGTCTAGTGGGGGACTCTTTTTCAGAGGAGAGATGAATCGAGTAGGTGCCAAGTGTATGTGTTTGCCCTTGTGCTTGAAGGTACAAACATTGAAACGTCCCTCATTGTGGGCATCTAAGTCATAAATCCAAGGACGACCAAGAATGACGCGGCCAACATCCATAGGCAACACATAACACCAAATGTGGTCTGAATAAGCACCTAGAGTGATGGGCACAAGGCAGCGTTGGGTGACGGGCAAGCTAATTTGGTTCACCCAATGAACTTTATGTAGTTGAGGATGGGACTCTAGGTGCAAGTCCATGCGCTTCAATCCATGGTGTGAAATGATGTTCTGAGAATTGCCACCATCAATGAGTAGTTTGCAGCTTTTACCAGCGTGTTTGAAAAAGGTCTGGAAGGGAGTGGTGTGTTTCCATTCATCCCCTTCCGAAGGGGCATCTAAAACACGCATGACCTGAAGATATGACGAATCTAATCATAGTTGTAATCAGCGTCATCATCAAAAGGTTCAAAGGTAGGAAAAACATCTTCATATTCAATGTAATCTTCAGGGGTAGTATCAGGAGAATCAGAGGACACAAAAAGAGCATGACAAGGGCATTGGGTAGCTAGGTGGGTCGTGCTCATACTTGTCAACGCGGCCAGTCAGTCACCTAGATTTCCTGGCGACTAGGACGACTAGTCCAACCAGGCCGACTAGTTGGCCGCGCAGGCGTAGGGTTTTTTTCTAATAATTTTTTTATGTATAGTAATATATATATAGTTATATACTTACATACAACATATTATATAGAAAAAACTAATGTAAACACATATCTAAGGAAGTAATAATAAGTATTTTTTAAATATCAGTCATAAACACAACAAATAATAATGAATAAGAGTGATTGAGTGACATACCTTTTTTGAATTCAGACTTGAAGTACTTGTCGAATTGCTGCCACTAAATCGTTAAAATAAAAGGCAATTGGCACAAACAAATGCAAACACTTCTAAGTATTTGAATGACAAATATCCCAAAGCAAAGAGCCAACAACCTAGCATTCATATTGTTCAAATTCAGAATTTAAATAAAAACTAAAACATGTCTAAAGTTGTTTGAAATGCACTGAAGAAAATGAATTAAAAATCAAATGGCTCTTCTTCATCCTCTGGGTCCTCTTCATCATGATCACCCTCATCTTCAAGATTATAATTATTATCATTCATTGTGTCATCATCATTGTCTTCCTCCGTTGTGTCATCATTTGTCAAATCTATGTCCTTACTAGTTCCCACAGCTCTAGTAGCTCGCCTTGGTCTGTTAGGGCCAGCTTGATATTCATATGCACCCATGCCAGCGTCAACCTGACTCAATCTCACTCCTTGAGCAACTACAGGGTCATCTGGAACTCCTGTCATCCACTCACTACCCCAATCAAGATCATCTAGGGAAATAGGATCATAACTCTTCTGCAAGTTGTCCATTCGCCTCTTCTTAAATCTTTCATGCAGTTGGCGATTGTATTGGATATAGACAAGCTTATCCATTCTTAAATCTTTCAAGCTTGCTCCTCCTCTTTGTATGAACCTAAAAAGTAACAAAGTACGTTAAACCATATTTCAAAATACATTTATATAATTTTATGTAGTTATTATATACAAATACTATTTCAAGAGGACTAACAAGGTCAAAAGTGCTCCAAGCTCTCTCTGCAGCAGATGATGTGCAACAAAGCCCTAGTATACGCTTAGCCATCCATTGTAGATTTTGAGCCTGCCCCCCATATGCATCCCACCAAGCAACTGAAGCAAATTATAATTAACAATCATTAAGTAACAAGTTCAGCAATCAACAATACAGTAGTCCACCCATGAAATATAAATTTAAGATACTTACGTGGTCTTCACAGTCCTATGTAGAATGGCAATATCTTTTCCAATCATCCCACGGGCCTCCTTGTAACAATCTCACTCTGCTGAAATTTTATATTGGACTGTTTTGTCCTCAACCATTTTTTCTAGGCAATCTACAAACTCAGAATCATATGTGCCAAACATTGGGTCATTCTTCACTCTAGCTTCATAATACAATGAGGGATTAAGTAAGAAACCTGCTCCATATAGAGGTCGTGACATCTGAAATGCCCATCTCTTCTCCACAATATCTATGATGGGCTTGTAACCCCTCTCTTTGTGGGCAAAATTCAGCTTTATTTCTTCTTTTGCTTTCTCAACAGCAGCTGCAATATAGCCCATGGCGGGCTTCTCATCTGCATCTACAAGTCTTAAAACCTGCATAAGGGGCTATGAAGATCTCAATAAATCTTGAACTGCATTCCAAAATGCCCGTGAGTGACAAGTTGCAGATACCATCTTCCCTGCACTTGTCTTTGACCAACTGCTCTCCTCCCAAGCCGTTGAATGGAACAAGGCAAACAAAGTGTCCCTATGGCCTAGCATGCTCTGCAGGGTAAGAAAGGAAGTAGCAAATCTAGTGACCCCAGGTCGCATCAACCCAGTGTTGTTCTTACTCTTCTTGATAAATGTATCGTGCAACCGGACATGTTGGTATATGCAGGCAGTGGCCTTCCTTGCCTTTGTGATAATAGAGGCATACTTTCTCATCTTACTAATATCTTCCAGCATGAGATGAACACAATGTGCAGCACACGGGGTCCAGAATAAATGACTCCTATTTTCTATCAACTTCTTCCCTGCACTTACATAGTTAGTTGCATTATTTGTTACAACTTGCACAACATTTTCAGCCCCTATCCTCTCAATAGCCTCATCAAGAACAGTAAACATATAATCATATGTGTGCACAACAGAAGAAGAGTCAATAGAATATAAATAAAATGAACCCTCAGGAGTATTCACTAGGAAGTTTATTAAATTTCTTTGTCTCCTATCAGACCAGCCATCTGACATTAAAGTGCAGCCATACAACTTCCAATGCTTTTCATGTTCCCGCTCCAACTCTTTGGCCATTGTGTATTGTCTCTCCAAAAGTGTTTGCCTCATCCGGTGGTATGAAGGAGGGAGTCCTCTGCCGAATTGTCCAATTGCTTCCACCATCACCTCAAAAGATGTACGGTTCACTGCGTTGAAGGGTATACAAGCATCATAAAAGAAGGCAGAAATACCATCATATGCAACTTGTAAGGCTTCCTTCTTAAATGCAGTCTCAATGGTCTTCTGCACTTTTCCTGCTTTCCTTTGTGCTACATACTCAGCAGGAGTAAGATCTGCAAAACCCTCTACAGAGCCCTGCGCAACAGCTTTCCCTTAAGAACCGGCAGAAAATGGAATTTTCCTATTCCCGCCAACTATTAGTTGAACAGGATTCTCCCCATCGGCAACATCCTCAACATCAACAACAGTATTATCGACATTATTGAAAGTTGTGTCAACCCTGCGCTTCTTGTTATGTTCTCTATAGTTCCTCAACTCATCACGTATATATTGAGAATATCTTGCACATTTGATAGTATCAGAATACCCTCCAATGAGATGTTGCTTCAAACGGTTGATCCCACCACTGCTCACTTGACCGCACAAAGCACATTGTACTTTGTTCTTATTAGACAAATTTGGCCAAAACCCATAATTCCAACCTGGATCCTTGGATTTTGCTTTACGGCTGGGGTCGTTAATCAACTCCCAAAATTGTGGAAGAATCTCCCCAATCGGTGTCCGAACTTCTGCCTCACATTCCATGATTTTGGTGCTACATATACACAAAAAACAACACAATAGCAAACTATTTTCAATATATTCGTGGACTATACAACTAAGATGTAAAAATTAAAATTAGTATGTACTACGTAGGCTTACCGTTGCCTTCGGATGTAGAGAAAGATGATCACCAAACTTGGACTACGTGGAGGATTAGACCACGGGAGAAACTTTCTCCGAGAAAGTTTGTTGCAGAGGAGGAGAAACAAACCGAAGTTTGTCGGCTTTGTCCGAACGTAGGAGATGTAGAGCAGGGAGAAAAGCATCTCGTAGAACAGGGGAGACACGAGCAACAGAGAAGACATCCGTCGGAGAACAGAGGCAGACGGATCACCGGAGAAGAGAGGTAGAGGACCCGCCAGAGATGGTTTCTCGTCGGAGAACCGGAGAGTCGGAGCCGAGCGGCGTGCGTCGGCGTACGTTAGTCGTGCGGTTTCTTGCTTCCGCTCCCGTACGCGAGGGAACACCAACAGACGTTGGGTTCGTACGTCTCAAAAGCCTGACTGAAACATCTTTTAACAACAACAAAAAAAACCGGCCCACCAAAAAAAGCGGTCGACCATGCAGGGTCAGAGTCGACCAGTCGGGCTAGTCGATCAAGCAGCCCGCTTAAAAGGGCAGATTTTCTTGGCGTCAGGCTAGGCAAAGGCCAGAAAAATGACTGGCCGACTAGTCAACGACTAGGCGGCGACTGGTCATATGCCTTAACAAGTATGGTCGTATTGTGACAATGAAAGCATTCACGACCCTGCGGAGGAGGCCAAACCGAAGTTGTGACTACCTCCTTGCCTTTACAGGAGGAGGGGGCTGAAGAACTTTGGGGAGGTGGTTGGGGTAGGGGATATGCAGAGCGATTTGGGATAATGGAAGATTATTGGTTGAGCGAGTACGTTGAGAAAAGGACCACGAGAAGTGGGCTGAAGGTAACTCTCTACCTTTTGGGCACAGTGAAAAGCATCATCCAAGGAGTCATACTATTGTAACTCCATTTCTCGTTTAATGTCAGGGTGTCAACGGTGCACGAAACGACCGGCCAGTTGCCAATCAGAGTCATTGTGAATACAACGCTTCTTAGCCTCCTCAAATCATTCCATGTACTCTTGAACAGATGATGACCCTTTGCTAAGGGTCATCCGGTCAGAAAGTTGTCTTAGGTATTGGGCGGGAACATGGCGCTCGTGTAGCTTAGTCTTCATCTCATCCCAAAAGAGGATGGGAGGTTGACCAGTACGCCCCATGTCGCGTTGGAGACCTTGTCAATATCGCTTGGCTGACCCTTCGAGTTTCATCTTAGCAAACCTAATTTGTTGAGTGTCGGTCATGTCATATCATTCAAAATAATCTTCCAAATTAGCAATCCATACGAGAAAAGCTTTGGGATCAAGTTTACCATCAAAAGTGGGGGCATCTACTTTAACTTGTCGAGTGATATCATTGTGATGTGGTGGATGAGTTCTCGGGTGATATTGACAGTATGGGTTGTGAGGGAAAACATGTCCACGCGGGGGGTTATGAAAAACATCATGGTCAGGGGCTCGAGGCTGAGATGCCATGAGAGGATGTGGACCTTGCGGCGGTGCCCATGGTTGGTGATGAGGTGTAAGAGCACGAGGAGCGCGTGGAGGGGATGTGGCGGTGGTGCATAGTGTACTTGTGGGGTAGCGGTTTGGAGTGTGTGATGGTAGGGTGGTTGATAGGGGTGTGGTTCCACATATGGGTGTTGTGAATAAGGATCAGGTTCGGCAAAAGGATCAACTTCTCCATAGGGGTGATAAGCAAAGGGTTCAAGGAGTTGTGGTGGGTAGAACTACAGAGGAGTAGGGTTCAGGGGGCTTTGTGGTGCATTTCCAAGATTTGGTGGCATCCCATACCCCATAAAAGGTGTCGAGTTCTGACCGGCCTGTAGTGTATGGGTTTGGCGAATAGTGCGAAGCCCAGCTATGATGGAATTGATTGACTGACCCAGAGTCTCGAGGGTAAACAGGGGTTGGGAATACGAAGGGGTTGCTTCCGGTGTGGGTTCTAAAATCAGGCTAGTAGACCTACGACCAGACATAATGATTTGCAACAAAAAAAGCCAAAAAATTATCGCGTGAAATGAAAACTTAATTTTGTAATGGACAACACAAAACAATTCAAGAAAACAATGCGGACAGAGATATGATAAAAAGTAGTGCACCCAACAAGGGAAAACCTTTCCAAAATTAGGACTTGGAAAATTTTTGGTGGAGGAATCAAAACCCTATGAACCTGTTTGCGAATGTACTAAAATTGCATAAGATAAGCAAAAGCACAATAAACACTGAAAAGATCTTACCCAAAGTGATGGCAATCGTTGCTTCCTTGCTTTTGATGTGGATGGACAGAATTACCTCAGGACGAAGTAAGATATATGTGCTCTGACCCTACGCCGATCCAACTTGGCGGTGAGTTGGCTGGGGGTTGCTTACTAGCGGCATGGGGCCAATTGTCAATGGAGTAGTGGATGGCTGACAAAAGGGCGATGGCGGCGGCGGTGGCAGCATACGATGACGACGGTGTAGGAACAGGTGGCGACGGCGGCAGGCAGCTGTAGCAAGTTGCAGCGACAGCGAACAGAGGCAGCGGTCACAGACAGAAGCGGCGGTTGCGGACAGCGTACAACGGTAGCAATAGAGAACAGCGGCGACGGGTTTGGTGGAGAACGGTGGCTGGGCAGGACCTAACTCTAATGCTTTTAGGGTTAGGCTTCGATACCACTTAATGCCTATCTAAGGAATTAAAGAAGAAATATGGCTAAAGACTAAAAGGGAATAATTCTCATTCATCCATTGTGTCTCTACATGGACACAAATAGAGCCTTTATATAGGCTTCTAAAAGAAAGACTAAACGGGTGCTAGCCAATGTGGGACTAAACGACTTGACTTTACAAGAGCCCAAAAACGAGAAAAAGGACATAATAATATAAAGCATAATATAAAGCATGCTAATAAGGCCCAACTAATAATATGGCGATGCCTACGCCCATAAATGCGTAAAGGTGGGGCATGTCCTACATCGGATACATAAATAGGAAAACTATTTTTAACACTCCCCCTCAAGTTGGAGCATACACATCATGCATGCCCAGTTTGGAAGTCATATGCTTGAAAGTTGAAGATGGAAGTGGCTTAGTGAAGATATATGTCACTTGTTGACCAGTCCTAAGATGAGGGGTATGAATTTTTTGGAGAGCACTAAATCACGAACAAAGTGGCAGTCCACTTCTATATGCTTAGTCCTCTCATGAAACACCGGATTGCTAGCAATATGAATGGTTGTCTAGTTATCACACATGAGAGAAATAGGTGTCTCAACAGACACTCCCATTTCTGACAAAGCAGACACAACCCACTGTAGCTCACAACAAGCATGTGTCATGGCTCGATATTCGGCTTCTGTGATGAATCATGCTACCACATTTTGTTTCTTTCTCCTCCAAGTCACCAAATGTGACCCAAGAAACACACAATAGCCAGAAGTAGAGTGTCTATCTCCAACATCACCTGCCCAATCAGCATCAGTGAACCCAGTGAGTTTCAAGGATGTATGTGTGAGATTTTTCCCTGTAAAGTAAGTAAGGTCCTTCCCTAGAGATCCTTTAATATAACAAAGAATTCGGGTGACTGCCATCCAATGTGACATCTTAGGCGCACTCATGAACTGACTAACAACTCCAATAGTATAAGAGATATCAGGACGAGTAATTGTCAAGTAAATCAGTTTCCCTACAATTTCTATACTTTGCTGGATCAGAAAATTCACTGTCGTCAGAAATAGAAGGCTTGGTATGATAATCCATAGGCGTGGAGATAGGTTTGCACTGTGTCATGCTTGTCTCTACAAGGAGGTCAAGGACATACTACCGCTGAGAGAGGTTTGTGCCCTTCTTGGAACATAGAACTTCTATGCCAAGGAAATAGCGAAGATTACCCAGATCTTTTGTCCGAAATTGTGAATGCAGCCATTTCTTGAATTGTAGAATGTCAGTAGAGTTATCACCGGTGATGACTATATCATCTACATAAACAGCTAGAATAATAGTGCCACTTGAAGACTTATGCACAAAGAGTGAGTGATCAGTAGAAGATCGGGTGAACCCAAACTGTATAAGTGCAGCACTAAATTTATCAAACCATGCCCGAGGTGACTACTTCAGACCATACAAGGATTTCTTCAACTTGCACACTTTCTGACACTCCCCCTAAGCAACATACCCAGGAGGTTGCTCCATGTACACCTCCTCAAGTAGATCACCATGAAGAAAAGCACTATTGGCATCCAGCTGAAGAAAAGGCCAGTGAAAATGAGTAGCAACAGAAATAAGAATCCGCACAGAATTGAGTCGAGCCATTGGAGAAAAGGTCTCAAAGAAGACAACACCATGTGTCTGAGTGTAACCGTTTGCCACTAGACGAGCCTTCAAGCGATCAATAGACCCATTGGGTTTCTGTTTCACAGTTAAAACCCAGCGGCAGCCTGCAACAGACTTGCTAGGAGGAAGATCCACCAAATCCCAGGTAGAGTTCTCATGAAGTGTTGTCATCTCACTGTCCATAGCTTGGATCCAACCATCATGTCGGGCTGCTTCTGTATAAGAACAGGAACATTCGTAGAGTCAAGTTGAAGAACAAACGTGCAGGCTGCAGTTGACAAATGAGACAAGCAACAAACATTCGTCAAAGGATGACAGATAGTGCAAGACCGAACACCTTTTCGAGCTGCAACTGAAAGGTGTAAATCTGAAACTAAAGCATCAAGAGAACTCTCAGTAGAAATAGGTACCTCAGGAGTGTCAGACGATGAGGAGGCATGTTGTTAGACTGATTACGCTACATCCTCTTGGCGACGCCCTGCTCGACTGGTGTAAACTAGTGGAAAGATGGACGCGGTGATGGTGGTGGTGGTGGTGGTGGGGCACTATCTATAACACTCTTATCACATGGCACAAGGAGTGGTGGTTCTCTCTCACGCTCAAAGATGTAGTCACTCTCAGGATTGTGCTCCCCCTCACTCTAAACAGAGTCACTAAAGAACGGGGTAGACTCATGAAACGTAACGTCAGCCGACACAAAAAGACGACGAAGACGAGGACAATAACACATGTATCCCTTTTGTGTGGGAGAATATCCCAAAAAAACAATGCAACCTACGCGAGGAGATAGCTTGTCAGGTCGTGGATCAAACACGTGAACAAGCAGTGCATCCAAACACACAAAGAGGAACAGGAAAAGGTTGCTCGTCAGGTCGTAAATAGAGAAGGGGGTAGCCCCTTGTAAGACGGAAGATGGCTGATGGTTAATCAAAAAATAGGCAGTGAGAAGAGCATTAGACTAATATTTCTTGGGCATAGACATTTGAAACAACAGTGTATGTGATACTTCAAGTAAGTGGCGGTTTTTGCGTTCAGCAACCCCATTTTGTCATTTCAAATCCGTTGTTGCATTTAATCCTAACCTTACATTTAACTCTAAAGACCCACCCCTAAAAAAATAATGGGATATTTCACGGTCAAGATTTAATGCAACACACTGGAACAACGTCCTCGGAACAACAAATTTGGACCGCCATTTTGTTGGGGAGTATAAGGACAAGTCATCTGGTGAATTATGCCAACAGAATTACAGAACGTAGAAACAGCCTTTTGAACATATTCTAGGGCATTATCAATATGAAGAATCTTAATATGAGTATCAAACTGAATTTTTATTAACTGATGAAAAGTTTGAATAACATACGAGACTTCATCGTGAAATTTAAGTAAACCCAAGTCATGAGGGAGAAATTATCAATGAAAGACTTAAAATATCAAAAACCATTATAACTTGGCTCTTTAACCGGACCCCAGACATCACTATAAATAAGATCAAAAGGACGCTTAGAGCATTTCACAGTGCGACTCGAAAAAGAAATGCAATGATGCTTGCCTAATTGACATGACTGACACTTTAACAACTTTATTGAGGCTAAGCCTGAGACAAGCTTCTGAAGACACTGTAGGGATGGATGTCCATAGCGACAATGCCATTACAAGGGAGAGCAGCTGAAAACGGTGGATGTAGTGGATGGAATATGGCGAGCTGGGCGATCACCTTCAAAGAAGTAGAGATCACCTTTCCTAGATCCCCCACCAATCGTCTTCCAGCTCTTGGGATCCTATAACACAAAGAAAGTGTCTCCAAAGATTACCAAGCATTTCAAAGAACCAACAAACTTAGCAACACACATTAAGTTAAATGGAAAGTCTGGGACATAATAATGGACAGATTGTAAAGTCGAATTAGATGATGCTTGTACGGTGCCACATGCCTGGACTCTTCTGAAAGAACCATCAGCCTGTGTCACAGAAGAATGTGGGATATATGAGTTAGAGGAAGAAGCATAGATCGTATACCCATCATATGCTGGGAGGCCTGGAATCCACTACCCATGTAGAGGATGGATGAGAGGCAACAAGTGAAGTCCTCTGGTTACCTGCATCTGAAATTAAATTGACGGAGGCGCCAAGGGAAGCCTACTGGGTAGCCTGCAGAAGATGGTCATACTCCTCCTTAGAGATCGTAACATCTGATTGGACATGTTTACAACCTCCAGATGCAGATGCTCTGGATGAATTATCAGTATAATACGCAGCACCAATTGGAGGCAGACCATGCTTAGAATAGCATTTTTCTTCTACATGTCCAAGTTTCCCACAAAAAGTACATTTAGGACGATTTCCAACACCTCGTCCTCGGCTAGCACCTCGTCCTATTCCTTTGGTAGCAGGAGCAAGGAAAGTCTGATTCTCAGTGTGGTTTACTCCTGGAGTAGCAGAAAAGGATTCAAATGACGACTGTTGAATTCACACAAAGGCTTCTTTAAGACTTGGTAGTTTGTCTGTAGCCAGAATAACACGTAGCTGAAGCATACATAGGATTTAAGTCGGATAGAAACCTTGTTGTCACTAGATCATCTCGATCCTTCATCTGGACATCAGTCTTTAGTGACAGGTAAAAATTGAGTTCTTGAGAAATAGATTGGATAGTACCAAAATACTCCTCGAGAGAGCGACTATTTTGTTTCTCTGCAAAGAGGCGGTCATAAATTGTATAAAGACGAAGACCATTCTTCTCATGAGAAAAAATGTTTCTTTGCGGATTCCCATATTTGTTTGGTTGTACAATAGAACATGAATCTAGAAGCAATCTAAGGCTCCATGCTATTCCATTGCCATGACTTTACCAGCCCATTGTTTTTCCGCCAAGTAGTGTAGTCTTTGTTGCCTTCATTAGGAGGTTCAGACTCAATAATATCCACCTTCTCACAAGATTCAAGAACAGTGTAAATAGCATTCATCCAGAGGAGATAACTCTGTGAGTTAAGCTTGACGAAGTTATCTGAGATTGGTCATTATAGACCACTGTAGCAGAAGCAGATGGCTTTGCATCACCCGTATTGAGGTTGGATCGGAGTAGCAGTGGTCAGAGTGACACGGCGTGTGACACTCTAGACACGTTGTGTTTCCTTGCGCAAATAGAAGACAGAAGTGTTGACTACCTTGCACACGCCGTGTCTTATATTAGACGCACCGTGTCTGGATGGCAGTAGATGACAGAACCTTTCACACGTTGTGTCTTTAACGAGACACGCCGTCTACCGAGATGGAGGCGTAAACAGCAGTAGCTAGGATACGTCGTGTCTTTAATGGGACATGTTGTGTGCCAAGACGGAGGCATAAACAGTAGTAGCTAGGACATGTCGTGTCTTTAATGAGGCATGTCGTGTGCAGTGGCGGCAGATGTAGACCTTGATGGGAATTAGCTCCGTCAACAAGGTAAAAAACTCCGAAAAGACACACCGGAGAGAAGGATGACCCCGAGAAGACGTGTCGAGGGCGTCACGAGAATTAGCGTCGTCACTTGTCAATTGAGGATGTGAATCTAACGGATCAACAGCCCCTAAAGACTTAGGCACTCATCCACGTACGGAAACTACATGGGGAGGAATGAAGATGGGAAGGAAGTTGCTCCTCCTCTCTGTTGGATAGAACTAGGGTCTTCTCTTTCTCTCCTTCAAGCGGCCACTGTGCTTCTGAAGGAGAGGAGGGAAGACCAGCCCGGTGAGAGCCGGCACCAGCTGTGGAGACGGCGGCGGTTGTTCCCTACGGCGACGGTGGGTGATGCTAATGGAGAGGAGAAGAGAAGGAGAAGGAAGAGGGAGAGGGAGAGGGCGACGGCTAGGGTTACAGCAGTCGGACACGCTCTGATACCATGTGAAAGGATTTGGGTCAAAGCGATACCCGATTAGAGCATGCTTTCCTTTATTATATAGAGGAAGACTATTTACATAATAGACCCAACATGAAAAAGAAATAGTAAAGAGATATATATATAGGAAAACTATTTTTAACAGTTGGCAATAGTGAATCTTGTTAAAAGTATGATAACAAAGAGTAAAGGAGTCGTATAGTAGGGTCGAAGCTCACTTGCTAAAGGTTTTGTGCTATGGGTAAAAATTTGCCAAAAAGTCGCGATGAAGACCTATGTGAAATGCAAAAGTTTGTTCAAGAGGCCATCCAAGATTGGAAAATGACATGCCTAAAAATCTCACTTCAATATAACCTCTAGAATGAAATTAAATTACCTTAATTTGCTTTTTCATGATTAAATAATTGATCGATAAACAAATTATGTATCCACAAACGTATATCCACATCCTATATTTTTGAAAATCATCATTTCTCACTTTTTACCTATAGTCATATCTATGTAGGCGCTTCATAGGTCATTGCATATTAACCCTTAAGGCACTCTTGAGAAGTCTCAAAGGATTCTTGTGTTTCCATGTTTAAACATCATGGTTAGAGGGTTAAAAACAGGGTTCACCATCAATAAACACGTTGAATCCCGAGCAATGAGGCATAGATGGCAATTTATGGATCATGTCAACAACCAATCAATCAAATGACACCTAATGTAATTAGTTAAATGTATACAGTCTTGAGTTTAATAGGCATTGGGGGATCCAACATGGTAGAGGGTCATTATAATGGCCATATTGGTCACCATAACTTCATTACCAAGTTTGATAGCCCATAGAAATATGTATTATTAGAGAATAACAATTGAGGTGAATCTATGATTTAAAACTTCGGTCAAAAGGGCAAAATTTTGTTCGAAAAGTTGTTTTCAACGGGGACACGATATAGAGATGCACGTGTCTAGGGAGTAAAAGTTAGATATGTAATTTTGTTAAAAAAAACTAAAAATCTAAAAATTGAACTATAATGTATCATTTATTTGCATACAAGATATTAAATTTTTCATATATTATTGCATATATATATTTCCATGTAACTGAAATCCCCATCAAAACAGTGTTGTATCTTTTCACTCACATATACGTGCCCTACCCCACCCAATATCAACATATGATATAATTGCATAAATAGGTCCATACATGTATGTAGAACAATGATTTAAAAAGCATTCCAAGCATTTGTTTGAGCGCCAGCTTAAGTTGTACATCCCTCTGGCCACCTAAGTTTGGCCTTAGGCACCCGCCTGAGTAAGCCAACCAAAGGCGCCCGCTTGAGGACCTCCTAAAGCGCTAAAGCACCCTCCTTCTGCTTCAAATTGGGTACCTGTGTGGGTTCGTTTTTTAGGAATAGCGTTGACTAGGCCCTATTTCATCCAAAACTAAATCGGTTGTGGTTCAAACCACCTATAGGATAGTATGTATTATTATACTACTATCTAGTACTGATATAAAATGATACTATTGTATTGCGTGACTAAATATGTACTTATATGTTGTTTATATTATATGTGAAAAAAGTCATCTATGTCACACTATTGTATTGGATATTATGTACTAGTATGTTATATAATTACCGTCTAACATGGGTACTATTATCTTTATAGTGTAATACTTTATAATATTATACTTATATTAATACCAAGTAATTAGCATAATACTAATGTATTTTCTAACTATGTACTTATATATTAATGATATTAAATTATTGATCATATTATATACCTATTGTTTAATATTGTACTACTGCATAATATTGAGTATGAAGCAATATCATACTCAAGGTTGAAAAAAGCGTGAGGCGTAACGAGGCGTTTTTGCCTCGGCGAGGCGAGGCGGTCGAGGCGTAAGCCTCAGAATGTACCGAGGCGTATGATAAAATAAATAAAATATATATATGTATCATATATGTATATCTAATATGTCTATATATACAAGTTATATATATAAGTATATAACTAAATAATCAAATCACAAAACAGTATAGCACTGACGTGTAGCAGCAGCAACTTGGCTAGCAGCATCTGGATTAGCCACCAGCAAGGGCTGGAGCAGCCTAAAGATTGATGTTTCCTGTTTGCCTGGAGGTGGAGATCTTCTATTTGAATAAATACCACTTGGGCTGGGCCCAATAGCAGTCCAAATAGTACAACAAACCATCAGTTTTAGGTGGCAGACAGAGGCTTACGCCTCAGTTACGCCTCAGCGCCTCAGCGCCTTTTTACGCCTCTTGAAAAATGAGGCGTCCGCCTCTGCAAAAGTGACTGAGGCTTAAGCCTCGGGGTGTCCCTGAGTGCGCCACGCCTCGAGGCGTACGCCTCTAGCGCCTCAGGGCGCGCTTTTTTTTTCCATGATCATACTATTGAAAATTACTATGTATGCAGCAAATAGTGCTATATACAACATCTTTATATAAATATGTACTTAAGTATTAAAGTAATATATAATTGCTGCCCATAGTGCTATACTGCGGACTAATATTACAATACAAAATATACTACTATATGGTTATTGTTTATATTATAACATGGGTTTAGTATATGTATAAAAGTTCAGAAATATATGAATATTCATAAATATATACATATAAATAGAAACTTGATCATTCGTTATTTCAAAAAGCATCCATTAAGCGCCCACCTAGCGCTTAAGCGGCTACAAGGTCTTATCAGTCTGCCTTCTGCTTCACGCTTTCTAAAACATTGTTCCTGACTTAATTTCTTTATCTGGTCGTGCAAATTTTCTAACTACCAGAACAGATTTGTCGAAATTTCTGTCTCAGGACCAATTGAGATGACGATAAAATCGAACTTTACGACGAACTAATTAGAGAGTACAAGACAGACCGCCCACCCTTAGACCACACAAGCATACTGAAAACAAAAACCTATGAATAAGGTGAGCTCGTTTTGATATGAACAAGATGAACTCATTTTGGCAAGTGTTTTGGGCATTTGCCCTTCTTCTCTTCACACTCTCCTTACATATTACATCAACTAAGATAAAGAAGACCAAGCATAGAAAGGAATAATTATAGTAATGAGGATGAAACTCTCAAATTTATTAAAGGAAAGTGTGCATAACTATAGTAGTGGTGGGTGTATGTGAACATCAACTCTTCGCACTTGCTCCCACACAAGCACTATATGGGTCTAGCAAGCAGCATTTTCAGTATGCATATCTATGTGGATGGCCCACTTGCATTCATATCGTATCATTGTAGTAGTATGGGCAGGACCCCCCCCCACCCACCCACCAAGAAAACTGTATGGGTTTCGACCAATATATAGAACTCAGATATATAGGTTTTGTCTCTATCAAAGGTGGCTTGAATGGTACAGCGACGTTTACTATACCCTGTTCATCCAGGTTCAGCTCCTTGTCGGTACATATTTTTTTCCAAAAAAAAAGTAGATATGAAGACACTCTAAATCTCTTCTAGTGTTGTTTGTCTTTATTGTGCTTTAAAGTAGGGATGTCTCATTATTTTTGAATACTTGAGTTTTTTGTGAACAACATCTGTGTTGTTCTTTCTATATAGTTTTATTACTGTCTATTGGTCCTTTTAATTTTGACTAATACATTGTGAGGGTCTTCAAGTTGAGTCTTGATGTTCCTTCAATTATGTTATTGCTTTTATCTTCTGATTTGTTCACTCATCAGTGTCGCTTCTGGATTTAAATAGCATTACCAATATTCCAGTTTGGGTTGGTTGGGTTCCGGTTGAAGCTCGTATTATAATTCAGGTCTATAGAAAGGGTCTGATTTTCAACATATATGACATGTTTGCTAATGTAAAATAGTTAGTTTATGGATAATAATATAAAGGGCATGGCTATAACTTTAAAATAGTATAATGACCTAGATTGAATATAAATATTGACAAATTAATGTAAAGATTCGGGTTAAACAAAAAGTAATGAACCAAGTCAGTTCTGGGTCCGAATGCGCATCAAGACTGCTATAAATGAGGCAGTCAATTTTATATAAATTTTCAAATAAATATATTGAAAACAACCTAGTTTTAAAGGCTAAGAATCTGGTAAGGTACGAGTCTAGGTTTGGCTACTTGTTGGGCATCGATAGTGTTGGCGTACACGTCTCATCCTTGGTGCACTGTTACACATGCATAATTATACTCTTAAAAATAAGGCAACGAGCATTGAGCAACAAAAACAAAGTCCTGACTTGCCAATGTTGCAAGTGTTTGTCAGCACTAACATCATTCTATGGTCAAAAAAAATTAACAGTTATTTTCACTCTTCTAGTGTCTAGTGTATATGAAAAACAAGAGAAACACTATCATCATTTAATACTTCTCTTATTCATTGAGATTAAGAGGCAGCTGAAGTTTTTCATCTCTTTATTCATATCCAAACAAATGGATGTCTGTCCACAACTCGAAAAGATATTTGGTCATCCTTTATACTAATCAACCAATGCTGAAATATTGAGAATGAGGTGTTACATGAGTTATGTCAGCGTTTGCAACATTTTACTACATAAAACCCCATAGAATTCAATGTATTTACTATGGTTAAAAGTAAATTTCTTTTGCTGCTAGTTGTTGCTTTGGTTGGGTTCCGGTTGAAGCTCGTATTATAATTCAGGTCTATATAAAGGGTCTGATTTTCAACATATATGACATGTTTGCTAATGTAAAATAGTTAGTTTATGGATAATAATATAAAGGGCATGGCTATAACTTTAAAATAGTATAATGACCTAGATTGAATATAAATATTGACAAATTAATGTAAAGATTCGGGTTAAACAAAAAGTAATGAACCAAGTCAGTTCTGGGTCCAAATGCACATCAAGACTGCTATAAATGAGGCAGTCAATTTTATATAAATTTTCAAATAAATATATTGAAAACAACCTAGTTTTACAGGTTAAGAATCTGGTAAGGTACGAGTCTAGGTTTGGCTACTTGTTGGGCATCGATAGTGTTGGCGTACACGTCTCATCCTTGGTGCACTGTTACACATGCATAATTATACTCTGAAAATTAAGGCAACGAGCATTGAGCAACAAAAACAAAGTCCTGACTTGCCAATGTTGCAAGTGTTTGTCAGCACTAACATCATTCTATGGTCAAAAAAAATTAACAGTTATTTTCACTCTTCTAGTGTCTAGTGTATATGAAAAACAAGAGAAACACTATCATCATTTAATACTTCTCTTATTCATTGAGATTAAGAGGCAGCTGAAGTTTTTCATCTCTTTATTCATATCCAAACAAATGAATATCTGTCCACAACTCGAAAAGATATTTGGTCATCCTTTATACTAATCAACCAATGCTGAAATATTGAGAATGAGGTATTACATGAGTTATGTCAGCGTTTGCAACATTTTACTACATAAAACCCCATAGAATTCAATGTATTTACTATGGTTAAAAGTAAATTTCTTTTGCTGCTAGTTGTTGCCTTGGTTGGTAATACATAAATTCTTAATAGCTATCAAGTCAAATATACTATATTTTTATTTAATATACCACATCAATTAAGTAAATAGACACTAGTCATTGAGTATAAATTTGATAATTATTCATCCAACTCAACCCCCCATACCATAATTTCTGGATCCACCACTGAGTAGGGGAAATGTGTGAATACCAAGTCTTTGCATTCTCTCCCATTGTCTCTAATTCTACCGTGCTCCCATAATAAGACCTTCATCATTCAAAGAAAGAAAGAAAGGATATCATTTGTGATTTGTGAATCAAGGGTTACTGCATCCTCCTCGAGGCCCATCGCCCCCAACCCCCACCACCCCCTGGAAAGCTAGGTCCATAATAAAAGTTCACTAAGTCCACCATAGACCTTCGAGGGTGAATCAGACGCCTATCATAATCCCATACTGCAGTGCATGCTGACTCCGGCAAATTAGTTGGATCACTTACTAACAGACTAGGACAAGCAAGCAAACTCAAACTCCTAGCCATAAGGTTGGTAGACCCTCTGACAGCTCATCCACAGCCAGCTAGTCTTGCTACTTGTCAGCTGATTTGAGAATAACTATAATTCTTCCCTCAAGAAAACAACTATAATTCAGTCCACCTTGGAAGATTTCTGTACACATCTACAAAAACATAAGGTGAGAATAAGAAGAAACCTAAGAAATCAACGAAAAATAAAAACTTGGGCAACAAAATTCACATTTAGAAATAGAAAATAGTTTTGGACTCCTATGGAGTAGCCCTTAATTTTTCTGCCATTTGGAGCATTGATATGACAAATACAAGCCGTGGACAATCAGGAGACATGCATAGTTGCCAGTCACTAGAGCTATGTCACTGACAGTTTCTCAAAAAATGGCTGACAGGGATTACTGGAGAAATGGAGAGAAGAGAAACGAGTACAATCCAACTGACGCAAAAACGTGGTGATGGCTTTAGGTTTTGCATAGTAGAAGAACAATATAAAATATGAAGAATATAAGTCTTTAGTTAAAAGGCAACAAAAAACAGGGGATACAGTTGCAATCAAATCCACATGTGGATCGTCGATTGGTTTCAGCATGATCCTAGCGTTGAAATGCCTAGCCTTCTCAAAGTAATCCTCGAAGAGTAATTGCAGGGCCATCTTCCCAAACAGCAGGTCGTAGGCGGGAACCATCATGCTGCATTGCAAGACGGAAAACTTTTCTAAGTAAAACATTGGTCCCGCGCAGATAAAGAACTCAAGTTAGAAACTTATTTCTTAGTGACGAGTCCATACTGCACATGATAGAAACCAAGAAAGATCGATAATTTTATAACAGATGTAGGGCAGCTTGAATCGTGCAGGACCTAGTACGAGCAGCAAGCGGAGGGAAATCGAAGATGGGCGGGACCAGCACCATTGGCGGCGGAGGGGCAGCCTCGGGGAACAGCCAATTCCAAAACGTCCGCATCGCCGATAGCACTCGATGAAATGTCAAATCCGGTCACCAACCGGTGTCCTTTGCTAATGGATATTCCTCTTTCCTCGATGCTGCTCACAGTCTTTCAGTGAACCAAGTTGTTCAGAGTGAAAATGGCAGTAGGGAACTGAGTGCGGGCACCCGCGCCGTGGGGTGAGCTCCCGTCTGTCCCTCCGTCGTTCAAGTCGACCCGAAATTGTAGGCGTTGTGGCGCGTTAGCCTGGTAGCTAGGCGGGCGCTTCGCGGGGATGGACTACGTTCATATTTTAGTAAAAATAATTACAGCTCTATATTGATGCTATATAGCAAAAAAATGGAAAATTATAAAGTAGTTTGTTTAGATTAATTAATAAGCGTGTGGGAGGTATTACATTTTTTATTTGTACTACTATTATTACAAATTGGTCCTTATATTTTAATAAAGAAGTTCATGATGCATATGTTTATGCCTAGTGATATATGAAGGGCATGGGAGGAATTAATGTAACTTTTCAAATTACATACTTATTTTTGTGTAAACTAATAAAGTTATATGGTGTTGTTGGTGGGTCCGATGCAATTTTGCTCTAGTGTTTCAAATTACAAATTTGTCCCTATATTCTAATAAAGAAGTCCCATGATGCATATGCTTATGCCTAGTCATATATGAAGGGTATGGGAGATTTTCAATGTAACTTTTCAAATTACAAAAAAAAAATGTAAACTAATAAAGATAAAAATGAGTGTTGTTGGTGGGGTCGGATGCAATTTTCCTTTAGCTTAACAAACTAAAAATCATCCTTGTCTTGTTGTATACATAATAGTCCATGGAAAGCGTTTAATGTTTATCGTTAGTTTTTCGTATAACAAATTAGTCGTTGTGTATTGTAATAGATTGTATGTATTGTAATGGGAGTCATCTCCCATTAGTATTTATACTGCATTGTGATGTCTTTTTATGGCTTCTAGGGTGGGAGTGCAGGGAACTAAGGGTGGCAAAGGTGGGGAGGGTGGGAGTGTAGGGAACTAAGGGTGATGAAGGTGGAGAGGGTGGGAGTACAGGGAACTAAGGGTGGCAAAGGAGGAGGTGGAAGATTTGGTCACTGAAATGTGCCAACATTGGGAAGTATTTGTCTTTTCTATGGACATATGAAAGTCAAGGTCGATTCCCTCTTCATTCAGTTCTTTTCTTTTTATCAATATTCATCGATGACTTCTTTAATATTGTGTCAGATACAAGTTGAAACAATATATAGCATGTATTTTTTCTTTTCTACTTACCTTACAACTCAGTTATCTATTAGCTCCAACCTTGTCTCTTGTATTTTCTTTGACTAGACAAAGTGATGCGGTAACTCTGTTGTGGTCTCTAGAGTAGATTGTTTTAAAGTCCTTTGCAATGTATGGGTTTATGCCAAGTTTATTCATAAATCTAGGAAATAATTAATGTTTCGAAGATTGTAGCATGCTGACATGCTTATGATACCAAAGTTGTAACAGACATTGGACAAATAAAGATAAGAAAATATAACAATAGTTTACAAAAATATAGAAATCCTAGTTTATGCTAGGTGGCAAATGTGTTGAATGACCTATTTTGTATTCATTAGAAGTTAATACTATTTGTTGATGTCATATCGATGTTTGAGTAACTCATATGAGCATATGCATCTTGTAATCAAATTACATTCACATTGTTTCATCCTTTCAACATGGAAGCTCTAGTCTAGATAAATATTTCTTTAGAAGTTGTTACTTTTCTCCTTTAGTTCTCATTCTAACAGGTGACTAAGGAGACTTAGAGATTCACTTTTGTATCTTTGGTGATTAGCATGTCAATCTAGCTACATGGGTCAATGGGGTTCTTTTGGTTGGTGACCAGAACTTTTTTCACAACTATAATGAGTGGCACTTTAAAGAAGAGCACGAAAAACTTAAATTCTCGATAGTGCATATGAACGTAGCATTCATCACGTACCACCTTGACATCTACACATGATCCTGGTTGGTTACTCCTTCAACAGAGGTGCCACACAGGGTGAGGTGATTGCTCCAACTTATATTGCATATGGTGTATCTTACACTAAAAGCTTGTCAAGTGGGGAGAATTGATGATAGATTGTCTGGATTACGCTATCAAGCATTCAGATTTTATCCCTTTCACTTGTGGTAGCCTCAATCACAAGTATTCATTTTATATCGCTATAACTACATTCGACACTACAACTTGAATGGATCTAATATGATCACTACAGGAAACTATAACAATAACGATGGAAAATGTTTGTCGTAATTGGGAAAAAATTGGTCGTTATATCTATTAAGGATGGAAAAAATTAGTCGTCGTGTGTCGTCATTATTGGTCTTGCCGTTATTACATGTGACGACAAAAAAATTCATTCCATCGTTAATATAAATAACGACAGAAAATTGATGTTATCGCTAATGGATATAACGTCAACTTAAACTGGTTGTCATAGTTGGTAATCACGACAACATATTTCTATTGTAAATACCAATAATGAAAAATTTATAAGTACTCCCATCAAGGTTTATTGGGACGAAAAACTCTGTCGTAAATAGTTATAACGATACATAATATTTTTATATAATTTAGAAAATTGATGTATGATATATTATATAACATTATTTCTTAACAATATCCATCCAATGTACACAATTGAACAAATCATGGAAAATTCACAAACTCTTTCCTTTATTGTATTGAACAAAATTTTGATGTACATATTGGAGGGTTTGAGCCTTTACCACCTTGAACAAATTACCAAATACAATATAAAAACAAACTTCATTTGTTATTATACAACTTATACAATTATAGATCATGTCCATATCTAAACTCTCATGCCTAGGTTGCACCCTGTGCGCAAGTCACTACAATAAACCATCGATCTCGACCTCATCTCAAAGAAACACCAAGTAACACACCATCTACCAAATACTTTTCAGTAGACTTCCTGGCAGAAGCTCCAAGACACCATCCATTTGCTGACATGGAGCGTTGGTTCGTTTCTGATCCTGAAACACCATCCAAGTGACCCAATTAAAACTCAAATGAACAAAAAATGTAAGAGTCACTATAGTTGTCCATGTGTAAATGGACCACAGAATCTTTTACTCATCATGGTGATTGATATGAATGAAGTTATACTGAAATAGAGAGCAGCACAAGCAAAACTATTATCATCATGGTAGGAATATATATAACCATACGACAGAATGAAGGGATCAGAAGACAACAGCAGCTAACACGCCAACAGGTCGGCCCAAAAGCAAACAGCAAACGAAGCATAGATAATTAAGCTAACACGCCAGCAGGTCGGCCCAAAAGCAAACAGCAAACGCTAGCTCCAACAACAGACATCATCAGACAAAAAATGCAGATCGTCCCAGAAGCAAGCAAGCTATCAACTTCTTCACAGAAGATGGAAAAAGGCGAGCAACCACCAAATAAACCACCTTTCAAAAAACCTCGCTGCCAAAATGACCAGGAGCAGGATAGGACAGACCAAAAGCATATAACCAGCCCACAAAACTCCAAAGAAAATAGCCATCAGCAATGCACCAGCAACGAAACAGTTGGGAGAGGGGAGCCTCACAATCCAGAGGATGGATACTCAACCTTCACTAATAAGATCATCTCAAACAGCAGCTAGAACACAGCAGCCAGAAAACAACCACCTCTCCAGGCTATAGACAACCAAACGGATAAAGCCAGAGAGACTCTATGGCAGGTGGATCGCCACCTTCACCCCCCGAGTCATCAAGAGAAGAACAACATAACTGAACCACCTAATAGCAGCACTTGAAAGCAGCAGCCTACATCAGCTATACTCATCCCCAACTATTGCCTGCATCATTGAGAGTGAAATCATTAAATAAAGGGGTAATCGTTGTGACAAATAGGAGAGAAATAAACTAATCAATAGATTTATAAATAAAAAACGTTTAGATAAATCCACATTGAGAACAACAATATTCATGAAACAGCCAAAAATAAGACCAATCAGACAATGTAGTAACTTTAAGACACAGCAGCCACAAAGCAAAGTCAGGATAACATTTCAGCAACAAAACCAAATAGGGTGACTAGGATTCAAATCAATGGTAATACCAAGAAACTCAACCTGTTGATAGAAAAAGTTCAACCTATATATTCAGAAATACTACTGAAATTCATCACGAAAATTCTCAATCTGCTGCCACAAAATCACACATTGAATCATAAGAATTCATAGTTCTCAGTCTGGACTTCAAACGAAATAGCAACAATTTATCATAATACAAAAGAGAGACATACGTGGATTTAATTACCCCATCTTAGACGGACAAAGAAGGAAAATACCAAGCCCCACCATATGAGTAACATGGTAGATAAGAACGGTAATATAACAAATAAGCAACCAAACTGAAAAACAATATATGCATTCTATCTAAATTTGCTTAAACAAAATTACCAATAAAAGAAGTTTAGAGAGCAATTTGTGAACAATCAATAATATGGCAAAAATTTAGAGCATTAATAGTTGTCACTCCGCAAAGATTTAAGTGTTTTTAATTTGATGTCTACAACTCTTTTCTAACACCTTGTATCAACATGACAGACACACACATCAGCAGAATACAAGAGAAATAGATAAAATTCTCTACAGAATCAGCCTATAAACTGCTGAAGGAGGATGGGCATGGAAGAAGGGCGGGCTGCTGGGAGAGGCTGTGGCAGGGCAGATGCCCGAAAAAAGTCAAGTTGTTCTTCTGGCTGGTGCATATCCTTACGAACTCGAGAAGACAACACCACCATCTCACTATTGATGCATTATGCCCCAGATGTTTGAAGGAGGAGGAGTCATCCTTACATGCGCTTCGTGACTGCCCAGCGGCTAAGGAAGTGTGGCATAACAACAGAATAGAAGAGGACATACCAAATTTCTTCATAGGGAATCTGGAGACCTGGATGAGACGGTGTTTGAAGACAGATTAATGAGAGGATATCTTAGGGGAGGAACTCCATTGATCACCTATTGCACCATGTTTCTAAATCTTAAAAGATCAAGAGATGTTGAATTTGCACAACAACCCTATTATATATAGACTTCCACATCATCTATCATGACATACACATTTCTTGAGGAAATTAAGATTCCCAATCCTGATCACCAGTGGAAAGCAAAGATCTGCAGTCTGAGCATGGGATGTTGCAAGTCACATGATGGGTTTATGCCTTCAATAAATCTAACTCTACAAGAGACAAGAAGACTCCAAAATGAAAATCTATAAGTTTGTATAATAGGATTTGACTCTCAAATCTAGATTCCAAGTCAAAATTTTAAATTCTTAGAATGTCACAAAACCAAACCGTGCTGAAATTACACTAATATATAATTTTCTTGAAGAAATGAAGCTACAACATGTAGATATAAATGAGCATAAAAATTTGAACATGTCTACTTCTTTAGCGTCTTCTTCAACCATCATGACGAATGCTTGGCAAAATCCCAATGATCAGAAGAAGAAGATCATGAGGATTGAAACTTTGCTCACATCAAGATGAATGATGTTGGTAGACCATATGTGGCATGAAGAGAAGTTGTTAGACTACACCTCCATGCCAAAAGCAGCATCCTAGTGACCAGTTGGATACACCCTAACAGTAGTAGATGGATCCACTGTAACCACCTACCCTTGCGGTTCTAGAGTGAATACTAGATCCTCCATGGAAAAATCACTCATGACTACATTAGGATTACACTAGGCTCCCTAGAAATCCTAACTCTATCCATATATTGGTGGTATACTTGAGCAAAGGAGTCTCTGACACTGCTCATATTAGCATAATGATCTTGAAAGGACAAGGTCCAACCATGATCCATCTAGACAAACCTCCCATTTCTAAGTCACAATAAGATTGCAATCATGAAAAGTCATAAAAACCCTAGGCAACCATAGGCGAAGAGGGAGGAGTCTCAGGGTGAAGATCTTACATAGGAGGAGGTGGACATAACAACTCATATCCATATTTGGTTTTCTCCTTAGAGGAACCATAATCAATCACTTGTGAAGAACATATGCCAAACTATTATGGTCAAGCAAACACATCAGAATAGAAGATAAAACCTTACCAGAGGAGCGCATGCCAGATGATAATATGCCTCTTGTGAGAATGACAATGGCTTACCATTTCAATAACACCACTCAAGATACACAAAATATTCTACTTTTCATCCTATTATCTCATGTGCATATTGATTGATCTCGATGCCTAAAGAAACCAATCTATAAAACGGTCAAAAGGAAGGTATTAACCATCATTCAGGTGATGAGTAGCACACTTGACCATGTGTAAGACATCCCCATAGGGTGGCTCAAACTGGACCCTACATGCATGCAAAGACAAAGTAGAAAATTTGGCAACACATGATGTACTCACCTCTCTAAGCTAAAACCTAGAGAAAATCTTGAATCTAATCTAGAAAGCACCAAACAAACATGGAGACAGCTAAAGCACATCCATATGAATTAGATAGTACCATAGAAAAGTTCTATGCAAACCTATCAAGACATCATCCTCTATATCTTGCCTCTCCATTGCTTGTAAGATACCATGTTGTCGTGTCTAGATCAATGATTATAAGTGAGTAGATTAGCATATAGATAACCTCATGTGCCACTCAATGTGACAACTCTATTGAGATAGGAATTCTCATATCCCCAAATATACAAGGAGAATATTATTTAAATAGGTCAAAATAAATATTTTAATATAAGCAACAAAATAAAGAAAAATGCATACCTCAATCAAGCCCACAAAGCCACTACAACTCTTGGTATCCCTGAAAATTCTGTTCATGGAGCAATCATCAAAAAGGCATCTCCTCAGATGCATCAATGGGTGGGTGTATACATCTCCATACCAATTAAGAGAAGGAACTACCTCCAAGTCAAGTAGATCGATGAACCAACCAATCTCTTCTACATTCCCAACATTCCTACCAAAAAGGCAACTAGTAACTAGCACAAAAAAATGACCTAACTCACAAGGAAAATAGAAAAGGATGACTACCACCTCATAGTTTCCTATTCATACGAATAATTTCTGTGTAGATTGAAATTGAAGAGTGATAGTCAATATGTTTCACTTGGTAAACATGTTTTAGGGTCTCATAGTTCTCCAAATAAAGGATGCACCACAACATCCAACTGGACATAGGAAAATGGATGGAAAGGTTTTCATTAGATCAGTCTTAAAACCAATCAGGACTAGCCATTAAAAATATTAACAATTTTAATAAGCATATTCAAGTATCTATTTGTTCTTTAAAATTATGACAAATAAAATTTAATCTAGACATATACTCACGGGCGTACAACAGACACTTTGGAAGCATTGAAGAAGTCAGGAACAGATCCACAACTTAAAGGGGGCATGAACTTGTGGAAGACCTGAAAATGAATGATAACATGCATGTGAGATGAAATTGTGAAGGATGATGAAACATCAGATTGTCGAGGTAGGGTATTATCACCTTAGGTTATATATTTCTCTCTACTCTGAGAAAATTCTCCATGAAATTTCGGTTCACGCACTTGATCTTTTCTGTTGTTGGTCTTCCACTCAACCACTCACATACCAAGCAATATAACCTGATTTTAGAGTTGTAACTTTGCTTTTAGCATGACCTCTTCTTTGAACTCCTATAATCCCAACACAAAGGTCTTGGATATCTTGTTTGTCAGGTGCAATGGGAACCTAGTGCACATGAAAATGCATAGAAGTTATATTATAATGCAAACCTTGTCAAACACATTGGTCATTGGGAACATAACTTGCATTTCCATTTTTGTAGTCCAACAGCCTGCACACACTGGCAGGTCCAACAACCCAATGTTTCAGTAACTTGATTTTGTGCAGTAACTTTACTGTCAATATGACATTTGGCTTGAACTCCTATAATCCCTGCATAAAGGTCTTGGATAGCTTGTTTGATAGGTACCAATGGGAATGTAATGCATATAACAATGCATAAAAGCTACATTGTAACACAAACCTTGTCAAACATATTGGACTTCACAGCTTGTATCTGAGTTGTTGAGCCAAGGAAGCTGACATGTGGTGGGTTGTTGTCGTGGCCTGTATCATTACACAAAATAGAAGTTAAGAATACAAGAATGATCAATTAAGACTAGAGTTATAAAATATTTAATATAAATAGACAAAATATAAATCCTGGGGCGATTTGTCTACCCTCTAGGAATAGCCAAAAGTACAAGTTGGGCTATTGATTTTAGATAGGGGAAAGATGGGTCATGCAAAATGATTTCTTAATAACATCTCTATATGCAATTCTCAATTGCAAATGTTGACATTGTCTTGGGAAGTAGCATAATGATTTCTGGATTCTTAGTAACTTATATACGTGTATGTTGCATACCTCTTTCAGTTTATGTCCATCCTCTTTCTCCATTCTTCTTTGTCCCTTATTCATTAAGAAAATATAAAAGAAAGCAGAGTTGAAAAATACTAGTAATTGTTTTCTAAGAAGGTAATAATATATAGAGATGGAACCCATCCTCTTATAATTTAATATAACACTCTGCTTGACTTTTCACTTAAGTCATTGATCCACTCTCAATATTGCTTTTTGTTCCATTTCATGTGGATCCATGGAACATTGTTAACACATTATTACATATGATTGAAAAGAATGACAAATGCTAAATGATAACAACCCCTCATGGGTTACATACAACCAATTTGTAATCAAAGTGACACAACCACATTCATACTATGGCATTAGCTTAACCACAATCTAAACATCACTATCATTGGCCACCTCCCACGGGACCAAGTGTGGGGCCTACAAACCAACATATACAGAAAATAAACCAGTGTTATACTTATAAAAGATATAATTGATTTTCTCAATAAAACTTCACCAAACCAGTCTAGTAAATTAGCTACATCACAGCTGAGCAACACGAAATATAAGAAAAGGTGGAGAATGTCTAGAACAATAACATATAAACAACAACGAAATATAAATATTAACAAGCTCTTCCTTCATAGCCTAATATGTTCCAGCTTAACCATATGATGGGATCCAAATGGTTAATAGAATTGGAGACTCCAATTCCTACAAGATAAAACAATAAAGTAGTTAGTTTCATTTCACCAATAGATATGTGTAATAGAAAACTATGATATGCAAATATATATACTATAAATAATACAATGGCAACAAGAAACGTCATCAATTGGTGAACTGACCTCATAACTAATTTGAGGTATCATCATCTGAAATAGCCAGAGAAAAGGCACAACCATCATCATCCTCACTAAAATCCAAAAGTTCCTGAAATTTTTGATTGCTGATTATCCTATATAGTGCATTTTCCACATTTTCCAAACGTTTTTGTGTGGCACACTTTCCATCTTCAACTATTTTAAGAGATTTCTCTTGTACTTTCAAAGCTTCCTCCTTGTCTTTCAATGCTTGGTCTTTTGCTTTGAGTTCATCAAGTAAGGCATTCTTTGTTTTGTATGGTCCTCTAACATCTCTTGGCTTTACACCTCCACCATAACAGGATATGTATTTCTTTGTCTTTGATTCTCCATACACTTTTTCGGCGACCTCAACGGGGCGAAGGGATGGCTCTGCTTGTTGGATGGTTATGATTTTTTCCTGAATCAACAATTTATGTTAGTAACTAATGGACCGAAAATAGATATTTTTTTCTTACTTACATGAACTTGAGATGACTCCATAGTAGCTAAGGTATCACCCTTCTTGTGGCTTTCAAAGTACATTGTTCCCAAGTCAGGTGGGTTCCCATCTTTTCCTCCCTATAGTACAACAAAAAAGTTATATGCATACCTAGAGACAAAGTATAGCATAAAGAGAAAATTAAACAACCTTCTGCCATGATATTTCTCTAAGAGGCATGCTACCGGTGTGATGAAGTAACTTATTGTTCAGCCCTTCTCTGTTTATGGAGTTTCTCTTACTCGATGCCTGCATTTAGTATAATGTGCATATCGATAGAAGAAAAAAAAGAAATATAAGAACAAATAATTTGAATTGATGTAAAGTTTTATAATAAAAAGGTCACCATAAACTTTTCACTGTGAAAAATCTCTTTCACAAGCCATTCCCAATCACTATCAACTTCAATTGCCATAGGTTTCTTTGATAGTTGTTGTTGCATGTCCAACCCCTTGACAGTTTCATGCATTGATGCCCTCCACTTTATCCATAATTCTTTCAAGTGTTTTAAAGTGTGAGCTTTGTGTTCCTCCATGTGGTCATTTGAGAATTTATCCTAATACATGTTTAATTACACAAGAACATCAATGCATCATGGATGTTTGTCAAATGATTATAACAATAAAGTGTAGAAGATATTACCATAACTGCAGCCCACATGTGATCTTTTTGTCTGTCTGTAACTTCATTCCAAGAATGCACTTTGATTGGACAAATATTCCGATCACGAACAATCCTGCCCAAATGTCTACTCCACACCTTATGATTTTTTCCAACAGGGCGACCTTGATAGAATGTAACATCTATCTTGGCACCTCCTCTTAGTCTAGCCACTTTTTTACATTTGTTACGTCCTCGGCGTCTGACTGCCTTTTCAGTGGCACTGGCTATATTCAGTAATAAAAAATAAATAAAACAAGTTAAGGAATGTCTGACTCAACCCCTTGAATCTGCTTATTATGAATAAAGGAAAGCGAACCTACATATTGAAATATCATTGACGACATTAGTGGACATCAGTTCGATCTCCATGTTCTGTTCTGGTTCAATAGGAACTTCTTCAAGAGGTGTAGGATCAGCTTCAGTTCGTGGGGAAGGAACATTTTCAGTTGGAGGAGCATCACAGTCTTGTGGTGGAGAAACATTTTCAGTTGGTGGAGGAGTAATTCTTTTTGACATGGGAGCCATTCTAGATTGATCATGAATATTGCTTTGTTTGGAAGTCAAGTTGTTCAAAAAGGATAAATGATTATCACATGACTCCATGTAACCACGGCTTTTGCTACCTCCTATATGATTCAACAAGTGACTCTTAATTTGTAATCCATGATTACGTCCTTTCCCAATTACTACTAATTGTTGTGGTGAGATGAACTTCTTAGCATTGGACTTAGCCATTGGATCTTTCCCATTTCTTGATGTGCTAGCAGCCAACTTCCTACAAAACCGTCAAGCTAGTTGTCAATATAATTGCTTGCATAAATCAGTATAAATGAAATTATAATTGCATAGAATGTAACAAGGAATAATAGAAGGGAGGTCCAGGAAGTGTGGGATACTGCTCTCTATGATTCAGAGAGCATGTATAGATAGTTGTTTTGTTCTGTACAACTCTCTTTTTTGTTTTTTTCTTTTCTGTTGTGTACATATTTTTACATAGTTTCAATAAAGAGGAGCAAGCTGGTTACCACAAAAAAAACATTGTAATGAGATACGAAAAAATAAGTTTGACTATTATAATTGTTACACGTTTAGAAATACTTAAAGAGGAATAGTAATCTAGTTAACACTATGAAATAAGCATTGGATCATCATGTGCATCATTTGTATCATCAACTAGCTCCAACTTGTCCCCTGGATCGATCTTTGTCACAATATGCCACCCCTTATTAATCTGATCATTCACATAAAAAACTTGAGATGCTTGAGTTGCTAATATAAATGGCTCAACAGTTTTCCAAATACGCTTGCAATCAACACTCGTGAATCCATACACATCAGTCTGTACTCCTTTAGCAACATCAAACCAATCACATAGAAATAATACCACTCTCTTACTGCCCAAATATTGCAATTCTATAATCTCAGTCAGTTGTGCGTAGTAATCTTTGCTAATTCCACTACCATCATCACCAACCACGGTTACCCCACTGCATTGTGACCTTGATCTTTCATCATGAGACTTAGTGTGGAACCGATAACCATTCACTATATAGCCATAAAAACATTTCACGCATTTGAGTGGACCACGTGATAATGAAAGCAACTCATCTGTCTTCTTGCTTTTATCATTCACATGTTGACCTCCTATCTAAAAAAAGATAGTTAGTAGAAAAAATAAATCAAATTAGTGTGTATACAAAACCATATTGAACAAATCAGACCAACTTACTTTCATCTTAAACCATTCTATGAAATCCTCATTTAAATCCTTAATAGATATTTGATCTGGATCAACTCCTTGAGCTTGATAATATTCTCTAGAATAAATTGAAAATGCATGTGATGAAGTTAGTAAACAAAATATAAATCTATCAGCAAATGGCTCAGCTACACAATTCAAGAATCACGTACTCAATGAACGGCTTAACTTCCTCACAATTGTTTAAGATGTATATGTGAGCTTTCTCCCACTCAACTGCATCAAGATCCCTTGTTGTTCCACATCCTAATCCCCTTCCCTTGTATGAAAATACAGATAATGTTGCACATTCATTGACATAATCATCAAAGTTTCTATCAAGACGATTGAACCTTGTCTCTACAGTATGCAAATATCTGGAACAAAGATTCATGCATTCTTCTGCTATAAATCCTTCTGCTATGGAACCCTCTGGACAACTTCTGTTGTGAATATAGGACTTCAATGTGTACAAATATCTCTCTATCAGATACATCCAATGATCATGAACGGGCCCACACAACATAGCCTCATGTGATAAATGAATAGGCAAATGTATCATCACATCAAAAAATGATGGTGGGAAAATTTGCTCCAACTTACAAAGTGTAATTGCAATTTGAGATTCAATTTGCTTCAGATCCCCCATATGTAAACATTTGTTTCCCAAAACCTTGAAGAAACGTGACAACTCAAGAAGTGGTTCGTAAACATCCTTAGGAACAAGGCCACGCAATGCAAGAGGGAGTATGTGGTGTAACAAAATATGATGATCATGACTCTTCAATCCTGAAAGTTTGTTTTCTTTAAGATTCACACACTGGGAAATGTTTGAAGAAAAACCATCTGGTACCTTTATATCCTTCAAAAATCTTAAAAACCTACATTTTCCGTCTACAGATAATGTGAATGATGCATCAAGCAACACTGTTTTCCCTCCAATTATCATTGGGTGCAACTCTTGCCTAATATTCATTGCTTGCAAATCTAGACGAGAGTTATAGTTGTCCTTTGTCTTATTCTTCACATTCATAAGAGTTCCAAGAATACTATCACATATGTTTTTCTCAATGTGCATCACATCTAAAGTATGTTGTATCAATAGATCTTTCCAGTATGGAAGCTTAAAGAAAATGCTTTTCTTGTTCCAATTATCCCCTCTGCTATTGTGAGATACCTTTTTTGAACATTTGCTAAGAATATTCCCTTCCAAACTTTGCACTTGAATGAGGACATCATCACCACTTAGTGGTGTAGAGGGTGTGCCCTTCTCGATCGTGCTATCAAATGCAAATTCTTTCTCCACCAATGATCCAAAGGCAAATAACGCCTATGACCCATAAAGCATTCCTTTCTACCATTAGTTAGCCTAATCGAATGAGTACCCTTATGGCAACACAGGCAAGCAAGTTTTCCCTTGGTACTCCATCCAGATAAAATCCCATATGCAGGAAAATCATTGATGGTCCACAACACAGCAGCACAAAGATTAAAATTTTGATGTGTAGTTACATCAAATGTTTGTATGCCATTATTCCAAAGCTCCAATAATTCATCTATTAATGGTTGCAAATAAACATCAATACAATTACCTGGACCATCAGGACCTGGAATCAGCATGGACAAAATGAGATTTGTTTGCTTCATGCACATCCAAGGAGGCAAGTTGTACGGAATAAGAATAATGGGCCAAGTGCTATATGATGACCTACAATTGTTGAATGGTTGAAAATCATCACTAGCAAGGCCTAGTCTGACATTCCTGGGCTCTGCAGAAAAAGTACCATGAAGCTCATTCAACTTTTTCCATGCCAAGGAATCAGCCGGATGATGTAAATTCCCATCATCTTCTTTATCGTGATGCCACCTCATTAGTGAAGATGTTTTTGAGGACATAAACAACTTTTGAAGGCGGGGCTTTAGTGGGAAGTAATGCAAGATCTTTGCTGGTACTTTCTTGCCATTTGCTTTTAATTTCTCTTCCCCATTGGGCTTGTCATACTTCCATCTTGAAGTATTGCAAATTTTGCATTTATCAAGGCCACGGTCTTCCTTCCTGAACAACATACAATCATTCACACATGCATCTATCTTGTCATATGAGCAACCAAGATCTTTAATTGTCTTCTTTGCTTCATAATAAGAGGTAGGTAAGGTTGAATCACCTGGGAATAGTTCATCTTTCAATAATTCAAGTAGCAATGTGAAAGAATGATTACTCCATTTTCCAAGGCTCTTGAGATGAAGCAATTTTACCAAGGCAGATAATTTTGACCCCTTTGATCCCTTATAGAGAGGTTGATTGAGGTCGTCCAGCAACCTAAAAAACCTTTTAGCCTCAGTATTAGGTTCCTCTTCATGATCATCGTGGTTGGAATTTCCCATTCCACCATCATTCCTATCAAAATTATGTGAACTAGGGTGCATTTCTTCAAGAAGATCTAGCATCTCATCATCATCTACATCATTATCCCCTTCATCGTTATTGACTAAAGTATCTAAATCAGACTCACTTTCATTTCTCGTCTCACCATGATGATACCAAAGAGTATAACTGCTCAAAATACCATAAACCATCAAGTGTGTTTTCACCACATCACGTGGGATAGAAGAAGTATTAACACAACGAACACACGGACATCTGATTTTATCTGCACCAATTTTTTGACATGCATAGGTAAGAAACTCTTCAACACTGATTTCATATGATGGATCATCAAGCCTATCATCAACAAGTCTGATCCATTCCTTATCCGGTGCCATTTTCTACAAAGAAGAATTCATGTTATTGTTTACAAGCCACATAATACAATTATTTCTTGTTGGTGATAAATATAAGATTTCTTTCTCTTATTGGTTACCTTTATAAAAAAAGATCAAGATGTATAGCATGCAGCTCTATGCCCGAGTCCTTTGGGCATCTATACATTCAATGTTTAGCACTTGGGTTATGCAACACCTTGAAAAGTAATAAGGGAGTTAAGATAGGGTATACACATATATATCATGCGACCATGATGCAGGAAGTAAAAATAGTTTTCCAATTTCGTTGTTGCAGACCATGATGCATGAAGTAAAAAGTCATATCATTCACTATTGCATAGAGGAGTGTGACTTGTTTTATATCCACTCGCATCATGTTTTTGTGAGGTATGACGGAGGATTTATCAGGGGAAAGGGTTGAACATAAACAAAGTTAGAGGACAAAGTGCAAGAAGACACCACCAATGCAATCCCTTCTTAGTCCCCCCCCCCTCCGGCATCTTCCCTACCCCCTTCTATGCACTCTCTGCCTAGAAAGAGACAGGTGGCCCAACTTGACACACCATGATAGCTCTTAGAGGATGAAGAGCAAGAAGAAACCACCAATACAATCCTTCCTCCCTTTCTCTCTTTTCCTGCCCATGTTATATAATACATCAATATCACCTTGGTAACTATTATTTTCCTTAAGTTGTATGACCCTTTCATGTAGCAAACTCCTAGATTCATTTCTCGGGGATAGTCTCACAAAGTTTGTAGACTACATAGAGCTGTCTAGCTATGGTCTCAAACAAAGTGCTCGTGCTTAGTTTGACAAACTGATATCCTTTTTAAGACATGATTGTGACGATCCCACTCTAATCACATGCTCTTTGATAAAACTAGTGAATTTGTTATTGTTGTTCTACTTTTAAACATTGATGACCATCTCGTATCGGAGTGATGTCGGCATTCAAACAAGTATTCATGCAAGCATTTTGTTACAAAACGCCTTGGAATATTATGATATTTTTCTAGGCATTAGAGTCACATGTAGTGCATCTATATTCGGCCTATCCAATGTTCTTATTCTTCTCAGTGGTACTGGTATACTTGGGATCATACGGACAAAAACACCTTTTAGCACCAATATTCCCTAGGACGGTGATTCCTCTCTGGCCTTCCCGAATAGGCAAAGATTATGCATGACACTAGGTAAACTTTTCTATCTCATTGTGACTCGTTCTGATGTCATTAGGGTTGTGGTGTTGTTACCTTGATAGATCAAGTTTGTGTCATTGGAATGTTTTATACCACATTCTTCTGTATCTTAAAGCTGCCCTAGGAAACGATTGTACTATCCAAAGGATGGTCACTATAAAATCACATGCTTCTATGTTGGAAGTAAGATAGACAGAAAACTAACATCTGGATTCTGTACCTTTGTTGGAGGCAATCTAGTCACATGGCGCAACAAAAAGTAGGCCATTTTTTCTAGGTCCAGTGCAAAGACTAAATATAGGGCAATGACATATTTTGCACATGAAACGACCTTGGTTTGAAGTCCTGTTTGAACTTCCTAAAATCTATATGCTCCTGCGCCTATGTATTGTGACAATGCTGCAACTATATTCATCTTCCAATCGAAGATTCCATGAAGAACCAAACATATTGAATTCAACTGTCACTTCGTGCAAGAAGCCATGGATGCTAAGACGATCAACACCCTTTTCAAGAGATCAGAGTTGCAAATAGCAGATTGGCTTATCAAACCTGCGAGTAAATGGGTATTTTCTACTGTAGTTGACAATCTAGGCTTTCTTGATATATATGCCCAGCTTGAGGGGAGGGGGTGTTAGAGTGTTGATGGGTCCTCTGTTTAGTTCCACATTGGGGAGTACGAGAGCGCTACCCTGTCTACACTCCTATCTATACACTTCTTGTAAGCACCAGTTAATATACTAAATATAATCTCAGTTAGCATTGTCCAATCCTCTACATATATCTATTTTAGTAGGGGCCAAAAGGATAATGACTTGAAAGGAAATGGAGACCACATAATAACCAAAATAGAGGGTCCATTACTTGAACGATGCTTACTGGTTAAGTATTAACAGATGCAATTGAGTAGGGGGGAAGAGGCGATGAAGTCAAATAATTGGAAGATATATAGGTGGATGTCACATGACTCACACCTACCCTATCGTGCTAGTGAGGAGTTTCAATCATCAAGATTGAGAAAGGGATATGTATGGTTAATAAAGACAAATAGAGGAAGTCGACACATTCAGAGATCATTATTGATGCTGATGTCAATCAGTAGATACCTTTTTATATGTCTGCATGCTTTCCTTCATTTTAGGGGATTCGTTTGATCCTGTGGAGTATTTTGTTTGACAGCAAGAGATAGTTTCAAATACTTCAATTTGCTTCCTGAATTGCATTGCATGCATGCTCAATGATAACTATGAATATGTGAACTTTACGTTCTTCACTTTCAATGAGTTTGTGTTTTCTATGACCAGGCAAGCATGGGCGAGTTGAAACAAGTTCTTTCTGATAGTAGCAGTACTGTTAGCCTCAAGCCTCTGGCCAAGTCAATTAAAGATCTTAGCAGGGCTGCAAAGAAAATAAATCTACAGAAGAAGGTATGGGTTATGCTAAGAAAACCACACACGATGAGTGAAGTTAAGAAACAAGAGTTAGTTATGACATTGTATTACATATTTTGGTTATTTTTTTTAAAATCCAGTTGTTGAAACTTCTGTACTTTTACTTGAATAGCCTATTAGCAAATTGATCTCATTGAACTTATATGTTGACTGCAAAACTGACGTAGTATATTTTTTTTTAACAAAGCATCATTTTTTAGCCTTCACGTCTATGATGCGTATGTATCAAAACGACCTAAAAATCTGTATATAGGCTAATCATACGATATGTAAGGATATTAATTGTTGGGAACAGTTCGAAAATGCAAATTGAGTGTATGGCTGTAGTGGTACACGAGTGGTAACTAGAAATGTCTCTATGCTTAATACTGTGAAAGATGACCTAAATATAACTTGGCAACATTTTAAGCATTCATGTTTCACTAGTTTGACTGGGACAGATATCACATTGTATGAAACTTGTTTCATTTTTTGACATATCGGCAAGTTGAATAGCTGAGTGTGGGTATGCCTCGTTGTCTTTTTGTTTTTGTTTAAATACTCAGCAGCTGTCAAAGTTAGGTCGAGGTCTCACAGCTGGGTACTGATTTTATGATAAGGTTTTGGGTCTGTGTCCTACACATGCAGGCCTCATGGTGCTGGATCTGCATACCTTTTATTGCAGACTTCAAGATTATCTTTTGCTTGATTTATTGCAGGATCACCAAAGAGAGAACTGCCTGCAAGCATGTCGTTTTTTTGCTGCCGGTTGGGAATGAATATCATGCAACATGCCCATCCTTGCCAACTAAATCCATGGCAACAATATACTAGGAGCAACTGGACTCATGCTCCAATTCCCGTATTTTTGGGTTTCCTACCTAGGCCCACACCTTAATGAAACCCACTAACAACAGCTCATCTTGAAGAGAGAAACATGTAGTGTTAAAAGTATATGTCTAATTTACCATCTTGCACATGAAGACGCCAGCAATGATGGATGTGTATGGAAGTAATGAATCAGCAAGCAGAAATGTCTCTATGCTTAACTAGAAATGTCTCTATGCTTAATGAATAGTCAAATTAGTTGAAACCCCAAAGTCTATCCATATCAGGTTGTAATGTATGGGATTATCAATGAGAGTGTCAATTCATTTTAATCTCACTCATAGGCTAGTGTGACGAAATGTCAATTAAATTCTATACTAAAATTCAACACGTCCATAATAATATTCTAGTAAGGTAGATAAATTTGTTGGATCCATGCTGTAAACATCTAAAATACCAACATCTAAAGTAGAGTCCAAGCTCCCTAAGGTTACACTATCATCAGTTGTCAATATATATATATCAATATGAGATTTCAATGACAATGGTAGTTGATGAGAGGGTTACCTCACATGTTTTTTAATGTGTTGGAGGCTAGTGTTTGAAATGTTCATTGCATGCTCATGTGGAATTCAAAACAGCTCTAATAACATTTTAAGAAGTAAAATTTAGTTAGATACCTATTATGAACAATTCAAACACATACTTTTGAAGAAGACTCCAATGATCAAGTCCTTTGAATTCTCATATTTATCAATATCATATATGTAAAGATAGTGATTGTTAATGAGAGGGTAAGCTCTTAGAATATAGATAACCTTTAGAGGCCAGTGTTATGAAATGGCCATTACCTATTCCAATTGAATTCAAAACAACCATCATAACATTCTTTGAAGGTAGTGAATGCAGTTGGAGCCCTAGTATGAATATCTCATAAACCAACATTTGAAGCAAAGTCCAAGATCCCTATGGTTACCTTTTCACCACAACCTCATTCTTAGTAATCTAAAACTTATTTCTATGAAATTTAAAACATGATGATTGTTGAACAGAGGGTAAGCTCATAGAAATTAATTCTATTTTAGAGGCTAATGTGATGAAATGTACATTACAAGTTCTAGCTGGATTAAACAAAACCTTGATTAAATTCTTGGAAGGTATTCATTTATGTTGGAACCCTACTATGAACATATTAAACACCAACCATTAAAGTAGATTCCAAGGTCCTTGAGGTTACCCTACATCAACAATCAAATTCTTAGCAAAACCATAATTATTAAATTGAGATCACAAAAACAATGACTATTTAAGAGTGGGTAACTCATGGAATTGAATCTATTTCAGATGTTGGTCTGACAAAAGGGTCGTTGCATGTTTTCAAGTAAGTTCAAACAACCCAAAAAAGACAAATGGTTGTCTGGAACCAGAAAGATATGAATGAATGTCCACAATTACTCATCACAAGTAACTCATTATAAGAAGCATTTGGATAGATGATTGTTCTCTGTTACTTATTATGATTCACAAGATATATGAACAAATAGCTGTTCATATAGGGTAGTGGAAATATGTGAATATTAGGGGTAGTGAGCATGTATTACAACCCAAAATTTCAATTTTAGGGGCAAGCACATGAATCAGAACAACATGACCATCATATGATATTGAAAAATTGATATTAGATAGTTGAATGCTATTATAGACCTCACATTTATCGAGCTTTGGGAAATGCACATCATTGTGTAGTAAATCTAGTTATTCTCGAATATTAAAAGGAAACCAATCTTATCAAAACTAGTTATTCTCAAAATGTTAAAAGAAAACCAATCTTACATGGAATAAAAACAATCACAAGAGATGGGATAGAAACAAATAAATAGAACCATTTCATAAACAATATCACAATCATAGGTCGTTGATCTTGAACTCAAGCCCAAAATTAGGATTTTTAGGGGTCACATATGAATGTCAATGCATGATCAACAAAACAAATGAGATTAGATGTGTGAATGTCTATTTTCAAATCAAATGATTAGATAAATGAATCTCACATGTGAAAACTAAATCAACCATAGTGAATCATGTAAAAGAAAATAGAAGAAATTTTCAACTTTGATCACTCTTCATGTACCCAACCTCAAAATTAAGGTGTTTGGGGTAATAACAAGCGTGAATGCAAAAACACAAAATATTACCAAATAAATCGGAATTTATTGGTATCTCTTATGATGGACCTCATATATATGTGTAGAGGCCTTTCATTTGCATAAATATCAACCATTACATAAACTAGCACTAGTATCCCCATATATGGAAAACAATCTCACATGTGTATCATAAATAAACCATAGTGTATAAGATGATATCTATTCCAAGTAGTTCTCCCTCCCTAGACGGTAGTGGAGGGATGGTACAAGGCAAATGTGGTTCTATGAAAGCCATAAATAAAGCGACTATGTGTGCACAAATTCAAAGGAAGGTGATCTTCATATCTAATTACGAGCTTCTCAGCTCCTGATTTGCTGAGTGGTAAGACAAGCTCAAAATGAACATGGTACCCTAGCTCATGGAGCTAGAGGAGACATTCTGAAGCTATAGGTAACCCACAAAGAAAAAAGAAAATCGCATACCCTCCTGCAGCATTTGAAGCAAACATTAGTTCGATCGTCTTGGGTCCGTAGAGATCACCTCGCCTCTTGCCTTTGGGTCCACAGTCCTTTATCCTACCTTGGTTCGCCTAGGGCCATAGGCTGTTACTGCACGGAGCAGAGAGAAACAGAGGGCCACAGGATGTTACTGCACAGAGTAGAGAGAAATAGAAGAAGTAGGGAATAGATGAGTTCGGAAGACATGACTGTGGGAGTGGAGTAGAATGATGGCCACATACCTTGTTGTTCCTCCTACAGATCAATCACCAGCTCCTATCTAGGTTGACACTCGCCTCTGGTTCTAGATCGGGGTTCTGGCGTCGCTGTGATGCCTGGCGCACTGCTCTAGGTCACCCTTGATCGGCCGCTGGAAGTACTAGATTGCCCTGATCATCATCGCCGAAGAGGAGAGCTTGGGAGTTAGCTAGCTAGCAGGCAAACCTAGTGTGAAATCAGTTGGATTGTCTGCGTAGAGAGCCAAGGATCTCTCTACTCGTGGGTTGGCAAGTGTGGGAATTATCGGTGGAGTGGGAGAATGTGGGAGTCGGGTGGTCTTTGCCGCCGCAGGGATCGGGCGTTAGTTCTCGGGTCGCGGGGGGGGGGGTGGGGGTGGCGTTGGCGGGGGTGGGACTGGAGGGAGAATTTTTTTAGCGACAGAATATACACCATATTTATGACAACTAATGTATTTGGCCGTTATTAACCATACTAATATCGACCATAAAAATGTGTGGTCACGATTAGGGTAACAATTATGACAAACTAATTATGTTGTCGCTACTTTGGTCGTTAATGTCTTGGTTTCTTGTAGTGGATAGATCCCACATACCTTCATAACACTAAATTTACAAGCAAGACAATATATGAGAAGAAGTTTTGTGTTTTTCTCTACAAATACTCACAAACCACTCTCTAGTTGCCTAAGCATGCCCGCTTCACCGCCAAAAACTACATGGTTAATTTGAATGAACCACCAAGAAACATCCAATGATGGAATGATCAAAACCTAACAGTAGGGGTGAAGAGGTGAATGGGTGGCTTAGCCTGTGATTCAATTGATGTATGCGAGAAAGAGTATAGGGGAGAGCCAATGTACTATTCCAACCACATTGCCACAACAAATGACGTCTTCCATGAGTGTAGAGCCACTATATAAGGATCATGCATGGTCCTCTACATCATAAATAATCTTTAGTGCTACTACTAAGGAAGCATGGATAGAGATCAACAATAGGGCCACTAACCATACCACAAGTAATAACACGGCCTATTAGTAGTAGGTGTCCATGTGACTTGATTGAAAGAGGGTGTCATCAATTTGGATGAGAGCCTTTGGTTGATAGATATAGTGTCTAGGTTTTCTAGAGCCACGAGTAAGATTTGACTAAGTAGACTGTCTAATCTATCTAAGTATGTGTCTAATATGATTGAAGTTGATTTTGAGGATCATGTTTCAAATTGATGATGAGTATGACATCATGCAAATCTTGGTCAGTCTAGCACCTTGTGTTGGGTTTTACGGGAGGCAGAGAAGCAGCAAAAACAAAAATTTTCTCCCAAAACCCAGAACAAAAGGAATCGTGTCAACGTCTATACAATAGGAAAGATAGTTTGGGAAGCATACCTTGTCCCGAGGCTTGCTCGGCGACAGTACCTCGCGCCTTGCGCAGTCTTCACCTCCGGTCTTGGACGATGTCTGTGCATCTCTTGGTCACACCGGGACTGAAGACTCCTGGTCTCACTGGGACTGTCGGGATTGACAGTTGTCCTTCGAGCGACAGAGGTCTCCCGCCTCTACAGTCGTCCACACGGACTGCCTGGAACTCCGATCTCCTTGTCCCACAAGGAATCATAAAGAGTCACACCCTCCTATCAGAGTACTAGTCACCGACACACTCTTCTGTTACCCGTCGCTTTCTACAGTTGTCTTTCCCTTATTGTGCCTCCCTTTTCGGATAGCACTTACTCGAGCTCTCTCGATTACCAAAACCAAAGAGAACGACAACTTTACAGAGCAACTGGTTGCACTGAGTTGTACTTTGAGAAGCCCCCAATACCCCTATATATAGGAGGGTCATGGGACAGGGTTCTCTATCCCGGGCAATGCGGGACTAAAGCAGGAGTAGAAGGGTTCGAGATTTTCCACAAAAACAACCAACTGCGTAACCTGAACCGATCGTTTCAGTTGCCATCCATGTCGGTCTTTTTCTTGAAGACCCACTTGCACCCTATGGGTTTTACCCCTTCGGATGGTTCCACCAAAGTCCATACTTTGTTGGAGTACATGGATTCCATCTCGGATCTCATGGCTTCAAGCCATTTCTCAGAATCTGGTCCTTCCATAGCCTCTACGTAGGTAGTTGGATCATCATCTATGATCAACTCACCACCTTCCTGAGTCACAAGGTATCCAAACCTCTCAGGTTCAAGGCAGGTCCTACTAGATCTACGAGGTCCTTGTGTTACCTGAGGAGACTAAGATTCCACAACACCTTATGAATCTCCATTTTCCTCTTGTACATCTACCGGTTCTATGTTTTCTTGTTGGGCTTGAACTTCTTCAAGCTCTATTTTCCTCCCACAACTTCCTTTAGAAATAAATTCCTTCTCTAAGAACACAGCTGTCCTGGCAACAAACACTTTGTTGTCAGTATGGTGGTATAGATAATATTCCCTCATTTCCTTGGGATATCCAACAAAATAACATTTATCAGACTTGGGTCCAAGCTTATCAGGAAACATTTTCCTAACATAAGCCTCACAACCCCAAATCTTTAAGAAAGACAAATCGGGACGCTTCCCAGTCCATATCTCATATGGTGTCTTTTGAACCGATTTAGATGGTACTCGGTTAAGTGTAAACACGACGGTTTCAAGAGCATGACCCCAGAAAGAAATCAGAAGATCAACAAAACTCATCATTGATCGCACCATATCTAACAATGGGTGATTCCTTCTTTCAGACACACCATTATGCTGTGGTGTTCCAGGCAGAGTCCATTATGATACAATACCACGGGCTCGCAGAAGGTCCTCAAACTCTTGGCTTAAGTATTCTCCACCTCGATCGGATCGAAGTGCTTTAATACTTTTACCAAGTTGGTTATGTACTTCATTCATGAAATCCTTGAACCTTTCAAGGGTTTCTGACTTATGCTTCATCAGGTACACATAGCCATACCTACTAAAATCATCAGTGAAGGTAATGAAGTATTGATACCCATTTCTGGCATTAGTTCTAAAAGGCCCACATACATCAGTATGTATGAGTCCTAATAGATCACTAGCTCTCTCACCTTTACCTGAAAAGGGAGTCTTGGTCATCTTGCCCAACAAACAAGATTCACATGTCTCTATTGATTCATAATCAAAAGAGTCTAGATAACCATCTTTATGGAGTCTAGAAATGCGCTTCTCATTTATGTGCCCTAGACGACAATGCCAAAGATACGTTTCATTTGAGTTGTTTATTTTTTGCTTTTTGGTGTTTACGTTGTATACATTTGTCTCTAGATCTATCAAGTATAGACCATAAGACATTGGGACACTGCCATAAAAGATCCCATCTTTAGAAATGGAACAATTTCCATTCTTAATAAGAAATTCAAATCCATCCTTGTCCAAACAAGAGACGGAAATGATATTCCTATTTATGGCAGGTACATAATAGCAGTTCTTTAACTCTATTATTAGCCCACTCGGTAGAGTTAACTCATAGGTTCCTACGGCACTGGCGGCAACCCTTGCCCCATTGGCAACATGTAGTTCAACCTCGCCTTTCCCCAAAGGCCTACTTCTCTTAAGATCCTTCACATTTGAACAAATGTGAGATCCGCATCCGGTATCAAGTACCCATGATGAAGAAGTAGTAAAGTTAATCTCTATTACGTATACACCGAATTAGAGATCTCTATCTCTGACTTCTTCTTCCATCGTTCCTTCCATCCTCTCCATGTAGAAGAAATTGGTTTGGTGAGAGAACCCTTCTCTCCCTCACCTTTCCTTCCATTGATCTCTATCAATGAACTTTCTTTCTTCTTCACCAATGCATTAAGCGTACATAGAGTGGATTCAAAGGCTCCTGGTATATCTGGATTGTGCAGAACACTTCTCACAGTCCTCAACCAGTTATGGAATTTATTCTCAATTATTTTTCCCATTTTAAAAGATGATTCTGTTGCCATTCTACAAGAGAAAATTGCATTTTGTCAAAACTCCTTTTGATTTGAATAAAATTTGACAATAGTTAACTAGGCCTTTAATTAATTACCGCTCCCACTATTTTGACTCAAATTGACAACCCTCACCATTAATTCGGAAGATTACAACGCACAATCTTCTAGTGGGTCAAGATCCTGAAATCCTCTGAGCCATGGACCAGCTTGGGTTGTCACCCACAACTCAGATCTTTCAGGTAGGCAACTCTTGCCAATTGCATCATATGCAACTCTTGAAAGATATCATATGCAACTTCTTGCCATGATCATCTCCATGCCTCAAGGTGCTAGATCATATCTAGGTCACCTTGTTAAGTCTGACCCAAAGCCTACACGATGAACATGCACCCTGCTTGGGCAGACCCACACATTCATCCTTCACGCTTCCACGAGATAGACGGTGCACCACGCTTGGGCGTGCCCACACTTGGTCGATCAAGTTTTTCACGTGTGTCGCATTTGGAAGGCATCTAAAACTTTAATATTTAATGAGGGATTTGGTTTTTATATACATATACATATCCAATCACCAATATATATAGTACGTATAATATACATGCTATATCCCACATAAAACATGCAAAACGATAAAAGCAATGATTATGGCCATCCTATTGTGATTCCTCGAGCCAAGAGGAATCGCGGTCATCTAGGTCTACATCACATGCAACCTGTACAAGATGAAATATGTGCCTACCTTTCTGGGTTTGATCAGCTCATCTTCATGACTGGTCGGCTCGCCATCAAGTTGGTCGTTCGGGTGCCACCAGCCGATCGACTGGCGCCTCCAGCCGATTGGTTCACCGGTCATCGTGCATCTCCTCAGATCGCCACCCGCTCATCTCGCTCCTCGAACCGGTCGTCTGGAACACCAACCGATCGGTTCACGCCTTGAACCGATCGTCTCAGGTCATCCACCGTTTTTTGACATAACAAGAAATAAAATCTATCAAGTTTACAATTGAATTGTGAAACCCCGAGTTACATTCAGGGGGAGCAAAGGTAGGAAAGAAGTCTCGAATTATTTTGAGTTACATCAGGAATAGGAGAAAGGGAATCGGTGTGCAGAACGAGATGCAAGCAACCACATACAACCACACAAAAATATAGGTTTTATAGGCCATAATCATGCTACACATCCACCACAAAACTCGTTTAAGGGCGACGCGTATCGAGTGCATTAATATTACATATCATATATGTATATTTGGGATTTGTGGATTGGACATGCATAAAGCCAATTTTATTCGCATCATATGCAATAAATAAAGGCGACAAACCAAAATCGATCATATCGATAATCCTAAAATATAGAGTAGTTGACGTGGCTCTCATACCACTGTTGGGTTTTACGGGAGGGAGAGAAGCAGCGAAAACAAAAAATTTCTCCCAAAACCCAGAACAAAAGGAATCGCGTCAATGTCTATACAATAGGAAAGATGGTTTGTGGATGCATACCTTGTCCCGAGGCTTGCTCGGCAACAGTACCTTGCGCCTTGCGCGGTCTTCACCTCCGGTCTTGAACGGTGTCTGTGCAGCTCCTGGTCACACCGGGACTGAAGACTCCTGGTCTCACTGGGATTGTCGGGATTTATAGTTGTCCTCTGAGCGACAGAGGTCTCCCGTCTCTGCAGTCGTCCACACGGACTGCCTGGAACTCCGATCTCCTTGTCCCATAAGGAATCAGAAGGATTCGCACCCTCCTGTCGGCGTACTAGTCACCGAAACACTCTCCTGTTACCCGTCACTTTCTGCAGTTGTCTTTCCCTTGTTGTGCCTCCCTTTTCAGGCGACACCTCAACCGATCGGTTGGGACCCATGAAACGGTCGGTTCACTTCTGAACCGGTCGGTTCGTGGTCTTGATCAGTTCCCGATTGACTTTTCCTCTTTTGTTTCGAATTGGTATCAAATACCAATCCTTGTTCCAATCAAATTGGGCAAGTGAAACGAAAGGAAATTTCTCACCAATCTTACTTTCCCAACTTGCTCAGTTGGACTTGAACCGACCGTTTCAACACTTGAACGGATCGTTTCACCCTGTCCATGAGCCGATCGACTCACCAGCAAAGAGCGGTGCCTAGTCACACATCAGTGCTGCCCAAGTGAAATAGAAAGTTGGAGAACAACTTTCAATCCTACAATCCGTGAATGGTGTTACAGTGAATGTATAATTCCTTTGTCACTGATATCCTAAATAAACTCGAGGCATGGAACAATCATCCTGTCAATGTTCATTCATTTCCTTGATCTCAGAGCAGACTGGGTGAGATGTGTGTGATATCAATATCACATATTGATTCACACGTGCATGCACATGCCTTTCTCAATCCTACTCATCAAGTGGCCAAGGACATCAAACTCCCTCAGGAGGGACAAATCCCATATCTATCACTCACCCCTCAAAAGCCCCATGTGTCAAAGCCACCCAATCATCACCTTTATAACAACCCATGTTTCAGGACTGTGTTTGATGATGTCAAAGTGTACCCAACGACATGTGTTGAGTGTAGTGATTTCAGGTCTAAGAATCACACTCACCACCATCACTGTGAGAGCTGACTGTGATTACCAAGTCATGGTTCCATGTGTCACTCTCACGGTGGGTCTGTCCGGTACCTTGTTCTCTAACAAGTACCTATATGCTTGGTTTGATATCACTATATCATGACTAATGAGATTCTATCATCAACCAACACACAATCTAGTCTTCAGTGTTATTGATGTCTATGGTTATTTCCACAATAACAACCGACTAGGGACTAAATAAGAATGTATACTCTTAACATCCGTATGATATCATCGTTTAGGTCCTTAACCTAAAAGCATACGTCATTGAGTAAAAATCATTCTTTAGTCATCTATCATGTTACACTATCATCTCAGAAACAGTTTAAACATATAGATCGGAAATTGCCTTTATTATTATTCAAATCATTTACAAAGTATACCATTACAATCATCATATGACTTTCTCTATGGGCATACATACCAACACCTTGTAATTGTTAACTAGCCATCTAATCTTCTTGTGCAACACCCAGGTAGTGGAATCACTTGTATACATGTACATATATATCTAAGTTGAGTCATATTAGGTGTTACATGTTTGAGAACCAATGTAGGTCTCAATATTTCAGTAAAGAATGGTGTGACGACCCATCACCACAAAGCGAGATAACTCAAAACACAGTGTGTGATTAATGACTAACATCCACATTACCACAAAATAGGGTAAATTAAAATCAATCTCAGATAACCATCTTAAGCAGAAACACATACATCAAGGTTTAAAACTTGTCATCACATACATCGCATATCATACCATAAAGGTATTACATCATTGTACAGTGGTCGTCCTGCCACAAACCTGTTACAAAAGATATCTTATTCACATATACGGGCCACTTATATGCAGCAAGGCCTACTACCAAACCTCGTATCGATGTACAAAATCTACAAAACATCCCTTCTACAACTTGAGAGTACATGGATGACACATAGGACTCTACTACATAACACTAGCAACATATCCAACCTTTTTGTGTTCACTGATCTCTTTGCTTCTATTCCTTAGTCACACGATCTCTACCACATCGTTTATGACCACCTAAAAATATGTGGAAACCCACAGGGTGGGACCAATGTCCCAACAAGAGAGATAACTCTCCACCAACAACTATTATTAACATAGATTGATTATAATATATTAAGCATTAAGAGAAGATTTAGCTAAATGAACAACTGAAACTATTTACATAAGTTAGCCAAATTAAGCAGCTACAGTTGATAAGCAGGAGATCATATACTTTTGGAAGGAATATGAAGAACATGTATAACCAATAACAACTGAACAATATAAGAAACAAGGCAAAGGTAAACATCCAATGTGAGTCATGTTTAGTAGTCCCTTGGGAATGAGAATGTCTCAGGATCTTTGATGCAGTGATCTGCCCCTCTTCTCAGTAGATATTCTACATGGATGTATTATGCCTTTTAAGCCCTGTTGATATGAGGTATACCACTCATAATCCAACTAACCACTGCTAAGTCAAAATCAGTGCCATATAAGATCTAAGAGAGCTAGACTCATATGATCTCCTCCGCCCTCGATCAGTACGAGACTGTCGTAGTGACATATAGAGTCCAACTACATAACAACCTAATCCGCCTTGGTATATAGGTCATTGTGATAGTGAATAGGGTATACAAACGCAATCATATGAGGTACAGTTGTAGTTGTCCTCTATCAAATCATATATATTGAGATACGACCACAGTCATTCTCCTGCCAAGGCTTGATTGCAGCCATCCTCTAAATCATGGAATCAAGATGTCAAGGACACTTAGTCACTTGCACCTCACATACTTGATAGTATGTACTCTGAGTTTCCCTTAGGAATACTCGTTTTACCATCCAGCAAGTTCTAACACTGGAATGGATCTATGGAACATGGCATCTACATGATTAGGGTTTCACTTGATTAATTATTGCCAATTAGATATCTTTTACTGCATCAATCAAGTTACAATGCACAAACCCTAAACATATTCTACAAAGATAAGGGTATATTGCAACTTTAGAAGATATAAAATGTATTAAGCATAAAGATGATCACATCACCACATGATATTGTCTCATTACCATACACAAGGCTATCATGATTACCACATCACTATGGGATAATAAAAAAACCTCATCAAATCACTAGAGGATATCACCTCAAATTAGGCACCGAGCCTCTGCCAAGGTCATAATACCTAATCACATAGTTCCCTGCAAGAACATCATTATTTTATCATGCCTCATAAAGGCTCATAATCACCACATATGTGTCATTTAAGAGTTGCTACAACAGTCATTAGCTATGGTGTTCATTCAACATGCAAATTAGGTTTACAACAAGTACGAGAGAGATAGCACTTCATTAGCATGCTAATTACTTAAGAAAGTAAGCATTAATCACCATGTATTCCAATTAGGGTTATGGTTACTCATGATTAACAAATTAGGGCTTCCATAACAACACATAATGTTATACCCCTATTGTTTATCACTTCCCACATTCTTGCAAGCCATAAGATCAAACGTCACTATCATAACCAAATGGTCATGGAAACCAGCAAAAGGTAGCAACCATACAAGGTGCAACACCTATAGAGACCACTAGGGTTAGATCATCCATAGCAACCACAAAAACCCTTCATCATAGAGACCAACACATCTCATCATCACAGTGACCATCCCCAAGCATCAACCATAGCGACCATATTAGGAGTCAAGGTATAGTGACCAACCTGACCCACCAAACGTCGCGACCTAAACGCATCTCAAACATAGCAACTAATATCAAACCATGCATAACGACCACAATAAGGACCTTAATGCATAGCGACTGCAAGAGAGTACTCCATGTGTAGTGAATGCAAGGAACTATCCCACTTTGGTCTACACATAACAACCAAGACAACCAGAGAAACATATCAACCGTTCAAGGTTAAGTAAACACATAGCAACCGTTATAGAAACATGACAACTAAAGGATTTACAGTTAGGGTTAGGGTTATAGTGACCAAACCAGAACCCCATAGTCAACCACTATCGTGGGCCTAGCACCAGTTGAAAATAGAAGATCATGACGACCAAATAGATGTGTAACATCAAGAATCTAAAGTGTCACCAAGGTGAAAACTCTATTAAGATGATAAAAATTGAAAACATGATCATCACAAGGTCAACATAATGCCATGATAAGAGAGAGAAAACCAAGCGTCAAACACATGCAACCAAGAATCAAAACCTCCATCTTCCACGTGATAGCCGAACCATACTCATGAGGATAAAACCAAACGTTCAAGATGTCCATGCAAGCACCAACATCTCCACCATCCACTAGGTCTCGGGTACAAGAATTAGGGTTCAAGAAACGAAGTTAGTCTATGCAAGATAACCACATAATCATAAACCCTAGTTTAAGATATCATCACAAAGAAACTTGTAATCACATTTTAAAGATAGATAAACTTGCATGTAAGATTAAGTGCAACAATAATTGAGGAGAGAGTTATATAACCCACCTTGGATTGTGAAGAACAACTCCAAAGACAAGAAGCTCCAAGAGACAGAAGAAAGCTAAAGCTTAGATAAACTCCACAGCCGAGCAAGATCACCTCAAGAGAAGAAGAACAAACCTAGGTCAAAAGGTGCACAAAGGAGTGAGGGTACAAACCCTAGGTCAAAAAGAAAGGGGAGAAGAGGAGATCTTCATCTCACTTAGGTACTACCATTGGAGATCCATGGATTTAACCTCTATTAGAGAGAACTTCCTCAAGAGAACCACCATGGAGAACCATGGATCAACCAAGAGAAGAAAAGAGAGGAGTAGGATTGCAAGAAAATGAAACCAAGAAGGATAAACCACTTACCAATATCAAGGATCTCCAAAGGATCAACAAAAGAGAGATAATCCAACCATAGATCACCACATTAAGGGTTTGGCCTCCTTGCTCCAAGGTTGAGCTCCTTCTCTACCAAGCAGCAAAGAGGGACACTCTCTAAGGATGAGAGAGCAAGAGGATGCAAAAGAGATTACTTGCATGTTAAGACAGGGGTATAAATACCCAAGGGTAGGAGAGAGGTAAGGGAGATGAGGTGTCAAGACACTAGTAACACTTGTCCCTCAAAACTCTACCCTGCAAGCAATCAAGACATGCATGCAACAAAGGGTGATAAAACCAAGGTAGGGTAGCGACCATTTGATCATTAAAGTATTTTGGTCAAAGAAAAACATGGTGAGCAACATGGTAGCAATCACTACACCATGTCAACCAAAACATAATGACCAAGATCAAGAGTGAATGGTTGCAAAACCAAAAGCACAAGCCAAAACACCTTTGACCACAACAAACAAGGTCCAAACAAGGCACATTGGTTGCTACAAAAAAGAGTAAGGAAAACACTTTGGTCGCAACACACAAAGGATCGACATTAACATCAAACTAAAGAATCCATGCAACCCATGAAAACCCTAACATCAACACATGATGCCACCTTATCAACCAAGGTCCAACAAGATGCCCCTAAGCATCATTCTCTCTCTCATGATGCGAAAACATAGGAGGGACATACAAACATGTGACAAACTAAAAAATAAGCATGTCACATGTTATTAAGGCACATCACATGATTAGATTAAGGTTTCAAGCATCTAATTATGCTAAGAAAGCAAGATCAAGCAAAATCTAGGTCAAGGGTCTTATAACCATAAACCCCTAACAAGGATTTTGCCCCCAAAATCCTACGCAAAAAGAGACAATTACTTCCTACACATCTTGTCCTCCAATTCCCACATGGCTTCCTCCATGCCATGATGATGCCACAAAACCTTAACCAACACTACATCCTTCTCACCCTTCTATGAAGGATCAACACGGGACCCTCAGCATATGACTCGTCCTCCTCCAACTCAACCTATATAGGATGTAAGGTCAACTTTATGTTAGAGTGACACTTCTTCAACATTTAACAACATGCACCTCCTGGATACTAGGACTCCCCACCTTAGTATCCACCACAGGCACCAAGAAAGCCTCACACCTTTATCTCATCAACCTTTCTCATGGCATCGTTGACACCAAGCACGTGGGAATAATCTTCCTATCTCCTTGGAATACCCATGAAACATCACTATCAAAAAACGTCGCCATCTTAGAACTATAGTCCAAGACCACTTGATACTTCTATAAGGTTTCCATCCCAAGGATCACATTGAATCCATGCATGTCAAGTGGTATAAGGTCCACTTGAATGTTGCATTATGAGAAAGAAAGATCGCATGATGGAAACACCTCCCACAACTCGATGGAACTGACCAGAGGGGTTTCTAAGTGAAGACTAACACATCTACTACTAATAGGCAAAGAACAACTATATATCACCTCTCTGGTGATAAAAGAGTGTGTCGCACCCAGGTCAACCAAAATAGCTACAAAGGAAGATGCAGACAAATTAGAATGAAATAACTTCATATGACCTGTCATGACCCATGGATTGACCACTCCCTCCGGCTGACTAATGGCGTAGAATTGAGCAATCGCATGTTGTCACCCCCGTCCTCTACTGGCCTACCCTAAATTTCCTACCTATGATACTTGGCCACATCCTCTACCACTGCCACTGCTAAACTATTATCGGTGCAAACCCTGCTAACTTTGTCTTGGTGTTGGGTCACCTACTCATCCTTCATAGGACAAGACCATCTGATGTGCCCTACCTATCCCCACTTGTGGCAAGTCCTTGAGTCATATTGTAGCCTAGATGAACCTATCACTGACACTGATGCGACACTGTGAGCTCCTCCCGGTGGAAAGCTACGACCTCTGCCTTTGCTCTGCAACCACTTAGATTGAACAATTGATCTCTGTTGTGACTGAGGTGTCAAAAACCTCAGCTTCTTGAAGCCTCTAGAAGACAGCCCCTAAAACTGATCTGGCCTCTTCTTAGTGCTAGCTTCACGCTTCTCTATTGTCGACCGCTCTATCCTTCTCACAGACTCCACAAACATTGCAAACTTCTCCTTGTTCTCTAAAGTTGACACCATCATCGTCAACTATGTGCTCAAACCCTTCCCAAAACGTTGATCTACTTCTTATCTGTTGCAGCCATGCGAGGATAAAACCTCAACAACTCCATGAACATTACGTCATATTCATTGAGCGTCATAGATCCCTGCCAAATCCTCTCAAACTACAAGATCTTCTTGTCAAGTTAAGTCTTTGAGAATTATCATCTCACGAACTCCCACTGACAATCTTCCAAATTGATCACCACACCAGGTCTCTTCTCTTTCTCAATGGCCCACCAATGGCCAGCACTACCATTCAATAGGTACACCACACGCTTCACCTTATTATCCTCAGGGATATTGATATCAGAGCCACATCAATTTAGTATGTTTTGGGATAACATATATGATTGAATTTTTGGTTTTCATCATTTATTTATTGCAAATGATGTGACTACTTAAACTGCTTAATGTATACATCTGATAGAAAACCACATATAATACCACACACACATATATATATATATATATATATATATATATATATATATATATATATATATATATATATATATATGCAATTCACACATGTCGCCCTAAAAGTGAGTTTTGATGGTGGATGTGTAGCATGGTTATGGCTAATAATCTAAATATCAGTGTATGGTTGGATGATTCTCTTTGTTCTTGTTATATCTCAGTTTGCATACCAATCCTCTACCTCCTTCTTCCCAATATAAAAGTATTATTCTTTTCTACCTTTGTTCCCCTTGAATGTAACTCGAGGTTTCACATTACCATGTAATAGTTCAACATGATAGTTTCTTTTCTTCTAATGACAAAGATGACGATCAACGTTAGGCGAGCCGATCGTTTCACGTGACAAGACTACCGGATGGAGGACCGAGGAGGGTAGACCACATGAGGAGCGAATCGACCGGATGGTGCAACCAAATGACCATTTAGAGGTGTCCGGATATAGATTGGACAGGAGGCCAAATGACCACTTCAGATGATCAACCGGCCGACTAAGAGGTGAGCCGACCGGTTCAAGGGTTGAACCAATCAATCCATATTGGCAAGCACAAATCTAAACTAACAACAGGTTCATGCATGTAATGTTGACCCAGGTGGTCGTAATTATTTATGGCTCCAAGAAATTATAGTAGTATGGCCACAATCATCGTTGATGTTTTATATTGCATGTTTACATTGTGGGATATGACATGTATATGCTACGTACTATATATATGTGGTGATTGGATAAAGTATATGTATTTATAAGCATAAACTCCCTCAATTAAAATATTAAGTCCTAGATGTTTTCTACAAGCAACACACATGAACCAAGCTTAGGTTACGCCCAAGCATCGTGCGTCATCCATCTCGTGGAAGTGTGATGGTAGATATCTAGGTTCTGCCCAAGAAAGGTGCATATCTATTGTGTTGGCTTTTGGGTCAGGCTTAACTGGTGTCCTTAACGGGATTAAGTATCAGAGGCATGCAAATGGCTATGGCAAGGAGTTGCGTATATCATTGATCCAAGAATTACACATGATGAAATTGGTAAAGGTTGCCTACCTGAATAATTGACTATGGACGTTGGCGTTGGTCGGGTAATAGTTGAATTGTTTTGGATATTAGCTCACTAGAAGGTTGTACGTTGCAATATTCCAAATTGATATGCGAGGGCTATCAACTTGAATAAAATAATGGGAGCGATAGTTAATTAAATACCTAATAAACATCCTCAAATTTTATTCAAATCAAATCAAATCAAAATGAGTTTTTGACAAAATTGCAAACTCTTTTTTATAATCAAATGGCAACACACAACAACACCTTTTCTCTATGATCAGTCCTTGAGAAGGACAAGTTAAATGGGAACAAATTCCATGACTGGTACAAGATGCTAAGAATCGTTCTCACACAAGAGTGCAAGCTCTATGTCCTGGAGACAGCAGAGCCAGAAGAACGTCTTTCCAATGCTCCTAAACAAGGATGCTTATAAGAAGAAAACTTAAAATGTTATTGATGTCAAGTGTCTGATGTTGTGATCCATTGACTATGAGTTACAAAGGCAACACGAGAACATGGAGGTAATTGAGATGGTCACACATTTTAAGAACATGTTCCAAGATCAAGCAAGACATGAAAGATACGATGTCTCAAAAGCATTGTTCAAATGTAACATGGCAAAAGGATATCTGGTAGGTCCTCATGTGCTCAAGATCATTGGGTATGTGGAGAACCTGTTTAGACTAGGATTCCCCTTAGGTCAAGAGTTGGCCACTGATGTGATTCTGCAATCTCTGCCAGAATCCCAAAGTCAGTTTGTCATGAACTACAATATGAATGACTTTGACAAGCCATTGACATACTTATTAGACATATTGAGAATAGCTGAGGCACAAATAAATAAAGACAAGCCCAATTTGTGATGATGATCAACAAGACAAAGGTAAATTCTAAGGGTAAAGGCAAAGCTAAGAAAAATTCTTAAGTTGGCCAAAAAGCCTAAGTCTTCATATCTCAAAGTGGAAGGAGGAGTAAAGAAGGGAGGCAAATGTCAGCACTCTCACCAAGTTGAACACTAGAAAAGGAATTTCCCTATCTTCCTAAAGGAAATAAAGAAGAAGACGGAAAAGAGGTAGATTCCTATACTTCAGGTATATATGTTATCAGATAATTCTAAATTACTTCCTCATCACTAGTATGTGATATCAGATGTTGAGCTGATATATGTTGATGTGCATGCTCTTATAAGAAGTAAAGCCTTTATGAAAGGACAAGGATGGACTGTGATTAGAAAGAGTTGGTGCAACTTCAATCTACATTTGGAATTTATCTTAGCCCATTAGGCATGTAAGAGAGTTAGTTGAATTTTTATTTCATTATGCCAATAAATAGAACCATTTTACTTTATGCATCTTGTATGGACAAGGATGATTATAAATAAAGAGTTGTTAGTGCTTCTATTTCAAAGATGTGATCTTGTATGACAATGCCCCAGATGTCTTATGATCTTTATGTGATTGGATAAAAAGATGAATGCTCATAACGTATATACCAAATGATTGCAATTGATAACTCAAACAATCAACAATCGATAGCATTAATTGTCATCTAGTGCACACATATGAGGAATACATTTGTAGAATTCATATTGATGTTTATCAGACTCTTTTGGTTGTTGAATCAATAAGAGACATGCACGTCTTATACATGAGCAACACGATAAACCACCTCTCACTAGGTGTAGTGGTATAATGAAAAATTCTACAAGGATATGTACATAATGATGTACAAAGACCTTTGGAATAAATGTTATAGATAGTTGTTTGCACTTCATTATATTTATTGATAACATGGTGATATGTACTCAGTAAAATACAAATCTCTTGAAGTGTTTAAGAATATTACATGTAAGAAGTACACAGATTCCTTAAAGATATTAAGATACTTTGATATGATCAAAAGTTGAAATATTTTACATAAATAATTTGAGGACCTTCTGGAGAGAATGTGATAGTGTATCACAATAAACTCCACCTGAAATATGATGATGTATCAGAAGGAAGGAATCACATAATGATCATTCATGACATAATTATCATTTAATCTAATCTTCTAACTTCCTTTAGAAACCATGTTTTACACTAAAACAATGTACCATCCAAAATGGTTTTAAAAGACATCATATGAGATATGGTATGGGAATGTCCCAATATGTCTTAAAGGTTGAAACATATATAAAGAAAGAAATTTCTTGGAAAAGGTTTATCCCCAAATTTGTTGAATGCTACTTATCTCAAACCAATAACAATATGCTTGTTGCTGGTTGGATGAGTTCCATAGGAATCAGTGGGAGTAAAGTAGAACTCAAAAGCTTCAGATTCAGTAAAGAACATTTGAACCATAGGAAGCATAGTGAGAACAAAGAGAGTCACAAGTGGTTGTGGAATCTCAAGTTCTTTATGTAACACACAAAACTCATAGTTTTGGTAAAACATGTCTGAAATTAAAAGATTATGAATCCTATAATTTAGATAAGTTATGAGTTGGTCATAAGATGATGAGCCAACAATAATAAGAACTATTTAGGGACCAGAGTTTGAGTAATGGCTTGAGGCCATCATATCCATAATGGAATCCATGAACACTAACAAGGTATGACCTTGGTGGTACCACCTAGAGGGTAAAACCCACAAGGTGCAGTTGGGATTTCATAAGGAAAACCAAATGCATGACAAAAAAGGACATATTGGTTGAAAGGTTTTGTCAGACTAGTTCAAAGTGTTGAACATGATGGAATCCCTTTACTAATGAATGTGCTTGTTATTGCAGTTGGTTGAGACTATGTCATTTGGCAAAGGAAGTTTAAAATTGCATTCCTTAATAGGAAAAAAATTAGAGGACGTGTATGTGACACAACCTGAAGGTTTTATAACTCCATTAATGAAAATTTACCATTTAATTCTATATTGTTGAATATAATGAGAACCCAAGATGATGATGATAATGATGATTTATTATTAGGGATTCTAGGTCAATAATCATTTTAGGTCAATAATGTGCACTTAATTCTCCTGCAAATTTACCTGAGATCTTCACAAGATGCGAGCATTCATATGGTTCTTCATCCGCTAAGAAATGGATTGTAGGAGAATTATGTGCACATATTAACTTGGCGCATCCGATGTACTAACATATTTGATAGAAGGAAACCCGTGCTTGCATTCCAATGGAACTCCATCACCCATTCAATGAACAGAGCCATTGACAAAAAAGCTTTCTCCAAGATTGAAACCCCAGAGTTTTACAGGCAGCTAGAGGCTCATGGTATTAAAGAACCTAACACTTATATCAAACACATCATGTTGTTTCATTGGGCACCTCTTGATGTTGCAAATCTGAAGCTCAACCTCACCATTAGATGGGAACGAGACCCCGTAGGAACCCGAAGGAGATGGGTTGCTGGAATTGTCTGGAATTCACACAGTTATGTGAGACTGACCTTCAGAGTTTGGCTAAGAGAGGACGATTACATCATTGCATATGTGCATGTGTGTGCAATAACTGCAAAGATTGTTGATGAAAAGAACCTCAACATATCCATATTTGAGGTTAATTACAGATACTTGGTCGATATATTATGGGGAGATGCAAAAGGGCCGTGGAGAGCCACCACATGCACCAGAGAAGTCCAGGAATACCTGAAGGATTTTGATATTATTGTACATCATGTTCCCTTGCTCTATAATTCTGCTCCCAGGGAACTTGGATTATGGGGTTGTCACTTAGAGGAGTCGTATCTTTGCATTGAACCATCTTTGGTACCTATGCATGTGTGCAGGTTTCTGATTCTTGAATGACATGGCACTCCATACATGGACATTAGATGAGTGTGCTTTTGGCCCGGGGCAAGTTTCCTTTTTTCTTTATGTTGTTATGGGGGGATTAATCCGTGTTATTATGGGGGGATGAATCCGCATTATTATAAGCAGTAAATGTATTATTTACATGATGATTTTGCCTACATGAGGAGGGTAGGATGAATAAGAGAACCTCATGGCTTAATTAAAACAAGGTCAATAATCATATACATGTGGAATTTGGGTTATGAAACCAATATTACAACTTATGATGATCTTAATGCACATAATATGATCTAAGGGTTCATAATGCAATGATATGATAAATATGATAACCAGGGTTTTACCAAATGTCTAATTAAGGTTTCTAGATCATTAGGTCCATGAACATGACAATTAGGGATTGAGCACATAACCCTAATGCCACCTACACAAAGGAAACCTAAACCCTAGTTCGGATCTCATCTAGATCTAATTGGCATATAGAATGCAATGTGACACTTTATGGTATAGATAAATGCAGATTGAATGTTGCTTGGATATATGCTTGATAGATTGGATGATATATGCTTAAAGAACTTTAAGTATGATTGTATGGAATCTACATGTATAAAGTATGTGGTTTTCTTACGAACACTCACATTATCAATTGCTGATGGTTTTTAGATGATTTCCAATATATTAATTTGAAGCAACAAACAGTTGGATGTTTGTTTACTATTTGTAAAACTATAATAATGTCAATATGAGTGTCACATAATGAAACTACAATATTCTTACATTGATCAAGTAGTAATGCACATAAGTACAAGGATGCATAGTGATTACACCCTAATTGGTAGACTAAGCATGGGTTCAAAATATGTAATTAAAAATCTAGTTCATATTTGCAAATATTTGATTGATGTTATACATCTTTCTATTCTACTTTCACACATTTTGGTTTGCACCACGTAAACAATATAGAAGTATATTTATCCACATATTTGATTATATGCATTTTAGGTAATTGCCACATGTAAAGTCATGTAGACATGGTGAATTAGATGAAAACAATTCATGACATCAAACCTAATTCAAGGAGGATTTGTTAGATACTTATTCTCATATGAATTTGTTTTCTCATGTAAAACTCATGTAACTCCTTATAGGATTCTCATTTTACATAAAAAATACTTGCAAATTAATGAAATTTATTATTTGTTATTTATTATTTAATCTGGATCTTGGAGATTCTAGGTAATTTCTCTCGAGTTTAAGGTCCTTTCTTGATTGCAGGACAATTAAAAGTGGGGCTCGTTACAATCAGTAAAATGAATGAGATAAAAATTTCACTCATATATAATTTATGAATAATAATTATATTACTGTTAGACTTAGGCTTAAAGTTGTTGAATAAATTTTTGTAAGTTCTAAATAGTAGAAACTAGTGTGATATTTGGATTTATCATGCCTCAATTAATTTGGGTATCAAATTTCATTAAATTATGACACTTCTAGATACCCACACTAAATTATGAAAGGAAATACGTGACTACTTAATTGAATTTCATAACTATAAGTATGGTCTTGTTGTCATGATCCTTATACTGCATAAGTTTTTAGGCTTTATTGTTCTTCTATTTTTCTAGAATCCTAGGTTCTCGAGTCAACAATATTGGAGTTGTTGTCTGCCTCCCATATTTTATTTTATTTTTCCACCATAGTGTTATTTCCCTTCCTCGTCATCTCTCTCTCCACTGAATCCCTTTGTGATATTTTCCTTCCATCACGAACATGTCATGATTTGGGGTGAAATGATCCTAAATATTATTTTCAATTATCTATCTCTTTCTTTTACCTTATCAAGCCTCCCTACCACTCTTTACTCTAAACCAAGAACTAGACAATTTTCAACCTACTTTACATCATCCCACCTACAAATTAACCGTCCATGACCATAGGGGAAGTTTCCCAAAAAAAATTGGAAGCCCTAGTTTGCACATATTTTCTCTTGAGCATTACTTCCCAACTCCAACTCCAACTCCTTATCAATCTTTGACGAGACTCATAGTGGTGGTCTAGTATAATCAAACCTCTCATGAATCTTGGGATATTTTCTGTGAGACATGGTGAAGATCTAGGAATGCTTAATTTCTCCCTATAAGGTGGTGATTTATTTTACTTATTTTTACTCATGATTTTGTTTGCTCTGGATTTAGGGATCAGATGGCCATCTCTAGTCACCTTCTGTTATGATTTTTGCACGAATGACCTATTAAGATTCTTTTAAACTCAATCATTTCTCTAGTGTATGGTTCTATTTAGTCTCCACAATTATCAATATCCCCCTCTCATGCACCAAAGGTATCCATTTATCACTTTGAGTGACCAAGGGAACTTGAGAAATAGCTCACTTGGTATAGGTTGATACCAGGAACACAAAATGTGAGATCATGTATGCAATAATGAATGGACAAGAATCTTGGGCCATGAACTCAAGTTGCATTGCCTCTTGTCATGAAGAAAAAGACAAGGAACATTATTCTATTGAATTATCCATGTTGCCCTCACCAGCACAATCTCTATGCAATAGCAAAAGGTTATCTTGGTCCTTTCACCTCTTTTAGTTTTCCCTCTTGTGTCTGGTTTTAAGTGGTTGAAATGACTATTGTACCCTATCATGCTTTGATATTCTATATAAGAGAGTGAGGGTACAATGGAATATTTACACACATGTATTTTTTATTTATATAAAAATATATCATATTGTAAGTTGCATGATTATTTACTTGAATTTTATAACAAAACAATAATCATGTTTAAGAATCATAAAATTAAGTACTAATTTACTAGCCTTGTTTTAGAGCCTAATTTCAAAATATTTAGAATTTCACTTTAGGGTTTTATAATTAAGGTGGAACTTCAACAAGTATTCCTAATTTAAAGATCTACATATGTTGGGACCCATTTTGTGGAATCTAGGCTTGTGATATTTTTGTCAAGAAAAAAAATATAAGGTATGTGCCCTATTAATTATGGGCATGTATCAAATTAAAATTCCAATCTCTTCCTACTTAGGCATAACCCTAACTTGAAATCCAGTTTCAGAATCTCTTGAATCCCCAATTGAAAGGTTATTGATTCTTTGATGATTCTCTATTATGACTATTAAAAGTAGTGAATCATTTATTAATGGATCATGTGACACATATTCCATGTTATCATGATTTCACCCTTTTTGGTACATTAAGACTCCAATTGGACTCCACAATTACTTTTCCTTCCATGTTTGCACGTTTAATTTCTTGACTAGTAGTACTAGTAGTAGTGGTGTGTTATGGCATTCAAACCTAGCACACAACAATACATATTTAGGCACTAAAGTTTTTTCCTCCTTCCAAGGTATTGAAGTTCTTGTCCTCCTACCATATTTTATATGATGAAGGACTTAATCCTCATGCCTTGGGTCAAAACTAAATTATTTTCTAGCCATTCTTTTATAAAGTGCTAATGTGTATTATAATATGCATGCATTTAAATATTATTTATTTTTGTGGAATGTTTTAAAAGGAAAAAACATTATCGATGAGTTACCTCTTTAATTTATTCTTAGTTCTCTTGAAAACTACATGTACTTTTATTTCTTACCTACCGTGATATGCTTCCTTTTGAATGAGAATACTTTTTGTGCTTTATTTACAATCCCAATTACTTATAATGTTGCATATAACAATTTTGAACTAGTGTATACTATTGTTTTAATTCCCATGTGTAAGTTTTCAAATCACCCAAGAGCTGATGAGTCGGTGGATTACTTCCACAAAGGACCTAATCCAATTCAATTATTAGAGAGGATACATGAGATGACCATTACTTAGTATACTCTTGGTCCTATCTTTGGTCATACATTAGTTCCTTTATGGTATGCCATTAATGTGGATGAAGAAGTTGGAATCTTTGGTTATGTGATAGTTAGCTTTACATTCCTATTCCAGTTTTTTTTTTTATATTCGTATGTATGAGAAATAGCATGCATCCTTTCACTTTGAAAATGTAATGCATGGTTGATTGGATTGGATTGGATTGACAACATATTCCTCAATAAATAATAAGTGGTTCCCTTATTAGGTGTTACTCATTACATTAAGGGGATATGATCTGATTAATATGGTAGACAAATGGATGTCATTGATCTCTGTCTGATGCACTACTTTGAGGAACTACTTTCCTTGAGCACCATAATGTATCTATCTTCATATATGTCCTAGAAAAACTTATTTAGTGGCATGGACAAGATCGAAATATCTCTTCTATGTCTTAACATTTGTTCCTCACTTTTGAGAGAAGTACATCTCATATGTATCCTCCAAGAATAAGGAATCCCAATTATATAGCTTGCGTATGCAATTTGAAATGATGAAGGATAGTGTGAGAAATTCTTATTGTTAGAAATGCATGCCAAGGGATTAATTCAAGAATGATGTACCATCAACTTAGCATCATGCACCTTCTGATTCCCTAGATACCTAAAACATTACAACATGTAGTGGACAAGATTCTTGTTGTATAGGCCTACCCCATGATGCAAAAATTGTAACATACTTGAATATAGCTATATAGGGTACCGTCCCTTATTCTCATACCCTTTTTTGTTATGTTAATATCTAGTACCTACTTTACATAGTCAACATGCATTAGGAATAGTTGTAGTAAAATACTATCATGTATTCATAAATACCCTATGCATATAATATTTGTAAGATAAAATAACTATCGATCAAGTAATATGAGTTCATATATAATTATGCTAACCATTAGAATCAATATGTTTTGAGATGCTAGATTATTAATAAGATTAATAGATGAAAGAAATTAAAAATATATGTGAATATGATGTCCCATTTTACTAATTTAGGATACAATATGCATTAATTGAGTACTTAACATGAAAGTAATGAAATATAGTATCAAATGTTTTCAAAAATTTATTGAAGTTAAATTTGAAGTGTTTGTACTTGAATTTTCAACCATGTCAATTCTCCTATTAATCAGACTTTAATTACTCCTCCCATGAAATTAGAAAAGAAAACACTTACTAACTTGCATCATTATTCTTATTTTATCAATAACATTGCAAATCCCATATGCCCCATTTATTTCCCCTATAATTCCCTTCTATTCACACACCTCCCTCATTCCTCCCCTTTGACATCTTCTTCCACAAATGCAACCACTAAACAACCAGTCATTTCTTCCACATCCTCGACTGCTCACTTCTAATTTCCCCATCCTTCCTCTCATATTTTATTTCTTATGATCTTCATCCCATAGACACCCTAAACCATATTTTCCACCGTTCTTCTTCTCCTCTTTCTTCTTCTTCTTCTTCTTCTTCTTCTTCTAGTTCTTATTTGTCTTCTCCTTCTTTCCATCCATGTGCCCAGTCTCCTAGCACCCTAGCTACGATGCCCTCTCCCTAGTGCCTCAACCATGATAGGCTAATTCTGCCACTTATTCGTCATTCATGTTTGACCAACACGAGCCCTATTGTATTGCCAACACCCCAGGTGCAATACTAACCTACTCCTAGCCTGAGGTCTAGTCTTATAAGTCCTTTCTTTACATATAAACCATCCACCACCATAGGGATTGCCTCCAACTACCTCATCCATCTTCCTAGTGCTACAGACTGCTACAACAAAGTTCTTTCCATTCGTTATGATGGTCGTTGATAGACTTGCATATAACCTACAATAGAGCACTCCTCCTACATACACCTATGTTTCTCATTGCCCCAGGACCCATCTGCCACCATATGACTGTACACAAGTTCCATGTTTCCACAACTGGCTGAACCTTGGCTGACCTTGGCTGAACCCTAGGGCAATCTGATCCACTGGCGGCGGTGGCCGTCGCCTACGTCCCTCCGCTTGGGTACTCCGCCCATCGGAGTCCATCCGTATCATCCCTTTCCCAACCTTCCCCTCTCCTCATGATCCTCGGTGGCGTTGGTGTGGTGCTTTCAACGAAGACGTGGGCTAGGGTTTTTGATCATTGTGATCTCTGATCTGGTTTCCTTGGGGAGGCACCCTTGATTTTGATGTTGCTTTTGCCGCTCCTACGAAGGGTAACGAGGCAGAGCGTGCGAGGGAGGCATGCACAACAGGATGTCGTGGAAAGATGAGAGAACTTTGCCATCTCCTTCACGCCGCCAGACAACGTGATCCCAGACATCCGAAGCATCCTGCAATCTCCTACACCGGCGACGACGGCTGAGGTACCGATCCCTGAAACGGTAGCGATCACTCCTCCTCCTTCACAGGTGATTGATGTTGGCACGACGGTAGATGCTTCTACATCTCATCTTGTTATCGAACAGCCATTAGGTGTGAGTTCCGCGGAACCACCTCATCAAGAAACACTGAATGCGGTCCCTGCTAGAGTTGAGAGAGAAGGAAGCGTGCATATTGGTCATTTACGATCGCCCATCCATGCAAACCACCGAAGGACGAACTTTGGAGTGCCTCGTGATATATGTTTCCACTGCTTAGGAAAAGACCATTGGCAATCACAATGCCGTGGTCAGAAGGTCTGCTACTCATGCATGAGATCGGGGCACCTTGCTAAAAGCTGTGTGATGAGAAGGGGTACAGAGAGAACACCCCCGAATCTGGAATCTAGGAAGGATTTCCCCCCGCTCCCATTAGGAATGCCAGCGAGAGGGCATAGTCACTCTGTCCCGAAAAGGTTTGCAGTTGACCTAGGACCTGATGATGATCTGAGAAGAAGTAAAGCACAAATGTTCTTCAAGGCAGTCGAGATCTCTTGGCCTAGTACAGTCCAGTGGAAACCCCTTGGGGTGTTTCTGCGACAGCAGTGGCCATCGGCGGTTGATATTTACCGCTTTGCGACGAGAAAGGCTGTCGCATTCTTCTCGTGCAAGGAGGAAGCTGAGGAAGTCATGGACAAGGGTCTTCCGTTTTACAGTGGCGTGAAGATCTTGTTGAACCATATGGTGGATGGTGAGAGATGCAATCGCAGAGAGGCCTTCTGGTTCTGGTTGGCGGACGTTCCGATCATCTACAGAGAAGATAGATCCATTGCTACCATGGCTAAGTCATTTGGCAGCTTGGTGCACATATCTGAATGGCAAAGAGATGAAGATGATATTAGTGGCATCTTGGTTCTGATTGAAGCTTTCGGTGAAGATGTTCCATAGTTCCTGTCTCTCACATATGGCTTACGTCGTTCTAATATACAACTGCATATGGTTGCTAGGGCCCCAGTTGGATCCACGGAATTCCATAGAACTGAGACGGGTGTCGAGTTGGACATTCCTTTATCGGCCTTGACGACGACGAAGGAAGCACATGCTGAAAGCCGGGTTATCCCTTCACCACCACCAATGACGGTTCCTATAGTGGAGGAGATGAGGAGCGATAGAGATGAACAACAGCTGTCCATACATGAGACTCGGTCGCCAAGAAGATTTGTGTTGGACGAGAATGGGGGTAAAAGACCTGTCAGACACCATACCCGGGAGGACTTCTTAGAGCTTGATTTGGATGTGGATTGACGCCATAGAAGAATGGAGAGATATCGTTATAACACCAGAGGTCGGGGTGTTAGTCCCAATCAGAGGAGCTTTAATGAGACGAGGCGTAGAAGTCCTAGAGACCGATCCAGGCACAGAGGATCTGAAGGTGATGCATCATGGTATGGGGATGAAAGTGATGAGGAGAATAGGCGGTACAACCATTGAGGTGACGTCGACCTTGAGGTGCTTTTCCTTGATTATATGGATCTGAATTCTTTAGTTTGGAACATCAGAGGAGCAGCGAACAATCCCACCCGCAGAGTCTTGCACAGGTTGTGTGGCCGGTATAGGCCTCCTGTTGTTTGTCTTTTTGATCCCTTCCTTCATGCTGAAAAGGCGGAGGAGCTCCTAGACGTTGTCAATCTTGACTGGGTTGCGGACAACCAGAATGATGGAGGAAAGGTTTGGTTCTTTGCGGATATCACAATGAACCCGGTGGTGTTCAGATCGCACAGGCAACATTTAACAGTGTGTTTGAACGTGAGGGATGACTCATATATTTTCTTCACAGCCGTATATGCTAGCTATAACCCGACAGAGAGAAGGCTTTTATGGGATGATCTTGTGGTTCTGTCAGAGGGCATAGGGGAGTCGAGATGGTTGATTGCTGGAGATCTCAATGTGATCTGTTTTCTTCATGAGAAGAGGGGGGCTGCCGACCCCTTTCCAAGAGATGATGGACCTGAACACCTGTATTTCTGATATTAATTTGATTGAACCGCCCTTTGAAGGAAGCCAATTCACTTGGGTAAACAAGCAGATGGGATCACCCACCATTTGGCAGAGGCTTGACAGAGTGCTGATGAATGACCCTTGGATGGAGGCTTGTCCTTCAACTTCTTCGTTTCACCTCACCCGCTTCTGCGTATCAGACCACTGCCCAATCCTCATCAGGACTGGGAGGTAGATGCCCAATAAGAGAACTCCTCATTTTAGCTTCAGATCTATATGGTTACAGGATGAGAGATGCTTGAAGATTATTGAAGACACGTGGTCGGTACCAGAGGTGGGACATCCATCCTTTTGCTTTTATAGAAAGCTCAAGCGAGTTAGAGAGGCGCTGAAGGTATGGAGCAAGTCGACGTTTGGGAACATTGCACAACGTATCCGTGACTTGGAAGATGTAGTCTTTACTACACAGGTCGCTTTTGATGAAAATCCCACAGAACTGAATGAATCCATGCTTAGAGCTGCTGAGATGGAATGACAACTATTACTTGATCAGGAAGAAGCCTTGCTTAAGGAAAAGGCATGCATTGATTGGTTGACCGATGGCGAGAGAAACACGCCATTTTACCACGCGGTAGTCAAGGCAAGGAGAAGACGGAGATCGTTATCGAGCCTTCTTCTCCCGGATGGTACGACCATTGATGATGCTGAGGAAATGGCGGCGGCTGGTGCTCTACATTTCCAGAACTTTTATAGTGAGGAAGGCGAGGTGGATGAGGAGCAGCTAGCAAGTTTTTTACAAGACCTCCCAGAGACTGTTTTGGGGGATGATAATTTTTTGATGACAGCCGACCCGCTCCCGGAGGAGGTTTTACATGCCATCAGACAGATGGACCAGACGGCGGCCCCTGGGCCCGATGGGTTCACAATCCCTTTCTTCTTGGCGGCATGGACCATCATTGGAGAGGATTATATCAAGATGGTTAAATCTTTCTTCTCGAGACAGCAATGCCACATGAGTCTCTTCTGCTGCCAGATTCTTCTCATCCCCAAGAAAGACTCACCAGAGATCCTCACAGCGGATTTTCGCCCTATTTCGATTGAAAACGCCTCGTTACGGATCATCAGCCGCATTTTGAGTGATAGACTGACGCGGTTCATGCCTTCAATGATTTTGTTATCACATGGTGCATTCATTGGGGGCAGAGACATTACCAATAACATCAAACTGGCTAAAGAACTGCTCCATGACACCAATCAAGGAGGTGAGTTCCCTAATGTGATTGTCAAGTATGACATGTCCAAGGCGTACGACAGGGTTGTTTGGAAGGTTTTGAAGAGTGTGCTGAACAAGGTGGGATTCACCCAGGATGTGGTTGATCTTCTGCTGAGCCCTGCGATGGCCTGGGCGTCTGTGACTATTGGCGATGCTACGACGGGTTTTTTCCCCATGAAGAGAGGACTCAAATAGGGAAATGCTTTATCTCCATACCTTTTTATTGTCTTTGAAGAGATCCTTTATAGGAGGATTCAGAAGCTCACCGAAGACCACCTCATTTCCAGATTTCGCACTAGAGGCATGGGTGTAGCACCTTCGGCTTTGTTCTATGCAGATGGCATGTTAGTGTTTGCCAATGCAAACCATGCATCGATCGCTGCTATCCGTGAGACTTTTAGCTCATATGAGAAAACTGCGGGTCAGATGATTAACAGAGATAAATCAGTCTGTATTATCGGCAAAGCTGGTCTGAATACAACCCGTTCCATATCTGTTGAGCTCGGTCACATCAAGGTTGAAGAAACATTTACTTACCTAGGCGTCCCCTTGAAGAAAGGTCGATATAAACTTGTGGACTTTGAATATCTTATCTGTAAGATTAATGATAAGGTGGCTTCTTGGAAGGCGAGGGTTCTCTCTTTTTCGGGCCACAGATTGCTCATCGCCCATGTTCTGACATCTACCATGATATATACAACGGCGGCAGTCGGTATACCGATAGGAAATTGCGCTTCGCATTGATAGAATCTTGTCTAGATTTCTCTGGGCAGATAGAGAAAATCATAGCAGAAAGGCCTGGGTAGGATGGGATCGGATTGTGACTCCCTTCCATCTAGGAGGGCTTGGTCTTTCCATGATACAGGCAATTAATGAAGCTTTTGAAGCCAAAGCATGCTGGGAGGTTTTGTCAGGTAGGTCGCTGTGGGCCATTTTCTGCAGATCCAAGTATGCGAGCTCATCTTCTTCTAGATCCGGCACTCACCCGAGCTTTTTGAAGCTTAGTAGCAATGCATCACCATACTGGAACAAGGTTTGGAGGATGTTCCCAAGGATCCTTCCATATAGCAGGTGGATTGTTGGGACTGGTCGGATCCCGTTATGGGATGACAGATGGTGCGATGAGAGGCTTAGAGACTGTGCTTTGGTACCTAGTGACAGGAACCTTGGATTCCTTGTCAGCGATTTTTGGTCTAGTGACAACAACAGATGGGATTGGCACACGTTTGGACAAGTTCTGAATGAACAAGGTTTGGATCTTGTTAATAGATCTGGTGCCATGGTTACTAACTTGGATGATAAGTTAGTATGGACCCCGAACATCACTGAAAATTTTTCCTTGCGATCGGTCAAAAAGATTCTGAGACATCATGAGCCGGAAGGTTTCTCAGACCTGGGGAAGATTTGGAGTCTAGACATGCCGAGATAAAGCGCCATCATTTGGAAATTAGCCAGGAGGGCAATTCCGACTGATAATAACATCCGTGACAGATGCCTTATCCCTCTCGCCTCCATTTGTTGTTGTTGTGAGGACCCTCAAGTTGAAGATGCATTCCATTTGTTTTTCCGGAGTCAGGCTGCGGAAACTCTGTGGGTGAGGTTTACAGATCTTGTGGAGGTTGAAGCACCGATGGATGTTCCAGCTTTGTTGACACAATGCTTGAGGGGCCGATCGCGGGGTCTGATTGACTGGCTTGCTGGAAGATTAGCTATGATGATCCCTTGCAGCATATGGAGGATGAGATGCAAAGCTAGGTTCGAAGATGTGAGAACACCGATTAGCAGGGAGTGGGATTAGATCGTGCTTAACATCAATCGCTTGTTGAAGAAGGCCGCCTTTCCACCTCCTGTTGACAGAAGCTTATATCAAAGGTTGGAAGACATGCTTATCGACCATCCCATTATAAGGCTGAGAGAGATTCAGTTGATTAGATGGAGTCCGTCGGACATCCACAATCTCAAGCTGAACTTATCTATTGGAAGGGACAAAGATTCCTCTGGTTATATGAGGAGATGGATGGCAGGGATTGTGAGGAACCACAATGCACGGATGTGCTTAGCATTTCGTTTCTGGCTGAAGACCTCGGCTTATGACTTGGCCTTCCTCCAAGCTTGCTTCATTGGTCTGATGTTGGCCGAGGAACATGTGCTCCATGTTTCTGAGATCGAAATTACTGATGAAAGCACGGTTAATATTCTATGGAAGGGTGTGAAAGAGCCATGGAGAGCTTCTGGTTTTATTGGTGACATCAAGGAGATGATTGATACCAAGGGCATTTTGGGATATGTAGTTCACAAAGCTGCTAACACGATTCTGAATACCCTAGGTAAGTTGGGAAGACACAATAATGAGCCATTTATTTGCTCGGAGGAGAGATTATTACCAACGAGAATCAGAGGCATGTTATCCCTGGAGAGAAAGAGGACACCCTATGTGGTGTTGAGGAATCGATGATTTTTCTTAAACTTGTTTGCGGGTTGGATGATCTCTGATGAGTGGTGTGGATGTCTTCCTTTTTTTGGGTGTTTTGTTTCATTTGGACTGATACCTGTGTTTTATGAACATGAGTTGTACCTTTTTGATGATTGGTTGAGCCCACATGAGGAGGGTGGGGTGAATAAAAACACCTCCTGACTTGTCAAAAAAAATTGCTTCACGCTCATCACCTAAACAAAAACATCATTATCTTATTTGATACATATCAAGGTTTTGGAAATCAATTACCTTCTCTGGAACAATCTTGAACTTAAGCCAACCTCTGACAACCTGACCTACCTTTGACCATGTTCAGAAAGTCTACACAAGAAAAAGAGAGGCAATTTCCTACCTCATCTTCAAATGACTCTAAGGTAGATGAGACATATTATGAATTCTTCTGGAGATCACTGGTTGCAAATATAATTAGGAACCAACCTAAATATTGGTCATCAATATTAGTAGTAGATCGACTTCCTTTCATGTAGTTGATTTTGATCTTAATATCGCATGTTAAATAGTAAATCAGATGACTAAATGACATCTTACAAAAATATCTAATAATACCAATTACAGATATTAGCTAATATGTTCATAAGTACTAGTCATATAAGAATAGACATATATATAAATGAACATTTACGTGATAGAGTATAAGCTAGCCTTAGAATTGAGATAAACCTATTGTGTTCTTGATTTGTAGAAATCATCTAATGTATATCTTGAAAGATTATAATAATTTGGGTAATAATACTAGGTAATTTGCAAATTAAACTAATTGTAATATTTATATAGGTGTCATGATCATCTATGTATAATATAGTGTCATGTATGAACACATAAACACATCAATTATGAAGAAACATATTGAGATGTCTAAAAACAATTATGTAGGTTTCTACTAGTATTTATATACATATATCAAATGGTTTGATTAGTTATTTATTCCTTTTAAGTAGCTTATGAAAGAAAGAATACTTCTTGATGAGGATGATTTATAAAAATTGGTGTGGATGTCATAATGGTGTAGGCTAGATTGGAATATACTACGATTCATCCAAATAATACATTCTTGTATTTATAGAATAGTCAACAATTAGATAATAGAATGTATATATCAATTAGTATGCAATCTATAAATTTTGTAATTGTAGGGCTAAATATGAATTTAGAACCAGATTGGATATTAAATGGATCATATGTTCAGATAATACAATTATAAACCTTAGTTTGCAATTAGGTGATTGGGAACTAGGGTAAACACTATCTACATCTATACTGGGAATGAATATACACATGTTCATTGAGGTTTAAATAACATACCTAATGTGTTTCTAGGATGAAAACTTGACTTTTTGGATCAATGAATATCAATCGAGTTAACCTTTAGGAGTGAAGGTTAGGTATGTGCATGTAGGATCCACCAAGTATGGTCCATATATGCACAACAAAGAAATGCAAACCAACAAAATCACAATAAGAGAATGTCACAAATAGCATATATCATTCATTACAATAAAAAAGAGAAATTTACACAAGAAATAGATACATCAATTATCATACATATTCTTTTCACTAAACTTGCAACAAGGAACATAAGACATGATATAAATGGTAAACTAGTTAAACCTCCTTGGATCATATAGGTGGCACCCCACCATGCCTAGAACTCATATGTACATCCACCTCCTGAGAGATATCCCATGTTGCAGATAACCTATGTGAATCCACACAACCATGCATTCAACAAATAGATTGTAGTTGGTTGGGTTTCAATAATAATATGAACATAATCTAAAGTAAAGCTTGAAACTTACATGAACATACTTAATCATTCTTAATGACTTAAAAGATGCATTCTTAACTTGATTAAGCATTCTTATTAGGGAACCTACTCAATGAACCTTATTTGATCTTATCTCACTGACACACACACGTTGTGTAGGCTTTTGAACACACTTAATGTGAGCAGGATTGGGCTTCAACCTAATAAATATAAACATCACCAAACATAGTGAAAGTGGATAGGCTTGGGCTCGAACCCATAAAGTGAAGGGGGCTCATGAGTCACAAACCTTCCATTAAATGTTCATGAGTAGGGTCTAATTATTAATTTCTTATCCTAATCAAATCTTATCTTATCTTACTTAGGGTTTTCCCCCATAACTACATTTATCGATCTTTAACATGAAGAGGTATAATCTTTTAACTGATTTGATCTTTACATATTACGTGCACGCAATCAATCTTTTTAAGATGTTCATAATATAAATACCTCTTAAATCACTAGTATTCACATGATAAAATGTATAATATAACTTTAAACATGATAACATGAACATAATTGAATGATGCAATATAATGAAACCCAAGTCCTGGACCACTTACCTAATTAGTAGGAACAATCACACCTAGGATCCTAATCTCAAGACTTTAATTTTCATGACATTATAACCCTGATCCCTAATTATTATCTCATAAGTCCTAATTACGTCCAATATTGAAATATGAGAAAAACACCTAACCTATCCCAATCGATAGACCTCAAAAAAATTGATCAGAATATATATATAACTCAACCCCATAGGAGATACCAATAAACAGATATGGAATTTCCAAAATCGAACAATCAAGAATTTGATTAACCAACTTAGCTTGATCTGGGGTTCATATAAAACAAAAATAAAAAGACAAAAAGGCCCTTCAATGATATTGTAAATCATAGGCGTGATAGAAGAAACAACTGTAAAATCTGCTCCATCAAAACATACATCGAAAATGTTTAAGGCTTAATTTAAAACATATCATTGTAACACCTAAAATGAAATAGATCACAAACACATCAGGACATCTTATTGGATTCTAGCGTCTTCTTTTGGGCCATGGCACGTCAAGGTGCACCTAGAGCATGGAGCTCTACTCCATATGTAGGGTTGAAGTCCTAACTCACAACCTGATATGCCCAGATGACTCTAGGTCACTCCAACCATGGAACTTCTATGGTATCCATGGGTGTACTAGAGCCCAAGATTTGGGATTCCCACATGGCTAAAAGGACTCAGAGAAGCGAAGATACTTCTCACAACAACAACCCAACTACACACTATACCACCTTTTTATGGAACAAGCGAACATGATAGAACCAAACTCAATAGGAAGACGCATCCAAAGCTACCTTCTCGTACTCTGACTGGGACTGAAATAAAACATCCATCTCAACTTTGAGTTGTGATGAGATGATGGTGGAAATTCAAGGAAGGAGATTGGGGAAAACTCCAAAATGATGCATTGATCATCAAGGAAAAATAAACTTTAGATAAATGTCATTGGGCGGGCCAGTTGATGATCCTTGGTGGAAGACATGCAACTAGCTCAAGGGGAACGCAACCAAGTACACTGAACAACCAACTGGTAGTATGAAAAGGAAGTAACAAAGTTAAGAAATGTTACTTCCAAAAGAATTTGACAAAGGTAGTCTAAGATCTTCAACCAAGTTCATCATTTCCAAGGAAGAAGCTTGACTTTGTGAAGGGTCCTCGGGTAGCCTTGGCTGAAATTGGAAATGAAGAAGGATCACTTGAAGTCTTGGAAAGCTTTCTAGATATCTAGAAGGAGGAGCAACTAGACTTCATTTTGTGGGAAGTTGGCTGCAACTATTGGAAGAGGGAGTGAGGACTGGAGAAGAGTTTTTTTTGTCTCAAGAGTGATATAAGATTATTATGAGGATTAATATGATCAGAAACCTCTCCTAATTACAATGGGATGTTTTATCATATAAATCATTGGCTGGTTTGCAAGAAAAAAAGGGAGAAGATTCAAGTCCAAGCCATCGAGGTTTCTGATCCTGTAGGACTCTTGCTGTCGTGATGAAGGATATAGGGGGTTGTCCCTCAGATCCCCATCCAACAGTTGGGGAGTGGGCTGATTTTACTAACCCAATGTGACAACTCGACTCTCCTTAATCAAGATTGATTGTAGGCACAAACCGATATCTCATATCTATACATTGCATAGCTAGGTTAGATTTTAGCTAACTAATTCCCTCTCTTACTAAATTCAACTAGAATAACTAGAATTATTCAAACTTAACCAAAATTTAATCATAGGATTATCATTATGTCTAGACAATTTCCATTTCTATATATACCTGGTTTGGGCATCATAAATCCCAAAACTAATTATTGGCCAATAAACTTACTCAATTCCTAACTAAATGTAGGAACATTATATATTACCTTGCCAAAATTGGCCATAAAGGTTATCTTATCATGATCTTTAAATGAATATTCATTTCATACTTATTGCACTACCATGAGACATAACTCAGCACATTTTTCATTCTGACTTTAATAGGGTTATAAAGTATGTAATACTTCCTTACACAAACTTAAAAAATTGGGGATGTGATAGTGCAATACCTATTTTATTTTCATCATTATCATGAATGTGATCTAAATTCTTATATGAATGCATTTAGCTGACTACTATCTATGTTTGGAAATCCAAAGTTAAATATCCATATATACTAATATGTAATATTATATAATCTTATGGACTTTGGATCATTTTGTTTAAATGATCCTTTGACCCTCGTTCTATGATTTTAATACATGGTGTGAATTATGACTTGGATGCTAGTCTTGCCACTCTATTTATGCATGCTAAATGATTTGACTAAATTATCTAGAATAGAGGTAATCATGTACAACCATAGATATATATGACATGTGTATTTCACCTGGGGGTGAATTTCCACCTTAATTTTTTAGGTCATGATCCTATGGTATCACCCTGCTTTAGGTATATTTTCTAGGAGTGCAAACATATTATTTATTTGGAAATTGTGCATATTCGTTATGACAAGATGATTCTTTTATCTCACATATTTCTCTTTGTAAATATCATGCCTCAATTTCTTGATTTGACTCTTATTGAACTTACCTACTTGTAAGTCCCCTTTCCATGGGAACATCCTTCCTATACTTGTAACCCAATATAATTATCAAAGTTGTTTATATGCACCTACTTAGTGTTTATGTATGCATGCCTTTGTTTCCTCTTGTTTGGGTAATGTTCCCTTCCACCCCAGGTGTAGGTACATCAGAGGACAAGGAATTAATAAGACCATATTTAGGAGCTTGAACTTAAGCATAGAATGGAATGGACATTTTGCCCTTTAGAATTAGCCTTACGTCTTATTTGATGTATACCTGTTTGTTTTTTCATGTCGCCTTTAATGGTGAAGAATAATTGTATAATGATACACTCCAAAACTCTGTAATACCTTTTCAACTTCTTAAAAAATTCATTATTCTTTCATATATACCATTTGAGAAGTGGATGAAATTCCTCCTTATTCATATTTGTAATAGTATTATTTTATTTCTCAATTCAATGAGGAGGGGATCCCCCTCGGGTCTCACTCCTTATGAATTGGTACTAGAGGCTAAGTATCCTATAACTTGACTATTTTAGGTTATCCTAGGTTGTCCATTAATTAGGTAACTCGCCCTTAGAGATTTTTAATATACCTATTTTTTAGTAGTGGAATATCGATTAGGGATTTCAATCCCTATCTATATTTGTCACTACCACTCCCCAACCCACTATTCTTATGAGACTCAATTTTTTGTCTAACCTGAGTTACTCCTACCCTCCCTATGGTATCTCTAAGTAGGATTTGACTGTTCTAATGGTTAGACCGATCTTGTACTTTTTGGGGATATAATTTGACCTTTGGGATAAGTATGCTGACTTGAATAGTCATAGCTAGGATTAATCCTTGGTTCTCTATTTAGTCCTTTTCTTTGTTGTTGTTCTAGTCATAGCTAGGATTAACCCTTGATTTCCACATTCCATATGGAATTATGGGCTGACCGTTAGATGCAATATATGTAAAATATATATATTACTGAGCAAACAATGTCTGACCATGATAAGTTTTTATGTGAAGCTAATGGAAATGTTGCTTTTCACATACGTATGGTTGGATTTTCAAAAACCTTATAAATTTGTAGTTATTAAAAAGGCTTTCATGATCTCACGGTAGGAGGGCTCTCATATGATCAGCCCCCCCTCTCTATATATGTATATATATGACCCATGTGATGCCTAAAGACAGTTTTGTTTAGTGGTTGTGGATATGGAAACTTGGTCATTTGTGGTGTGATCTAGAAAATGTAATATTGTTGTTTTGATTTTGATCAAACATCATGTAACTATAGATGGCTGGCATGTCATGCCTCTCTACCATTGTCCATGTAATAATTTTTAGTTAAGCAATAATGTGGAAATCATCATTGGTGGACCATGGTGGAAAGGAGGTGAAGATCATATGCCCACACAAAAAAGGAAGGTCCTTGGACGGTTTGTTATCAATATCAGGCGTCAAATCAACAACAATGCAAGATCTACCCTTATCAAAGACTTCTAATTGATCGATCAACTTGCTTGATCAGGAAACCAGAAACCCAGATAAGAGTGTGTGCCATAAATCATGGAATTTTTATTGACTAGTCAACTTATCTGATTGGGAGACTAGAAAACCTTAATGGGGGCAAGTTTAGGTAATTTTGATCAGCTGGTCAGCTTCCCTGATCGTGCAACTAGAAAATCCTAAAAGAGAAGTATAACGATTACATTGGATGTGATGTCTTGGTTGGTTTTTCTACAACACGTGTTGGCTCATGCTGTTGTACTATTCCATATCATGTTTTATCGTACATGTGGTGATTGTTATACTATATGAGTGGTATAATATATTTTTATAACAATTATTGATACATATGGATATATCATATAAATCCCTTAATATAATATCAGTATAAAAGATGCCTTCCAAGTGAAATACACATGAAAACTTTGTTTGACTAAGTGGGGCACGCTCAACATGGTCCACCATCTACCTTTTGGAAGTGTGATAATAAGTATATGGGCTCGCCAAGTAGGGTGCATAGCATATTGTATTAACCTTGGGTAGGACTTGATTAGGTGATCTTAGTAGGATTGAGCACCTAAAGACATAAATATAGTATGTAGCTCATATGATGATTTATTGACATGGAGTTGTGCAACCATCTACCCAAGAACTACATATGATGTAATTTGGTAATTGTATCTACAACAATAATTAAGTTGTGAGCGTAAGCTTTGGTGGAGTCATAACTTATTGTATTTTGGATCTTGGCTCACTTGAAGATTTCTCATTGTAATATTCCCAATTAATAATGAAGGATTTTTATTTGAATGAAATAGTGGGAGCGTAACTCATATAAGTCCAAATTATTTTTATGAAATCAGATTTTTTAAATCCAAATAATTTTCAAACCAACATATTGACTCGTACAAAATATCTTCTACTTAGATCAATTTAAAACTCAACCCACTACCCATTTTCACTCTGGCCTATCCTTGACAAAGCAAAACTTAACAACTGATTCAAGATGCTAAGAATTATTCTCACACATGAGTAACTCTATATCATGGACACACTAGTACCTAATGAACCGACTCTACTTGTGCAGAGGGTGGACAAGGAAGTTGATAAGAAGGATTTCGATGACACTATGGACATTTGATGCCTAATTCTTTCTCCACAAATTATGAGCTTTATAAGCAGCATGAGAACATGGATGTTATTGAGATGATAACACATCTCAGGAACATGTATCAAGTACAAGTATGGCAAGAGAGGTATGATGTCTCCAAGGTGTTGTTTAGGTGCAAAATGGTAGAAGGTGATCTAGCTAGACCCCATGTACTTAAGATAATTGGGTATGTGGAAAGTCATGTAAGAATGGGATTTCCTTTGGGTTGGTCACAATTTTAATCCTACAATTGTTTCCATATTCATACAAGTAATTTGTCATGAACTATAACACATACATGTTGGCTAAATGGACATCTATAAATCCCTTTGTTTTGATAATGACAAACATTTCATTCTTGTTAATCTAACGTGCTACTTGAGTGTTGCAGGAATAAGGTGGATGAAAAAGCAATTAGGGAAATCCATATGCTTACATATTTATATTTTCATGAAATGTAATCGCTTTGTAAAAACTTGTACAAATCTATAATGTACAAGTACTTAGATTTCATATAAATCAAGCGTTAGATTCTCCCTAGCTAAACATCACATTTAGATAGGTCATCCCCTTCAAATAAGTGTCACATATGCACACTCATACACACACTTAGTGCTTTAATTGAAAAATTGAAACAGGGTCAATCTCAGTCGACTAACTCCTCGACCGAGACACTTTCGGTCGACAATCTTCTCGACCGAGAAAGACCCAAGTAGCCGTTAGACACATCTGACAAGGTAGTTGGCAGTTGGAGATAAACGTTGCAAAACACTTGATTCAGAGAGCCTGTCGGTCGACAAAAGTTCGACCGAGTAGGTGTCTCGGTCGACCATTTCTCGACCGAGATGGACTCTGACAGCAACTGCAGAATTAATTAATTAGCCATTGCTAAAGAAACAAATTTGTACCTAACGGCTAGTTAAGCACTTAGAAACCCCTAGAAGGTGTCTAGAACGTCCTTAAGCACTTGTAGGACATTCCTATAAATAGGACATGCCTTAGGACACCTAAAACTCACTTGTTACACTTAAGAAATCTTTGAGCATACTTTGAGCAACCTGTTTGTGAGCAAATTGAGCATAGTGACAATTGGATACTTCTTCTCTTAGCTCAAAATTCATGTCCTATAGGCTAGCATCTCCTATCCAATGCAATTACATTTCCATACACTTTGGTTAGGAGATCTACATGCTTGATATAGGCAAATCAAGCCTTGTGCTACAAAAGGATAAGTTGTAATTTCTATTTTCTTTCTTGTTCTCTATTGTTGTTTGTACTCTCCTTGCTACTCCTAGGTTGGAGGCTGCGGATTGGAGAGGTTGAAGATCTTCTTGGTGAAGAAGGGGACCTTGAGCTACTTCAAGAAGGCTGGTGCAACGGGAGGTTACTTCTAGAGAGGAAGGCTACTTCAAGGGGGAGCTTGGAGTTACTTCAAGAAGGCTACCTCAAGTTGGTGCATCTACTTCAAGTGAAGGCTGTTCAAGGGGTGTAAAGAAAGTATTGTATTTTGTGTAAATCCTTGTGAAGGTAATAAAATTAATACTTTCAAAATCCCAGTTGGGTAAGCAACCGGGTAGTGGACTGACAACTTTAGTATTTGCTAAACTTGGAACCACTCTAAACACCTGTCTCCTTCTTCCATTTTCAATTGTGGTTGTTTGAGTGAAATAATTTATAAAATTGTTTTAAAACTCTATTCACCCCCCTCTAGTGTTTTTCAATTGGTATCAGAGCAGGCTTCAAGGAACCTTAACAAGGTCTTGAAGAATGGGTGACGGGGTGCTTAACAACCTTAACCTTGAAGGAACACTTGTTGCTAGACCTCCGACATTTGATGGAACAAACTACATATATTGGAAGAGAAGGATGCAGTTCTACTTCCAAGGCATCAATTGGGACTTATGGAGGATGGTGTCAACCCCATACGAGCTTCCTCAAACACAATATGCAGAGTGGGATGCAAACATGGTAAAGTTGGCTCAAATGAATGCCAAAGCTGTAAGCATTTTATATTGTTCAATTTCTGTAGGAGAATTTAATAGGATATCAAACTGTGACACAGCCTATGACATCTGGCATAGACTGTCCATAACTTATGAAGGTACAGTTCAAGTCAAGAATTCTAAGATTAGCATGCTTAAACAAAAGTTTGAACACTTTCGTATGGATCCAAATGAATCTATTAGTGAAATGTTTGCAAAATTCTCTTCTATTGTTAATGGTTTAAATGCCCTAGGAAAAACTGTTCTTGAAGAAGATCAGGTATCAAAAATCCTTCGATCACTTCCTCCTAAATACAAGCCAAAGGTGACAACCATTGAAGAAGCTAATGACCTCACTAGGCTGAAAATGGAGCAACTCATTGGCAATCTAGAAGCTCATGAAGCAACCCTAGAAGAGGAAGAAAGAAGAGAACGTGAACTTCAGCAAGGAAAGAAGAAGGATGTGGCTCTAAAAGCTTCAAAGATAATCACACCAGAAAGTGAGGAGTCAAGTGAAGAAGAAGGAGAAGAAGCATTGATTGTCAATGGTAAGAAATATAGAAGATTTAAATCTAACAAAATTTCTAGTTCTTCTTCTTCTCCTCCTAGGTGCTTTGAGTTTGGAAAGAAAGTACATTTCAAAAATGAATGTCCTAAAGCAAAGAAAGGAAAGAAAAGCTCACACAAGAAGAGAGGAGAAAAAGCCTATAAAGCTGCATGGGACGAGTCAAGTGAAAGTGAAAGCGGAGAAGAAAAGGTGGAATGTCTAATGGCAAGAGAAGATGGTGAAGACTCTCAAGAGGTAAGCCTACTTGATCTTCCTAAAGAAGAGTTTAGTTTACAAGAAACTCATGATAAATATGTTGATGTCAAGAAGAAACTAAAGAAGGTTATCAAAACAAATGATGAGCTATATGCTAAATTAAATGATCTCTCTTCTGAAAAGAACAACATTGATCTTGAAAATTCGTCTTTAAAAACATCTTTAAATGATTGCACTAACAGGCTACTCACTCTAGAAAAAAATGTTGATCTTCTCTCTCAAGAAAAGACTGAATTGTTAGCTAAACTAAAAGATTTTCAGACTCAACCAATTTTGTGTAACCATCTAGACTATGACAATGTTGTAAAAGAAAGAGACTCCCTATTATTTGATTTAGATCAAGCTAGAAAAGATTTACACAAGAAGATGGATGATATTGCTAAGCTACAAAGAAACCTACATGAGTTAAGAAGAAAAGATATCCTTGACAACATCCTAAAAGCCTCCTCTAGTTTCAATGGAAGAAAAGGTTTGGGATATGATCCAAAGAAAAATCAACCCAAAAGAACTCGGACTATGTTTGTACCTAAGAACACAATTCCTAGAAAGAGAAATGAAGTTGACTCTATTACTTGTCATTTTTGTCTACGTCTTGGACATTACTCATTTTCATGCCCGTATAAGACCAATGATTCCTACTTAGTTTGGATCCCAAAATCCCAAACTTAGCAGAGTAGAATGCAATTCAGTTGAGATATGATCAAATGCTTAATTTTGTAATTCATATTGTATTATCTCAACTTAATAAAAGGTTTTATGCATTGTAATAATTTTCTGAACTACTGTACTGAAACAGAAACTTAGTCGGTCGAAGTATTGTCGACCGAAAATATAATCGGTCAAACTTTTGTCGACCGACTAGATGCCTGTGACAAATCAAAATCAAACAACAACTATTTCGGTTGAAAATTAGTCAACCAACTGAATTTCTGTCTTTAATTTGCAATACAACAACCTTCTCGATCGACGATTAGTCGACCGAGAAAGATGTCGGTCGAACAATTGTCGACCGACTGAAGTTCTGAATCAGAATTTTTATACAGTCTATACTTAAATGCTTCTAACCATATCGGACCATCACATGGGTACCAAAACCTACATTCTAATGCAGGATTGGGTGGTTGACAGTGGATTTTCCAAACAAATGACCGGAAACAAGGATGCATTTCAAACCTTTGAAGAAAAGAAGAGTGGAACAGTCACTTTTGGAGATAACGGTAAAGGTAAAATTTTTGGAATAGGTAACATTGGTACAAACCTCGAAATAAAGAATGTTCTACTTGTTGATGGTTTGCACCATAACTTAATAAGTGTGAGTCAATTATGTGATAGTGGCTATGATGTTTTATTTAACAAAACCTGCTGCAAATTATTAATAAAAAACACTACAAATGTTGTCTATGAAGGAAAAAGAGTTGGAAATCTTTATATCTTTAGACCTAACTCTATGAAATATGTAGTAGGAAAATGCTTGCTTGCAAATGAAAATACTTTACAATTATGGCATAAAAAGCTAGGACATGCTAGTTCACATGTTATCAAAAAGTTAGTGAAATATGATCTTGTTTGTGGTTTGCCTACTTTATCCTTTGATCAAGTTGAAAATTGTGAACCATGTACATTGGGAAAGCAAACAAAAACCTCTTTTAAACCAAAACATGAACTTAGCACCAGTAGATCTTTAGAATTAATTCACATGGATTTATTTGGACCTATGAGGACACAATCTATCGGTGGCAAAAGATATTGTTTTGTTATTGTTGATGATTATAGTAGATATACATGGGTATATTTTATTGCAACCAAAGATGATACTATTCATGCTTTTATAAAATTTTGCTCTATGATTGAAAATCTATTACAAAGCAAAATATGTACCATTAGAAGTGATCGTGGTGGAGAATTTGAAAATCATGTATTTGAAGAATTTTGCACATCTCAAGGGTACACTCACAATTTTTCTGCTCCACGCACTCCACAACAAAATGGTATAGTTGAAAGGAAAAATCGATCACTACAAGAAATGGCTAGAACTATGATGCTCGAACATAACACACCCAAAACCTTTTGGGATGAAGCTGTAAACACCGCATGCTATGTGTTAAATAGAGTAACTGTTCACTCTCATTTGAAGAAAACTCTGTATGAAATAATACATTCTAAGAAACCTAGAGTTGACTATTTTCATACCTTTGGATCTACATGTTATATCTTAAATACCAAAGATGATAGAGATAAGTTTGATTCTAAATCACACAAAGCATTCTTTTTGGGATATTCTACCTCTAGCAAAGCATTTAGAGTCTATAACACTATCTCTAGAAAAGTTGAGGAATCTATTCATGTCTCTTTTCATGAAGAGTCAAAATCAGAAAATCTAGAAATAATTGATCTTACTAATCAATTCGAAAACCTAAACATACCAAATGACAGTGAGAAAGATACTACAAACAATAACCAAGCTGAAACACAACCTATACCTAGACTTATTAAGGATCATCCTCAAGAATTAATTATTGGAAATCCAAATGATAAAGTAAAAACTCGGTCTTCCTTTAAGGATGTTGCAAACATGGCCTTTGTTTCTATCATTGAACCTAAGAAGATATCTGAAGCTCTTAAAGATGATTATTGGATAATAGCAATGCAAGAAGAACTAAACCAATTCACTAAAAATGATGTATGGGATTTAGTTCCTAAACCACAAGATAAAACCATCATTGGAACTAAATGGGTTTTTAGGAATAAACTAAATGAGGCAGGAGAAGTAATAAGGAATAAAGCTCGGTTAGTAGCACAAGGATATAATCAACAAGAAGGAATAGATTTTGATGAAACATATGCACCAGTAGCTAGACTTGAAGCTATAAGAATGTTACTAGCTATTGCTGCACATAAAAACATCAAACTCTACCAAATGGATGTAAAAAGTGCATTTCTAAACGGAATCATTCAAGAAGAAGTATATGTTGCCCAACCACCCGGTTTTGAAATACCGGAAAAAGGTGACTATGTTTATAAACTTAAGAAAGCACTTTATGGTTTAAAACAAGCACCTAGGAACTGGTATGAAAGGCTCAAGACATATCTTTTTGATAATGATTTTTCTATTGGAAATTCCGATTCTACTTTATTTTTCAAAACATATACATCTGATTTCCTAGTTGTGCAAATATATGTTGATGACATTATTTTTGGAGCTTCTAATGAATTGTTGTGCACACAATTTAGTGACATTATGCAAAAAGAATTTGAAATGAGCCTCATGGGTGAACTAACTTTCTTTCTTGGTTTCCAAATTAAACAAACGCCTGCCAGAATTTTTATAAGCCAAGAAAAATATACTAAAGAACTCTTAAAACGTTTTGGGATGGATCAGTGCAAACATGCTACTACTCTTATGGCCACTTCTATAAAAATTGATAAGGATGAAAATGGGGAACCAATTGATGATTCCTTATATAGAGCCATGATTGGTAGTTTGCTTTACTTAACTGCTTCTCGACCGGACATCATGTTTTCTGTTGATCTTTGTGCTCGATTTCAATCACAACCTATGCACTCTCATTTTCAAGCAGTTAAACGAATTCTTCGATACTTAGCCGGCACTACATGTTTTGGTTTATGGTATCCAAAAGGACAATCCTTGGATTTAAAGCTTATACTGATGCGGATTATGCTGGTTGTCGACTTGATCGCAAGAGCACTAGTGGTGGCTGTTTCCTGTTAGGGAGAGCTTTAGTATCTTGGTTTAGCAAGAAACAAAACACGGTTGCCCTCTCTACAACTGAAGCTGAATATATGGCAGCCGGATCTTGTTGTGCTCAAGTGCTTTATATGCAACAAGTGTTAAATTATTATGGTTTTACTCTTTCATCTACGCCTATCTTTTGTGACAACACGAGCGCTATAAACTTAGCACATAATCCTATTTTACACAGCCGAGCTAAACATATTGAAATCCGTCATCACTTTTTAAGGGATCATATCTCCAAGAATCATGTTTCCCTTCATCATGTTGATACGGAAGATCAATTGACTGATATTTTTACAAAACCGCTTCCACTAGACCAATTTAACAAAATTAGGAAGCAATTGCTTATCACTCCTTTGGAAGATGTTTTCTTTGATATTTTTGCTTCTTAAAAATAACTTTTACTTACATCATTTTGGCTTTTAATGGACATTTTTTTGGGGACATCTAATTAAGGGGGAGTTTTATTCTTAAACGGATATCTTTTTGAAATGACAAAGGGGGAGAAATAAATATAAAACTTAGTATCTGTGCAAAACTCAATCAATGAGTTTCAAAAACTCTTGGCTTTACATTGAAAGTTGCTATATTCTCTAAAGGATTGGATTTCATGTTCCATAATTCATGGGGAATAATAAGCACACATTTTATAAACAAGAGAAGAAATTTACAAAGGTAATCTTCAGGTATGAAACTCACATGTTTTTATACTTTCTTATTTTATATTTAGGAAATGTTTGTCATCTTCAAAAAGGGGGAGATTGTTGGCTAAATGGACATATGTAAATCCCTTTGTTTTGATAATGACAAACATTTCATTCTTGTTCATCTAACGTGCTAGTTGAGTGTTGCAGGAATAAGGTGGATGACAAAGCAATTAGGGAAATCCATATGCTTACATATTTATATTTTCATGAAATGTAATCACTTTGTAAAAACTTGTACAAATCTATAATGTACAAGTACTTAGATTTCATATAAATCAAGCGTTAGATTCTCCCTAGCTAAACATCACATTTAGATAGGTCATCCCCTTCAAATAAGTGTCACATATGCACACTCATACACACACTTAGTGCTTTAATTGAAAAATTGAAACAGGGTCAATCTCAGTCGACTAACTCCTCGACCGAGACACTTTCGGTCGACAATCTTCTCGACCGAGAAAGACCCAAGTAGCCGTTAGACACATCTGACAAGGTAGTTGGCAGTTGGAGATAAACGTTGCAAAACACTTGATTCAGAGAGCCTGTCGGTCGACAAAAGTTCGACCGAGTAGGTGTCTCGGTCGACCATTTCTCGACCGAGATGGACTCTGACAGCAACTGCAGAATTAATTAATTAGCCGTTGCTAAAGAAACAAACTTGTACCTAACGGCTAGTTAAGTACTTAGAAACCCCTAGAAGGTGTCTAGAACGTCCTTAAGCACTTGTAGGACATTCCTATAAATAGGACATGCCTTAGGACACCTAAAACTCACTTGTTACACTTGAGAAATCTTTGAGCATACTTTGAGCAACCTGTTTGTGAGCAAATTGAGCATAGTGACAATTGGCTACTTCTTCTCTTAGCTCAAAATTCGTTTCCTATAGGCTAGCATCTCCTATCCAATGCAATTACATTTCCATACACTTTGGTTAGGAGATCTACACGCTTGATATAGGCAAATCAAGCCTTGTGCTACAAAAGGATAAGTTGTAATTTCTATTTTCTTTCTTGTTCTCTATTGTTGTTTGTACTCTCCTTGCTACTCCTAGGTTGGAGGTTGCGGATTGGAGAGGTTGAAGATCTTCTTGGTGAAGAAGGGGACCTTGAGCTACTTCAAGAAGGCTGGTGCAACAGGAGGTTACTTCTAGAGAGGAAGGCTACTTCAAGAGGGAGCTTGGAGTTACTTCAAGAAGGCTACCTCAAGTTGGTGCATCTACTTCAAGTGAAGGCTGTTCAAGGGGTGTAAAGAAAATATTGTATTTTGTGTAAATCCTTGTGAAGGTAATAAAATTAATACTTTCATAATCTCGGTTGGGTAAGCAACCGGGTAGTGGACTGACAACTTTAGTATTTGCTAAAGTTGGAACCACTCTAAACACCTGTCTCCTTCTTCCATTTTCAATTGTGGTTGTTTGAGTGAAATAATTTATAAAATTGTTTTAAAACTCTATTCACCCCCCTCTAGTGTTTTTCAATACAATTTTGATAAGCCATTTCCTGAGCTACTTGGCATGTTGAGAATTGCTGAGGGGCAACTGAAAGACAAGTCCAAATCCATGGTGATGGTCAACAAATGGAAAGGAAAATCCAATGGAAAGGGAAAAGCTAAGAAAGGTTCTAAAGCTATCCCAAAGTCTTATGCACTTAAAGCAAAAAGCAAGAGTGAGTAAGCAAGGCAGTTGACACCAGACTGAGCATTAGAAGACAAATTGTCCTCTTTACATTGAGGAACTGAAAAACATGAAGTATGTGATAGATATATCCACTTTAGGTATATGTTAATAAAATAACTTATTTAATTTTTCATATGGGTATTGGATACCAGATGTAGATCTGACGTACACCCAAATATGCAGGATTTGAAAAGATGTAGGCCCTTGAAAAAAAGGGTGAGGAATCAAGCATTGTAAATGGATCAAGAGTTGCTTTAGTTGATGATTAGTATCTTACTATCTATCTCTGCTCCATGAACTTCTAATAGAGTTAGAGAACTGCTATTATGTTCCTACCATTAATACGAACATAACCTATATATTTTGTTTGGACAAAAATGGTTTTGTGTTTCTAATAAAGAATGTTGATATTTTCATTTTTAAAGATGAGATATTTTATGATAGTACCCCTATATGTTAAGGTCTTTATTTGTTTCACACTGAGACACATGTTGATAAGTGAATATTCATTCTAGTTTTAGTTACATTTCTCATTCAATATTGAATTCATTTCCATCATTTTACTCTATAACTAGCTTTCATTCAGGCTTTCTTTATTTTGTGATAATTTATGAGGTTTTGATCCATATTCCTTGTTTTCATTGTAGGCTTGAGCTTCATTGCATGGTGGGAGTGGAGGTGGTGGTCCCACTAATCGAGTAGCGGGCCTGAGAAACTTTTGAATAAATTTACCATATTTTTGATGGTTCATTCCTTCATCAAGTGATGAAACCATCAAATCACATCACATATGCCAAGCCATCAATGTCCTTCATTCTACCCTTCGATCAAAATATGCTCCATCGTCCCTTCACCAATACCCCCAGTGGATATCATCTATGAAACCATTGATTTATACTTGTGTCTGCCAAACCATTAGTTTCCAATAATCGATGGTTCCCCTTCATTCACCGTCTGATGGCCACACAATACCGTCTTCCGTATGGTCCCCTTCTGATGGTTTCCTTTCTATGGTTCCTAGTGCATGCTTTCTAATAGCCAACCTGACCACTCTTCTTAGATGACCAAAATTTGGTGGCACTCCTACTCCAGACAACTGATGGTCATTCTGACTTCAACATTTGATGTGATCTCCAACACATGGCAAATGATGGTTCATCTATAGTCATCTTTTGATGGCTTCTCTGCAGTCATCTATGGATGGGTCATCTACGTTGCCTTTTAATGGTAGTTCAGTGACCATTCAACAACCAACGGTTCCACTAAACATCACGAGACTCCTCTCCTATTGATGGCATTACCACAGATCATGAACCCTTCATCTTCCTCACTCTATCGTCAAAACTTCACCTTGGTGGTAGTTGACCTTTCGAAGGCAAGATGGAAGGGTGGTTCCAAAACCTATGAGCCACCTATAAATACAAGCTTCAAGCCTCTTAGGGAGGCATCTCTTCTCCAGTCTCCAGGATGTCACATTTATGACTCCACCACCGGATCCTGGTTGATGGTTCTATCAGTTGACACTGGACGACCACCTCTCCACCAAGGATCAACCTCTTGACCTTGAAAGAGAAAGATAGATGATGCCTCCACCACCATTCTTCCACCTATGAGATTCTCATATGTAGATCTGCTCCAACAAGGAGGATGACAAAGAAGAAGGGTTACCTGATGAAAATCCTAGGTGGATAATGCTGCTGCATCTCTTCTACCTAGTGAGTTGTTGATTGTCTCCTTCATTTTCCTTGATGTTTGCTCTAATCTTGCTATGAGCTCAGAGTATTTCCTTATGCTAGGTCTTGGGGAGTAGCCCCACTATCTACTTTTGTTCTTTTACTGCATCCATGGATGTATGAATCTTATTACATGTTGAACCGATCATTTTTATTCTTGTAGTGCTTGTTCATCTAGCAGGTTTATATGTCTGTCATGATCTTGGGTGTAGAGAACTTTGAACCCATGATCAAGGATACTGATTGGTTTTGGTTGAACTCTTGATGAGAACTTCAGATATTTGTTTCCCAGGGTAATGAATATAGGATCTCTAAGTAATGCAACATCAAGCCTAGAGTGATTTTGTCCAGGTTTAATCCTAATGCTAAAAGTGGGATTTACCCAACCTCCATGATATTGTTTATGTGTTTTTGTGATGCAATGAGATAATAGCCATAGGTAGTGGTGTGAAACCCACACATCTTAGTGCATCCATCTGATAATTTTAGACTTTATTTTAGTCTTCTATTCCTGCACAATAATTGTAACCAACCAAATCCACTTCTTGTGCTAAATACTCTTCCTAGTCTAGGTTAATTCAATCTTCAATTCATAAAGATATTCTCCTTTGGTTTCAATCCTTAACTATATTACAATAATATTAGTTTGGCTTGTGGATGGTGATTATTGTACTTAGTCTAGGTAAACTCTAGGTATTTCACCCCTAGTGAATTTGCCAGTGCAATAATATCCATGTCACATGTATAAAACATAAATACCAAAATGTTAATACTCAATGACAAACAAAACATATCTTTGGCACTGTCGTCTAGAGTACATAAATGAGAACCGCATGTCATGACTCCACAAATATGGTTACCCATATATTTTTTATTTTGAAGCAATAGAGACATGCATATCTTGTTTATTGGACATAAAAAGCACCTTTCACACTAACAGTGAGAGAGAGAGAGTTACTTATTAGTACTCATATATTGATGTATGTAGACCTTTTAGCACAAGTTCTAGAGGTGGATATCAATATTTTACTTTTATTGACGACCTAAGTAAGTTTGGGTATGTGTATCTAATGAAACAAGGTCGTAATACTATGAAATATTCAAAGAATCCACGAATGATGTACATCATAAACTTGGAAAAATAATCAAATCACTTCAATCAGATCAATGGTAAATACTTAAGGCAAGAGTTTTAGGTCCTTCTGAGGGATTATGGTATTGTATCACAATAGTCCACTTAGAAATCACAACATAATGGTTTATCAAAAAGAAGGAATTGCACCTTGTTGGACATGGTATGATCAAAGATGAGTTTCCCTGATCTTCCAAATTCCTTTTAGGGACACGATCCTAAAACCGCTGCATTTACACTTAACCAAGTACCTTACAAATCTGTTGAAAAGACAACATATGAGATATGGAATGGGAAACACACCAATATGTATTTCAAGGAAGTGTGGGGGTGTGAAGCTTATGCCAAGAAGTAGTTTTATGAAAAGTTTGGACCAAATCAGATAAATGTGTCTGTGTTGGATACCCTAAGCAAGCTAAGGGCTACTACTTTTATGTTCCATCTAACAATAAAGTATTTGTTTCCAAAACTATTGTATTCATTAAAAAGGAATTTATTTCCAAAAGAATCACTAGGAGGAAAATAGAATTTGAACAAGTTCAAGGCCAACAAAATAGCATTAAATCTATAGAGGTGGATAAGGAACAAGAGTAACCACAAATTATTTGTGGAGACTCAATATCCTGTAACACAAGAACATCAATGATCCAATATGGCACCTCTTGAGCTATAGAGATATGAATCTCTCATGATTCAACAAGATGACTTGATGGTCCTAGATGATGAGACTACAATCTAAAAAGAGGTTGTGAGGTACTAGAATCTAGTAGATGGTTTGAGACCATGGGATCTAAGATGGACTCTTGTATACCAAAAAGGTATGGAACCTAGTGGATCCACCTGAAGGGGTAAAACCCATAGGGTGCAAATACGTCTTCAAGAAGAAGACCGACATGGATGGTAATGTACAAACCTACAAAGGTAGATTGGTTGCAAAAGGTTTCAGAAGAATTTCAAGGAGTTGACTACAGTGAAACTTTTTCACTAGTTGCCATGATTAAATCCGCCAAGATCATGCTTTCCACTGCATCTTATCATGATTGTGAAATTTGGCAAATGGTAGTTAAAACTTCTTTTTTTAATAGAAATCTTCTAGAGGATGTTTACATGACACAACTCAAAGGTTTCATCACTCCAAGGAAGCCAATAAAGTTTATAAGATAGAAAGTTTAATCTTTGGATTGAAGAAAGCATCTAGAAGTTGGAACCTTCATTTTGATGAAACAGTTAAACAATTTGTCTTTACCCACAATGAAGATTAACCCTGTGTTTACAAGAAGGCTAGTGGGATCTTAGTTGTATTTCTCATATTGTATGTATGACATACTATTGATTGGAAATTACATCTCCACTCTACGATTGGTTAAAACATGGTTGGGAAATACCTTCTCTATGAAGGAGTTAGGAGAAGCATATTATATACTAGAAATTAGATCTATAGAGTTAGATCTAGAATGCTTCTTGGGTCTAAGCCAAAGTACATACATAGAAAAAGTGCTAAAGAGATTTAACATGCATGATTCTAAAAGAGAAAACTTACCCATGTTACATGGAATATGTCTCTCTAGATCCCAATGTCCCAGCTCTTTGGAAGAGAGGGAACACATGAGTAAGATTCCATAGACCTCGACAATTGGATCTATCACATGTGAAATGATATGTACACGTCCAGATGTATCGTACTCTTTGAACATGACAAACATGTACCAATAGTGATGGTCACTCGATATATATGAAGAATATCATTAAGTACTTGAGAAGAACTAAGGATCAAATCCTAATTTGTGGAGGTGAGAAAGAATCGGTGGTATAGGGTTACACTGATGCAAGCTTCCAAACTGACAAGGACGATTATAGATTGCAATCAAGATTCATATTTTCCCTAAACGGTGGAGATGTAAGATGGAATAGTTCCACAAAAGATAGTGGTTGATTCTACAAGAGAGGCTGAGTATATTTTTGAATTTAATGTAGTGAAGGAAGCAAAATGAATCAAGAACTTCACTAGTGAATGGGGTGGTTCCAACCATTAAAAATGCAAAAGACCTTTATTGTGACAACAATGAAGATACTTGCACAAACTACGGAACCCATATCGCATCTGTGCTCCAAGCACATACTCAAATTTTACCATCTCATTTGTGAGATTGTACATCAATGAGATATTAAATTTTACAGAGTAACAACTGAAACAAACATTGATGATATCTTAACTAAAGCATTTCCACAATAGAAGCATGATGGTCATGTTAGTTCACTTGTAATTAGATTCATTAGTGATTAGATCTAGTGCAAGTAGGAGACTGTTGAATATATGCCTAAGATCCATCATGTGATGATTTTAGAAGGGAGAATTTGTACTTTATTTGAGTATTAATAGAAGACAGTTCCACTTTTTATGGTTGCTTCAATATTGAGATAATGAATTTACCTAAAAGAACAATAGGACTTGATGGCATGTGGTTTGGGTTGAGAACCTTAACATGAGATCATATTTATAACAAAGTACTCATTCTTGTGATGTCCCTAGTCAATTATTATTGTGTATATTATAGGAGGACAATAATACACAAAACTAGCATGTATGGTGAGTGATGGCTATGTCTCTTTATTCATGACAATGGATATCAACTCAAATACACCCGTTCTTATTAGACAACAAGTTGTAATAGACATACCCACCTTGGGATTGATACATGAAATTCATGTAATGACATGTCGGCGTCATATATTAATGTGAAAATGGTGATTGTGATGCTTATACCTGAAGTTACTACAGTATTCACATGTCTTTCTTTGTACTTTGACCACTAGCCGAACATGTTATGAATAAGAGTTGTCGGAAGGTAGTGACTGAGTGCACTATGACATATGGGATGACTATGAGTGATATACATAGAATTCACCCCTCCTTTAGGAGTAAATCCAGACCATTTGATAAGAGAGACTATGAAATGCATGGCCATGCTCATCTGAGTCAGTATATGATATTGAGCTTACAATATCTCAAATGGTCCGTTCCAGTTCAAGGAACATAGGTTAGAAGTTAAGAGATGACCTTCATGCCTCAATTTCAATTTGGATATCCGTGACAAAGGGATTATACAGTCATATCAACATTGATCACTTTATAGGTTGTAGTTATTCTCCAACTCATTCCTATTAATTAGATAACAATGACGTGTGCCTAGACACCAATATTTTCTTGTGTTGTTTCAAACATCAGTAGCAACATAATCAAGAGCCTACAAGATCACTCACATAAGGATGCATAAGGGAATTAAAGTTCACAATTAAACATATTATAATTGTTTTGAATCATGGATAAGCTGATTAACCCTCGATCGTGAAACCAGAATGTTTGGTCGAATGATCACATTAGATGGGACAATTGATCAATTGATTGTCAATTGCTCAATTGATTTTTCCATCAGACTGACATGGTTGGGCCATTAAGCAACCTGATCGGGCAATCACAATGTAACAGGTTAAGTATAAAATCAGAAAGCAATTTAGATCTAGAGCTGAACTATCATGATTGGTCAATCAACTTCGATGATTGTTGATCAAGGTGTCCAACAATAGTGTGATTGGAAGATCAATAAACATGATCTAGCGATCACAATCATGTCTAAGTTTTCATCATTAGACTGTTTTTGAGATTGCAATTAGGATAGAGATTATAATTAGGATTTTTTTCAAAGCCCAAGACTCTCCTACATAAAGAAAGTATGTCACAAAGGGGTCGATGCATCTTTTGGAGACACTTTGTGAGACAAGTTGGTCGTACCTTCTCTCTCCTAAGAGAAAGAGAAAGCCTATGGAATATTGCATATAAAGGACAAGAAGGAGGTTCAAAGATGACTAGCCTGTCCACAAATTCTATTCCTCTTCAAAATGGTGACCAAAGTTTGTGCACCAGGTCCTTCCTCGTCGACATAGATGAAGTAGAGTCCAAGGAACAAAGCACAGAGGCTTGGAGAAAACATTCCAGAAAATGACAAGAAGTTCTTGTTTGGTGGACAATCTAGATTCCTTCTATCTCCATCTAGATTTCTGGGGCGCCAACTCAAATTTACATCCAATAGATTGAGATCTTCATCAACAAAAGATGCATCTTGTTGTTGGAAAACAAGTTTGCTCAAAGTTATCACCTTTATCCCTCTTTTATCTTTTATTTAATGATATTTTATAGCTATGTAAGATCCGTTGTCATGGGGATTTGGGAACAAAACTATAATTTTGTTGCACCCCCTAACCCATAATTCATAAAAACCCTCCCTTCTTCTAGGGCCCCATTCATATATGTTAATAGGTAATACCGAATTTACCTAGTTCAAAGTTCATACAAGATAGTTGTAGTCAAATAGTATCATGCATTCATAAATACCCTATGATATTATATTTTGAAAATAAAATAACCATGGCAGATTAAATAATATAAGTTGATGTAGAATTACACTAATCAATAGATTTTGTCTGTTTTGACACACGAGAATATTCATCAGACTAAAACATGAAAGAAATTGAATATATATGAATATGATGTCATCATTTACTTTTGGGATACTAAATGCATTAAGTGAGTACTTAGTATGCATGTAATGAAATATCACATCAAATGTTTTCAAAGTATACAATTGAATTCCTAGAACCTAAGTTGGCCTCCATATCAATTTATATATCAATCAGACTTAGATTAATCCTCCAATGATATTTTCAAAGAAAACACTTACTAACTTACATGATTATTGTTATTAGATTGATCGCATTGTATCTCCAATATATCACATATATCTCCCCTATAACACCCTTCTATTCAAGTGTATTCATCGTGTCTTCCCCGTGTCGACCCTGTAACTTCTTCTTCTGTAAACACATTTGATAAACAATCGACCATGTTTTCATCATCCTCAGTTGCTCACTTCTTCTCCTCTTCTTCTTCCTACACTCTTAATTCCCATGAACACCCTAAATTCTAGCTGCTACCCTTCTTCTCCTTTTCTTTTTTTCTTCTTTGTCTTATTCTTCCTCTTCCCCTTCTTGCCCTCTATGTGCCCAACCTCCTGAAACCCTAGAAATAATGCCATGCCACTGATTCCTTGACCATGATAGGAAGTTGTCGTAACTTATTCTTCTCTCATGTTCCACCATCACTTGCCTTGTTGTATCACCAATACCCCAAGTGTGATGCCATCCCGCTCTCAGCTTGAGGAATTCCTTTTTCTTATTCTTATTCTTCCTATTCTCCTTCTTCCCCTCCATGTGCACAACCTCCTAAACCCAAGAAACAATACCTCCTTTCTTCACATCTAAACCCTTGGACACCATTAGGATTGCCTCCAACCTCCTCCTCCATCTTCTTGGCATCACAAGCCACTACAATAAAGTTTCTACCATCTTCTAAGATGGCCATTGATACACCTGTAGATTACTTTCAACACAACACTCCTCCTACATAAGCCTTTGTTCCTCTTCACCCCTAAACCCAACCACCACCATAGGAATATACATAAGTGCAATCCCTCTACAACTCCTCTTTTTTGTTTCACATTCATCACCTGAACCCAACCAAAAGCATCACTACCTTTCCAACTTGATACACATCAAGGTTCAGGAAATCAACCACCTTCCCTAGAATGATTTCACCTTGAACCAAACTCTGACCACCTAATCTATCTTCGACCATGTTCAAAAAGTCTAAAGACCTGCAAGAGCGGTGGGTTTCGACCTCAACTTCAGAAGACTCTAAGGTAGACTAGACCGCTTATAAACCTTTCTTGATATATTACAAAATAAATTTTGATCTAATATACATAGTAGTCATCAATATTAGTATCACGCCATCTTCCTTTCATGTAGTTCAATTCAATCTTAATCTCACATATCAAATAATTAATTAGATGACCAAATGATACATTACATACATATCTAGCAATTAATATGTAGATTATTTAATCCTTACATAAGTATTGGTCACACTAGAATGGAGATACTGTTGGATCCTAGATGGGTGATTGGATGCTCTAGAGGGGGTGGGGGTGAATAGAGCTGAATGCACTTAAACAAAATTCATTATACCTTCAAGGTATATCACATGATAAGGTTGCTAAATAGGAAATTTGAGTGCAACAAAAACATGCATAGTAAGGGAGAGAGATTGAACAAGCACCAAGTGACAAGCTATGTAGAGTGGTTCCACACTCCAAACTAGGAGTATGTCATTCCACTACCTAGAGAGGTCAACCTCTACAATTTAATAACCATTGCACTCTTATATTCATTCATAAGAGTTATAATACATGACCCACCAAAAGACTTACCTAACCAATACAGAGAGTCTTCAACCTTACCAAGGACTTACCCACTTTCCAATGAGTCTTCAGCCTTCTCCAAGGACTTACCCACTCTTGCACAAGTCTTCAACCTTCTACGAATTACCCACTCTTCTTGGATCTTCAGCCTTTAACTTCACCTTCACTCAGAGAAGCTTCCACCAAGGAATTACCCACTTGATCAAGGAGTCTTCTACCTTCACCAAGGTCTTACCCACTCTTGCTCCAAGTATTTAGCCTTGATCTTCACCAAGGGACTCCTTCCCTTGTTCTTCTTCACCTCTTTAGCCAAGAGAGAGAACCTTCATCTTCATGGTTGAAATGAGAGATAGGGAGGTGGTCGAAGTGAGAGCCTCACAATATATACATGTAGGACTAGCTCTCTTACAAATTTCCTACTCACTGTAACGAATGTAGCAAGTGATTAAACTTAGAGAGAGAGGAGGCTGTAGGATACACTCAACTATAGAATAGGAACCTCATATAGAGCTTTGCATTGAATGCTAAACCTTGGAATGAAGCCCAAGGGGTCTTAAATATAGATGGGGATGCCTCTTAGCCTTTGGGAACACTTAAGAATGAAAACTAGCTGCTTTGTGGCTTGTAATGGATATATTTTTTATTGTTGCAACTCTACAATGGCTAGAAACAATTTTCTACACTTTTCTATATAGTGAAATCGGTCGAGTTTCTATAAAGGTAACTCGACTGATCTCACTAAGCGACAAGACCAATTTAGGCCATCGGTCGAGTTTGTCCTGGGGTAACTCGACCGATTCACTTAAATCAGTTTTGGTCTGCAGAGGGATCAATCGAGTTCAATGAAATGAAAACTCGACTGATCAAAAGTCATTTTCAAGATCCAATCGGGATCGGTCGAGTTATAACATGATGTGAATTTTGGAAAATGGCTTTTGAGTGCTTAAATATTCGATCTAAGTGCTCCTGATTTTTTCTAAGCTGAATCACAAGTCATACAATCATTACAAGTGATTTATAACATGATTCTAATAGATTTACATCATATTCCAAAAACATGCACTTGTATTGACTTTGACTTGTCTTTGCTCCAAATTGAGATGCGCAAGTTAGGGAATTTGGAGTGTGTCTATACCTAATCTAAAATCACTCAAGTAGAGACATTATACACAAATAAGTGGAATGGTTTAGTCATCATCAAAATAAGGTTTTAGTCAATTTTGACCTTGAGTTAACATTCTCCCCCCTTTTGAAGATGACAAACCATTCCATAAATGTATTGAAAGCATTTAAGTAAATTCATACCTTTGGAGAAGCCTATGGGTTTCAATAGAATTGAGTACATATGCTCTCCCTCAATTGATGCTAGTGGAGTTCTTATACTCCCCCTCAGTTGATGCTATTTCTCTTGCACGGTTAGCTTTCATAACATTTGTAGAATACTATGTCTTCTGCTCATATATGTTCTAGACATATATTTCTTCTCTCCTTTACCTTCTCCCCTTTACATGGACATGCTTCTCCTCTTCATGTAAGACATGCCTTCTCCCTCTTTTGTCAAAAGAAGACATACCTTTCTCCCCCTTTGTCATTACAAAAAGTGGGGATATGAAGAAATAAGAAACACCACTTGTTAAAAGAATGGAGATAACAAGAAGTTATATAAGTAGAGTAGAAGAGAATAGCTAGGGGCTTGTCTAAGCATAGAAAGCAAAAACAAGTTAAATCATGAACTTGAACAACCCATAATGCAAGATAAAATGCTGCAGAAAATAATAAGTTGCAGTTTTGACCCTTAAGATGACGAAATTTGTCCAAAAAGTGTCAAGGCTCATGATGAAGCGATGAGCCTTGCTCAGAAGGCCGTTTCTGCATAGAAAACACTAGTCTTGCATCAAAATCTAACACTGGAGAAAAATCTACATAAAAACTTCAAGTATGCTCCAAAACCTATATACAATGTAGCTCTATATACCCTGCATCACAATGTTAATGCAAGCAACTCAAGACAGTAGATATGCAAGTTAAGGAACAAGCTTGAGCAAGTTTGAAATAAGATACAAGCATAGCATATAGTAGAATACCACTTGATGAAAAGATAAGCAATGCTAGAACTACATGTATATGAACTATTAGTAGATATTATCACAAGTTAGGACTACTAGTAGGATCTAGATAATAGCAAGAGATGCATAAGATAAAGCAAGCTATGAGTATATGTAGATATATATCCAAACAAAAAGATATACAATTTTAGAAGCATGAAAGGATATAAATCACTATCAAATATGAATCATTACCAAAGGATGATTACCATTAAGAACCTCAAAGTGTATCAAAACAAGATATACAACTAGATATATGTAGCAAGTTAGAGAACAACATAAGCAATTTAGACACAACCAAAGAGATCCAAAGAGATCATCATCAAAACCTGCAAAGCAACTCAAAACAAGTAATTGCAAGATATAGATATACCAATTTAGAGCAATTAGAGAGATAGAGTTGTAAGCAATATAGGCAATTTAGAACATGGAAATATGCATATAAGGATACTAAGGGATTGCCAAAGAATGAGGCTATTGGTTGAGAAAATCTAGTTGAGAGGGAAATTCTTATCCAAAGAGCCAAATGTATATTCTGTGCATAGTGTTGTCAGTCGAGTTCTATGTATTGACAACTCGACCGATGACAGCTGTTGGCAACACCCATTGGCACTGGTCGGTCAAGTTTCTAACAGGACAAACTCGACCGAAAGCTGCTGTCAGCAAGCATATACAAAATCATATCTAGAGGCATGATAAAAAAAAATCCATATCCAAACATGTGTAAGCAAGTTAGTAATGCACTATGAAAGCGTTAGAAATAGTTTTTGAGAAAGAGTGTGAAGAGGAACACAAAATACAACTTTTGACTCAAAAACCATATGTATAGTGCACTAACTTGGCAAGATACACAATGACTGGATATTAGCAAGCATAACATTACCTCAGTGCTTACCATTTCTTTTTCACTTGTTGTCACCCTCTTCACATCTCACCTTTCTTCTTTCATGTGGATTGAGAAGTCAATTTGCAATTCAATAGCTCAAATCAACTCATTTTCAAGTACCTACAAGAAGAAAGATGAAATGGTCCCCAATCATGTTTTTGGGTCCAGAGGAGTTATCTTAGCAACCCAAGTCCTAATTCTCTTGGGTGCTTTCCTAAACGGGCAACAAGTAGAATAATGGCCAATATCATTGTAATAGTTGCATGTGCCCATAGCCTTGGAACTAGAGGATTCTCCATGGAAGATTGGAGGTCCTTTATCTTTGTTGCTCCTTTGACTACCATCATACCCTAAACCATGTATACCAATTTTTTTAGTAGTATGGCATATGATATCATCAAGATTCTTTTTACCAACTAAGAATCTTTTCAAAGAAGATCTCAAACTATGCTTATCATGCATAAAAGAATTAATAGTAGAAAACAAATCATTGATATTATCTCTAGCATGCAAAAGATCATTTTCTAAGCAAAGAGCTTTAGTTGAATAAGAATCTCTATTAATATGAAGAGCAACAACATTATTCTCTGTACTAGTAGAACTAGAACAAGACTTAAGCACATTGATTTTAACAAGAAAGGAGGCATTTTCTGATTCAAGCAAAGCAATCTTAGAAATACAAACACCATTTTTAGATTCTAATCCTTGCAAAACAAAATCTCTGTCATTGTTTTCAGATTTAAGAACATTAATATCATGCATGAGAAAATGAACAATTAAGGTATGCTCTTCATTAGAACTACTTATAAGAGGTTGAGCTTCTAGAAATTTATTATTATCAAGCAAACTAGCATTTTCAAGTTTAAGAGAGTCGACTTGGCTAAGACAAACATTTTTATCATCAAGCAAGCAAGAATTAGTATGTTCAAGATCATCTAATTCTACCTGCATATTATCAACGATTCTAGCAAGTTTTTTCCTTTTCTTTTTAGAAGACTTAAGAGAGGCACAAGTAGAATTAATGATAGCAATTAAAGGTTCTTTAGTTAAAGAGTTTAGATTTACCTCATTTTATTCTTCACTTTTTGCTGCCATAAGGGCAAAATGGCATTCTCCTTCAACACTAGAGCTTGACCTTGATCCTCCACTCAAATCTTCACTTGACCTTGAGTTGGAGGATTCACTTGATCTTGAGTGCCATTTCTCCTTCTTCATGTACTTCTCTTCTCTTTCCTTGTGATGGTGGGTCTTCTTGCCTTGTAGACAATCTATCTTGAAGTGACCCTTCTTTCCACACTTGAGGCACCAGATGGAGGAGGAATTCTCACCTTTGTAGAATCCACCCTTGGAGTACATGGCATCTTCTTCAACATGAGAGAATGGATAGGCTTGTCCCATAATAGCTTCAATTTGTGCCTTGATTTCATCCTTCTTCATTCTCTTTATCTCTTTCTCCTCTTGTCTTTCAACTTCTTCTCTTTTGTCAAGTATGGCTTCATGGGCTTGTAGATTTCCAATGAGCTCTTCAATGAGGATATCATCAAGAGACCTTACTTCTTCAATGGAAGTCACCTTGGGTTCCCATCTCTTGGGGAGAGTTCTAAGGATCTTAGAGTTGATATCTCCTCTACTCATAGGATGACCTAGGATGGCAAGGCCACTTACAATTGTGTTGAGTCTTGAGTACATGTTGGCTATCTTATCCTCTTTTCCCATCTTGAAGTTCTCAAGTAGCCCTTTGAGCATGTAGACTTTGCTTTTCTTCACTTGAGTTGTCCACTCATAGGTGATAGCTTTCTCCATACCTCATAGGCCGTCTCACAAGAGGAAATCCAGTTGAATTGGTGGGGTTCAAGGTGGCATAGAGGATGTTGATTTCTCTTGCATTCAAGGTGGCTTTATTCATGGTAGCTTCACCCCATTCTTCTATCTTTATCACTGGTAGCTTATATGAATGGCCCACCATTTTCCATATCTCAAGACTTGATACTTGGATGTAGAATTATAGCCTTCTTTTCCAATAGAGGAAGTTACTCCAATCAAAGATTGGAAGGTTGATGAAGTATCTCCCACCTTAGCAGTCACCCATCTTCTCCTACTTGTTGAAGTATACTTGGAGAGAACCTACTCTGATACCAATTGTTGGATCCTAGATAGGTGATTGGATACTCTAGAGGGGGGGTGAATAGAGCTGAATACACTTAAACAAAATTCATTAGACCTTCAAGGTATATCACATGACAAGGTTGCCAAATAGGAAATTTGAGTGCAATGAAAACATGTATAGAAAGGGAGAGAGAGATTGAACAAGCACCAAGTGACAATCTATGTAGAGTGGTTCCACACTCCAAACTAGGAGTATGTCAATCCACTACCTAGAGAGGTCAACCTCTAGGATTTAACAACCATTGCACTCTTATATTCATTCATAAGAGTTACAATACATGACCCACCAAAAGACTTACCTATCCAATACAAAGAGTCTTCAAACTTACCAAGGACTTACCCACTTTGCAATGAGTCTTCAGCCTTCTCCAAGGACTTACCCACTCTTGCACAAGTCTTTGACCTTCTAGGAATTAGCCACTCTTCTTGGATCTTCAACCTTTGACTTTACCTTCACTCAGAGAAGCTTCTACCAAGGACTTACCCACTTGAGCAAGGAGTCTTCTGCCTTCACCAATGTCTTACCCACTCTTGCTCCAAGTATTCATCCTTGGTCTTCACCAAAGGACTCCTTCCCTTGTTCTTCTTCACCTCTCTTAGCCAAGAGAGAGAACCTTCACCTTCATGGCTGAAATGAGAGATAGGGAGGTGGTGGAAGTGAGAGCCTCATAAGATATACATGTGGGACTAGCACTCTTACATATTTCCTACTCACTCTAATGAATGTAGCAAGTGATTCAGCTTAGAGAGAGAGAGGAGGCTGTAGGATACACTCAACTCTAGGAACCTCATATAGAGTTTTGTATTGAATGCTCAGCCTTGGAATGAAGTCCAAGGGGTCCTACTTATAGCTAGGGATGCCTCTTAGCCTTTGGAAACACTTAAGAACAAAAAACTAGCCGTTTTGTGGCTTGTAACAAATATATTTTTGATTTTAGCAACTCTACAATGGCTACAAATACTTTTCTGCACTTTTCTGTACAGTGCAATCAGTCGAGTTTCAATAACGATAACTTGACCTATCCCACTAAGCGACAAGACCAATTTAGGCCACCGGTCGAGTTTGTCTTGGGGTAACTCGACCGATTTACTTAAATCAGTTTTGGTCTGTAGAGGGATTGGTCAAATTCTGTGAAATGAAAACTCGACCAATCAAAAGTCATTTTCAAGATCCAATCAGGATCGGTCGAGTTTGCAACTCGACTGATGAACAACGTGATGTGAATTTTAGAAAATGGCTTTTGAGTTTTTAAATATTTGTTCTAAGTGCTCCATATTTTTTCTAAGCTTAATTACAAGTCATACAATCATTACAAGTGATTTACAACATGATTCCAATGGATTTGCATTATATTCCAAAAATGAGATGCTCTGAGAATGCTAGTACAAAAGTGAAATCCCAGATGATCAAATGAGGAGGAAGTGCCCCTCCTTTTATAGGAGAAGGAGGGGGGGTATACATTAGGTTTAGGGTAAAAGAAATGGCCGACGGTGGCTGCTAACATTCTTGATCTAGTCAATAGAGGAAATAATTGATTGCTTCGCATTCTTTCTGTAGTAATTTCCCACAACAACGATTTCAATCGTATTTTTGGGCCATTAATAAATTCGGAAGCGGTCCAAAAATATATTTTTCCTGTAGATAATTAAATTCTCTTTCCAATTCATACTTGAACATTAAATTCCTCCTTGGGATGTGGGAGTTATACTAATTTTGGTGAAAGGTATACACTGAAGTCAGACACTGCGTGAATTTGTGCAAAAATATCTTCTAGGAGAATTTACTCATGAGTTTGTTTCCTACAAAAAAATAAGCAAATATATTTAAAACTCTAAATAAATAGAAAATTCCAAACTAATGCAATTAATAATAAAATGAAGAAGATAAATAACAAAACAATCCTAGAAAGATATCTAAAAGATGTAAATAAAGGGATAAATATACATTTATCAAAATACCCCAGACTTGAATCTTTGTTTGTCCTCAAGCAAATAAAATCACAAATAAAGTCCAATTTATACTCCCAATATGCCATCCTCAACTTAATAACATCACTACAGTCCTCACCACCAAATTTTGGCCAAGTGACCCAATCTTCTAGAACCACATAGCATAAAATTCTATATTCCCTATCAAAATAATTGTCAAATCTAGCTTCTAAAATAAGAAATTGTAGAAAAATAGGTATCGTCTTACTTTCACTTTGACACTCTCAATTTTTATTGCTCTTTTTTTAGTTATTGCACAAGAATAGGATGAATTTGGGGGTGTGAATACAAAGAAAGAAGTGACAAAAATATATTGATCCCTCCTCTATTCGACTCGGGATATGAATTTATGGAGTTGTGGTTACATTGGTCACAATTTTTTTCATGTGAACTTTTGGCATCTTTTGATGGTACGCCCCTTTGTGGGGTATGGAGTTTTCATTTTGGGAAGCATGCCACCCCAGACTTGATTTTTGTCTGGTGGTGATTCTTTGCTTATCTCTTTTAAAAAAAAATAGAGGGAAGGAAGAGATGTTCTTGTGCTTATAACTTTCAATTTTTTCATATATTTTTGTCAGAGAGTGTCATTGATCTAGTTAGAGTATTCCTATAAATCACATCATACAAATTTTATAACAAGATAATCCATTGCTTAAATATAGGGAAAATTATGCTTGGTTCTGATCGATTCCTTTGACTTGCCAACTATTATGAGGAGTGATGTTATTAGGGGTCCTATGTGACGTGATGGTTTCAGACATGGCAATTTGTAATAGTCTTTGCAAAAAACTTACTAAATTCAAAGGGGTACCATGATAACCATCTATTCATATTGGCCGACTAGATAAAGGCCATTTTGCAACAAAAGAAATAAAAATATGGCCGAATAGATAATGGCCATGAGCAAAGAAACTATATGAAAAAAATGTAGAAATACTGCAAGAATAAAAAGATAAGGGGGGTGGAATAGAAACATACCACCCACCTCCACCTCAAACTCAGATTTTTGCTTGTCCCGAGCAAAATCGAAACCCAAGATGGAGGGAAGAGAAGAGCAAGGATTTCCAGGTGGCCCTGGTAACTCAAAAAATGTCCAGCTGAAGGGGATGTGTATGAGGGCTAGAACCTTTATCTGAGGAGCTTCATAGTGTACCCTATGATAGGGTAGTAGTAGAAGCTCAGTAGGGTGCTCATATTTGCTTTCACCTCACATTCCCTCCAATAGGATCCACAGATCTTCCATCAATAGTGAAGGAAGTGTTGAAGATGGATGTGGATTGTGGGAGGTTGGTGGGTACCCGACTGGTAACACATGCAGTGCCAGATGTGCAAAGTTAGGTTGAGGATCTGGCTCTGGTTTCCCTCAATCATATTGACATGCATATAGGAGAATTGGTGGTGATATGAAAGGGACAACTAAATTTAAATCAACATGATAAGTATTTTTGCTATGCTCAAAATTCATGCAATCAACCTTGGCATAGATGGGATTCATAGTTGATATATCATGTAACTCTAGTTCCTCTATGTAAGGAGTTCCCAAGGGTTCATGTGGGATAAAAATGGGGACATATTCCTTGTAGTCAGTGGAAGGGGGTATGTAGACTTCTCCTAAGGGTTGTGTCTCTTCTTCTAAATCAGTTGTGCATGAAATGGGAATTGGTTGCGACAGAACATGTGGAATCATTTTGTCAAAGGGGGTTGGATGCTTATTATCTAAAATAGACTCAAAATAAGGGTATTAGTCTTTGATGTCAATTGGATTGTTGTAAGTGGTGGAGGGAGTAGTTGGATTTTTAGATTGACTCTCCTACTTCGACTTTTCATATTCAAGTAGTAAAGTTTGTAAAGGAAAGATAGGGATACCTACGTCCTCACCGCATGCAAAATATGGCTCCATTTTTTGTGCTATTTCTTTAGGATCTGAAATATATGACACAAAAATAGGATCATCATCGTTGTCATCGCTAGGAAGAACCATCTTGGGTTGCTCAATATCTATAGGGGGAGTTTGTGATTGATCCTCTAGCAAGGTAGCTAACATGGCTTGACTGGATTCCAGTTTTGCTTGTCCTTCTGCTGCCATCTTTTCTAGGGCCTTAAGTCTCTCTTCTAGTTCAAGATTAAATTGTGTTTCACCATAGGATTTATACACCCCAAAATTTTGGCCATCCTCGCCACACTCCCCGTAGTTTCCTTGGCCATAGTACCCCTCATATTGTTTTGGGTGGCATTGCTCCTCATAATAATCTCCAGAAGATGGTGGATTGTAATTTCCATGGCGTCTATCTTGGTAGGAAGATTTAATATTATAAGGTGTCACCAATTCATGAGGAAACATATTTGAAAAATCTATATTTTTGGTTTGGGCTTCTAGCAGGGCGGTTAAGAAGGCTTGGCTGGTTTTTAGTTTTGTTTCTCCTTCCACTGCTATCTTCTCTAGGGCCCTAAGTCTCTCTTCTTGTTGAGGATTATATTGGGTTTCATAAACATGTTCATAACCCCCAAGGTTTTGTTGGTTACACCCCACAAAGTTTTGTTGATCATATCCCCCATTAGAATATGAATAGCAAGATTCCCCATAATGGTTCTTAGAAAAATGTGGATTCACATTGTACCCACCAGGATGAAAGGGCTCACAATTAAAAGGGGTGCTATCATAAGCATGGGGTAGAGTCGGGCAGGCAAGAGATGCATGGTTGTAAAGACCACAATAATAACATTGTGGGGGATATTGGGATGCCCACTCCATTTGAAAAGGTTTTTTTTACAATTCAAAAAAGAACTAAAGATTTGTACAAGACCATAAATTAAAAGGAAAAGCTAAGGGATTATGAAACAAGGTTAAAAATTACAAAACTAATATTTTTTTACAAACTAGCGTATTTGCAGAAAAAATAGACTGCCGGAATGGAAACTCAACAGAAGGAGGAGTAGCACTTTCGGAATGTTACTCGAAAGACATAAAAAAAATAAAAAAAAGTTTTTTCAAAAGATTTTTGGGGGGTTCAAGAAAACAATCTGTTGTCCCCGGCAACGACGCCAAATTTGTTTTTGCCTTTCGGCTTCCCTCCTATCAGCTTCTATGGTTTCTTGTTCAGCCCTATAAGCTGCTCGTAAAGCGACTTCTCTTTCCGCTTGTTCGGCTTGGATGAGCTCTCTTTGAGCTGCGAGAGCTTGGTCGATCATACGGGCAACTTCTTCTTCATTCATTCTTGCTAGATTTTGACGGTTTAAAAGATAAAAAATTCTTTCTATTTCAGGATCAAATGATTGAAAATCAACATTCGGGCGTCGCATGTACAAATGAAGCAGTTAATCGTGTGCAGAAAAAATAGACTGCCGGAATGGAAACTTGGTAGAAGGAGGAGTAGCACTTCCAGAATGTTACTCGGAAGACATAAAAAAAGGAAAAAAAGTTTTTCAAAAATTTTTGGGGTTCGAAGAAAAAAATATGTTGTCCCCGGCAACGACGCCAAATTGATATGCGTCGCTTAACACACCAATCACTAAGATTGTTAATCCTAGAGTTTAAACCTATTAACTTTCCGATTAAGGTTAGTATAAAAATGGTCGAATCTCAAAGGACAACTTTTAAAAATTGTTTCTTAAAAACCCAATTGTTTGAAGAACTTTTTTATTTGTTTTTGGTATTTTCAGATTTGGAATAGAAAATAAAATCAGTTTGGGTTATGAATGGTTACACTAAGGAAGGAAATTGCTGAAATTAAAGAAGCACTAAATAAGAATTTTATTTACCCTACAAAAAGGTAAACAAAGATTGTTGTTAGCACAAGAAACTATTGTGAATTGAAAAGACTAAAAACTAAGGCAAACAAGACAGTCGGTGATCGAAATCAAAAGAAGAGAATCGAGGCTTTAAGGGTTTTCACCACCTTAGCCATGACAAGAAAATGAATTAACAATTAATTGACAAATAGGCGACGGCATGTGAATCACAAAAACCCACAAAAGATGAACTCCACATGAGTCCATTGGTCCTGGTGCTCATATTTCCTAGTTCGTCATCTGAAAAGAGATAAATCTGCGGTCACATCAGAATCTCTATGCAAATTGGTTTAATCGTTCTAAACCCATATTTCCATGGTCATTTCCATCCGAGTTAACATATATATATATATATCTAAGCGAGTAATTACTTCGCTAGATCATCAATTAAATAAACCAATCGCTGTATAAAGAAGTCGATTAAAGCCAATTCGATCAAACCATGGCTAAGGGGCTATTCCCCTTGCCTCGATATGGAACTACTCACTCATGATTGAGGAGAAGGGGGAGATGGGGGAAGAAAGTACTTTGGCCATAGTCTAGCCCAAAATAGGAAATTAATCCTTATGCTAGAGAGAATGAAATGGCCACATTCTTAATTCCTTGCTCCAGAACTAAAGAAAGGGGAAAAGGAGATCTAGATCTAAAAGCGGAATAAAAGAGTCGAGGAACAATCTAAGAATGAACAATGCTTCAAGAAAAATTACTTTATTGCAGAACTAGAAGAAGAATACAAGAATGAGATGCTTTGAGAATGCTAGTACAAAAGTGAAATCCAAGATGCCCAAGGAGGAGGAAGTGCCCCTCATTTTACAGGAGAAGGAGGGGGGGGGTATACATTAGGTTTAGGGAAAAAGAAATGGTCGGCGGCGGCTGCTAACTTTCTGGATCTAGTCAATAGAGGAAATAATTGATTGTTTTGCATTCTTTTTGCAGTAATTTTCCACAACAGTGATTTCGAGCGTATTTTTGGGCCAGTCATGAATTCGGAAGAGGTCCGAAAATATATTTTTCCTGTAGATAATTGAATTCTCTTTTCAACGCATACTTGGACATTAAATTCTGCCTTGGGATGTGGGAGTTATACCAATTTTGGTAAAAGGTATATACTGAAGTTAGACACTGCGGGAATTTGTGCAAAAATATCTTATATGGAAATTTACTCATGAGCTATTTTCCTACAAAAAAATAAGCAAATATATTTAAAACTCAAAATAAATAGAAAATTCTAAACTGATGCAATTAATAATAAAATGAATAAGATAAATAACAAAACAATCTTAGAAAGATATCTAAAAGATGTAAATAAAGGGATAAATATACATTTATCAATACATAGTCTAAAATTTTGGGTTTTGTCTAAGTACCTCAAAACCCTCTTAACAACTATAACATGTGATTTCCTAGGAATTAATTGAAAGTGAGCACACAAGCCAACACTAAACGTTATGTCAGGTTTAGAGGCAGTTGAATAAAGTAAACTTTCCGATCATACCTACCTATATAGAGATTCTCATCCACTTTCTCACCTTCTTCATCACAGTCCAATTTGGTAGTGTTGGACATGGGTGTGTCCATCGACTTCATATTTTCCATCCCAAAGTGCTTGAGCAGTTCACTTGTGTTTTTACTTTGGTTGATGAAGTTCTCATCTTTAGTTTGCTTGATTTGAAAGCCAAAGAAGAATGTAATCTGACCCATCATGCTCATCTCCATTTCACTATGCATAAGAGAACTAAACTCCTTGCAAATATCAAGATTAGTTCTGCCAAAAATAATATCATCTACATAGATTTGAATGATACAAAAATTGTTAGAAGTGTGTTTAAGGAACAAGGTAGAATCAACTTTTCCCGTGACATAACCATTATCTAACATGTTAGAAGTGTGTTTAAGGAACAAGGTGGAATCAACTTTTCCCATGATATAACCATTATCTAATAAAAGTTCTTTAGTTTCTCATACCAAGCTCGAGGTGCTTGTTTGAGTCTATAAGCAATTTTTTGCAATAGATAGGCATGATTTGGCAAACTATCATGTTCAAAGCCCAGAGGTTGAGCAACATATACTTCCTCCTCAATTGTACCATTCAAAAATGCACTTTTAACATCCATTTGATATAATAAGAAATTTTGTAGCTAGCAAAAGCAAGTAACACTCTAATAGACTCAAGCCTAGAAACAAGAACATAAGTTTCATCAGAGTCAATACGCTTCTGTTGATTGTAGTCTTGAGCCACTAACCTTGCTATGTTTCTTACCACTTGCCGCTTTCATCCAGCTTGTTGCGATAGACCCACTTGGTGCCAATGATCTTTCTATCACATGGTCTTGACACAATAGTCCACACTTTGTTCTTTTCGAATTGCTTCAGTTCTTCCTACATGGATATGATCCACTCATCATCCTCAAGATCTTCTTTGACATTCTTCGGCTCGAGTTGTGAGATGAAGGCGCTGTTGACTTATTCTTTGTTGTAGGCAGCCCATGTCTTCACTATTTTTAAGGGGTCACCTATGATGGAGCTCTTTAGGATGATTCTTTGCAAATCAGGGGTTGGATCCTTCTTTCACTACTACAGAAATAGCTTATAACGTCACATTTAGAGGCGTCGGTTGTATCTAAAAAACCGACACCTAAACCCTACAACGTCGACTGAAAACACAAACTGACATCTATATGTGAAGACCGGCCAGACACGGGTATCACTTTTTATTTAGCGTCGGTTGCTCAATAAGAAACCGACGCCTAAAATCGCCCGCCAAATCTAATTTTCCAGTGTAAAAAAATTACCTCCAAAATTTCACATACGACATCGGTTGTTAACCAAATAACCAACGACTAAAGATTTTTCGTGAGACATAAATTGACCCCATTTTGGTCATCACTTTGCTTACAATAACCGACGCCGATGTGTGTTCGTGCGCTGTTTCCGCGAAAATCCCCCCCCCCCCCCAAAAAAAAATTGCCCAATTCATGTCATTTTTTTATGGCAACCGACGAATACGGTCGTAATTCAAGAACATTTTTTTATCGGCATATGTAGATAGACGTCGATTTTTCTAGTTGAAACCGACGACTATGATTGAACATAGGTGTTAGTGTTTTTTGGTGACCGACACTTTTGGATCTTAGGTGACAATTTCTAAAACAACTGACGATGATGGTTAACTTAATAGCCCTCGTGAAATAGACTCTTCCCCATTCTCTGTTTCATCGCGATTTCACCAGCGGCGCTAGGTCTCTGGCAATTTGCTCACCGCTCGCCGCCGTCTGCTGCCGCTGTCATTTGCCGCCGCCGTCTGCCGCCACCATCTACCGCCACCGTACCGCCCCTGTCGCTGGTGAGGAGCTGTGCTCACTGCCGGACTGTAACATCCCTAATTTTCAAGAGTAAAATAAAGCCTTTTATGTAGTTTTCTTCAAATAATATTTTGTTAAGGGCCTTAATGCAATTTGTCCAAATTAGTTTAATTTCTAGGATTTTAATACAAAGAAAAATAAGAAAGGGCTCCAGATAAGTTTCTTTTATGTGTTGCAAATAGGTGTAATAATGATAATATGTCTTCCCTTTTTCTTTTATCTAAAGGTAATGGAAGAGAAAGAGAAAGAGAAAGAGAAAGAGAAAGAGGAAGAAAGGAAACAACAATTCAAAATTTAAAATCTCTTGGACATTAAGGTGTTGTTTTTTTTATAGATTCCAAAATAAAGCCCTAATGTTCATTTTCTCTCTCATGTTCTCAAAATTTAAACATAATGATGTGCCCCTTATTCTTCTAGTTCGAAAATATGAGAATATGAGTGCTCTCTTGGCATCTTTTGGCCACCTTTCCTTTTTATTTTGTAAATACATAAGAGGGTAGTAATATTCCCCTTGTTTTTTTATCTCTCCTCCAAGAAAAGTGCATAAAAAGGCAATAAAGGAGTAGGCCATGACTTTAAATAAGACAAATAGTTATAAACTCAAATTTTGGAGTAAAATCCCACAAAGGAAAGTTCCCCAACTTTTATTTAAATAGTTTGTACACTTAAATTAAGATAAGAAAAAAAATAGAAAACATGGACCAAACATTGAGGAAACTTAAATCTAATTGTCTAGGATTATTCAAGACCCTTTAATTAGCCAATGGTCCAAATTTGAACTCATTTGGAGCTTGTTTGACCCTCCAATTAAAATAGGAAAGTTTGATTACAATTTGATTAGGATTTGCATTTAATGTCCCAAATTTCCCTAAAGTCCGAGATTTAAATGTCACGCATACATCTTTCTATTTTTTTCTCCACTGATTTTGGCTAAGGTTTAGTTTCATGCCCTATTAGTTGATACGTGCCTCCTCACCACCGTCGTATCAAGATCGGGTGGTCAGCGAATCATCATCAACCTCACGACCAAATAGGAAACTGGCGCCAACAGTGTGATTTTTCTCCAGTGGATTTCTCACTCGATACTTGATCTTTTCTTGTGTTTTATTCTCCCACAGATTCACCCCATCGCGGCGCAGCCACCGAACCCTAAAACTCTGGCTCTCGTGCCCTATTTAGGGAACACCCTTTAGGGCTTGCAGGCTCTCTCCGTCGGTTTTTGCATCCATCACCCTCATCCTCCTCGAAACTCTCTCAAGGGTCCAGAAGCTCCTTCGACCGCCGTCTTTCTCTTCTCTACCTCCAATTTCCCCTATCATGCACTCGAGCGCCAGGGCCTAGTCGGCCTTCATCTCCGACGACGTCTGTATGTAACCAAGGATTCCGACCACCTCAGCTCAATTACGCGTGCGGTAAGCATCCCCGCAAACTCTCCTATGTTTTCCTATTGCCGGTTTCCCTCAAAATGTTCCCCATCACCGTACCCTATAGAGGCCAGTATAGGTGTTCGCTGGTGCCAGCCCTCTCGGTGCCTCAGTGCATCTCCAACCTCTATTCTTCATCACCTGACTTCGTAAGATGCAAGGGAGTGTTTACCTGCCCTTAGTTCCTCATTTTCTGCTCGTGGCTTCATGCCCACAGTTGGGGAAGGTTCCCCTATTTTGTCATTATGATGCAGAGCAACATCTCCTAGTATTCTTTCATTCACGGTCTGGCATCTTTTAACTCACTCGCTCCTCACAGATGCATCTTTTCCGTTTTCCTTCGCTGTATCAGGGTGTTTTGGGATCTCGACCATCTTGCCTCCCTTCCGGTGCTCGCGGTAGCAGCAAGGTGTAGCTTCAATGCTCGCCACAGTGAGGGAGTTGGCTCCCTGGATCCGCTGTGAGGCAAGGAAGGCCTCTGAGGTCTCAGCTTTCCGTAGTTGACTCCTCCTCATGAGCCATGATCGGATGTTTAGGCTTCAGACGCCTATCCTAGACGCCATGGTCGGGGGAAAGAACCCAGGTCAATAAATGACCTTAATACCCCCGGCATGTTAAACTATGTTTTTCAGTCGTAAGGGTATTTTTGGGTTTTCAAGATTTTGCTTTTTATTGACCACTTATCCACCTGGGCGAGACCTGCGCCTATATGGCGGGTTCTCATTGGCCCATGTGGCATTTTTCTAAATTATGATAGGTCCATTTTCATTAATTCATAGTAAATTGCTCGATGCTCAGAAAAATGAGCAAAAATATGTTTTGGAAATGGTTTTTCGAGAGGAATCTGAATATGTAGTTTTTAGAGTCTGATTTTAAATCTCCAAACCTTGATTTTATGAGAAATGGAAATTAGGGTTTAATTTGGTGAATAAAACATATAATAATGTGAAACATGTTGTAAATAGGGTGATTAGGGTTACCAGACCCCCAAGATTGTGATTAGGCTTTTACTCAACCTAGGAAGAGAGATGAGATACTCTCCAAGTGAAAAAGGTAAGTGGTCCATGCAATTGAACATATAGTTAATTTGTTTTGAATTAGTATGCATGTATGAATTTCAATGAATGTCGTGTTTATGTTATTTACTATTTCTAATTGTTAAATTCAGTAAGAGTAAGATGTATTGAGTTGTTTATGATGCATGGTATCACCTTCATGAACCTTAATGATAATGTTACCAATAAAGTCTAATGTAAAGATAAGAGCCTTAAGAGAAAGAGAAGGATAAAATAAAACTTATATAAGTTCCTCATAAGAGAAGAGGCACTTCGGTGCATAAGAGAAGAGGAACTTTGGTGCAACCTAAGAGGCACTTCGGTGCATAAGAGAAGAGGCACATTTGTGCAACCCGAGGTTACTTATATAGGTTAAGATAAAAGAAATTGATCTAAGAGGAAATGTATGTCTTTCCAATGTTCAATGTTTAATGTTAATGCTTATTTTCAGTTTTCAAGTTTTCTTTATATTATAACATGTTCAATCCACTTACCATTTGTTTGATGCATGGCTGGGGGCATGATGCCCGTAGGTTGGAAGCTAGCTAAGGAGGGAAGTCCATCTAACGAGGAAACCCTAGATCAAGGACCTTCAAGGAGAAGAGCATTGGTGGGGTGCCAACCATACCTAGTTTATAGATCTTTTCCCTTTTCTAAATTATGTACATGTAAATTTTGTTAAGATTTGAGAATGAGAAATTGTAATTTTGATCATGTGATGGTTTATTTAAAATCTATTTTGTGCAATGAATATCATGGTTGTGACATCCCCTTGATGTAACTGTGTATATGTGCTTCCGCTATGAATGGTATAAGATGAGAGCTGGATGCAGCACATGGAACATTGCTTCCATGACTTAGACTGCCCCAACCACTCCAAGGTCCGTTTTGGGACGCATATGCTGAAGGGTGCTACTAGGACTTGGTGGGAGAACCTACTAGGTTCTCGTGAAGCTGATGCTCCTCCATTCACATGGGAGGAATTTTCTGAAGCCTTCAAAAACCACTACATATCTGAGGCCATGATTGAGAAGAAGGAGGAAGAATTTCAGAACCTACGTCAACATGGTGACATGACGGTCACCCAATATGCGATGAAGTTCCAGATCCTACAGAAGTACGACTACGACTATGATGAAAGTCGCAAAACCAAGAAAATCATTCGAGGTCTCAAGCCAGACCTTAGCTTCGCCTTGTTAGGACGTGGGCACTGTACACTCTAGAGTGCCCTAGATGATGCCCTAGAACTAGAAGATCACCCAGGAAGATCATGGAAGAAGGAGAGCTACAACAACAACCACAACTCCAACCACCACAATGAGAAGAAGAGGAAGGCACCAACTGAAGCTATCCCAAACCAACATGCAAACCAGAATGGGAAGACCCAATGTGCTAAGTGTTCCAAATATCACCTAGGTGAATGTAGGTTTAGAACGGGTGTCTGCTATGCATGTGGTGAGATGGGCCACATAAGGCCTAACTGCCCCAAGATCCATAAGAAAGAGCCCAATGCCAATCAGCCACATAAAGAAAAGAGACATGCTAGAGTTTTTACCATGGTAGATGATAGTGAGGATGATAAGACCGAGTAGATTCTAGTAGTGTAGTTCTTTCCTTTAAAAAAACTTTATCTTTCATGCAATGTATGGAACTATGGTTTTTCTTGGTAATATAGTGTATCAATGTTTTTGTGTTAAAGATATGAAAATTCCTAAGGTGGGTAGCCTAACAAAATTTCAAGGACGAAATTTAATTAAGGTGGGTAGTAATGTAACATCCCTAATTTTCAAGAGTAAAATAAAGCCTTTTATGTAGTTTTCTTCAAATAATATTTTGTTAAGGGCCTTAATGCAATTTGTCCAAATTAGTTTTATTTCTAGGATTTTAATACAAAGGAAAATAAGAAAGGGCTCCAGATAAGTTTCTTTTATGTGTTGCAAATAGGTGTAATAATGATAATATGTCTTCCCCTTTTCTTTTATCTAAAGGTAATGGAAGAGAAAGAGAAAGAGGAAGAAAGGAAGAAACAATTCAAAATTTAAATTCTCTTGGACATTAAGGTGTTGTTTTTTTATAGATTCCAAAATAAAGCCCTAATGTTCATTTTATCTCTCATGTTCTCAAAATTTGCCAAAAAGACATAATGATGTGCCCCTTATTCTTCTAGTTCAAAAATATGAGAATATGAGTGCTCTCTTGGCATCTTTTGGCCACCTTTCCTTTTTATTTTGTAAATACATAAGAGGGAGGTAATATTCCCCTTGTTCTTTTATCTCTCCTCCAAGAAAAGTGCATAAAAAGGCAATAAATGAGTAGGCCATGACTTTAAATAAGACGAATAGTTATAAACTCGAATTTTGGAGTAAAATCCCACAAAGGAAAGTTCCCCATCTTTTATTTAATTAGTTTGTACACTTAAATTAAGATAAGAAATAAAAATAGAAAACGTGGACCAAATGTTAAGGAAACTTAAATCTAATTGTCTAGTATTATTCTAGACCCTTTAAATAGCTAATGGTCCAAATTTGGACTCATTTGGAGCTTGTTTGACCCTCCAATTAAAATAGGAAAGTTTGATTATAGTTTGATTAGGATTTGCATTTAATGTCTCGAATTTCCCTAAAGTCTTAGATTTAAATGTCACACATACATCTTTCTATTTTTTTCTCCGCTAATTTTGGCTAAGGTTCAGTGTCATGCCCTGTTAGTTGATGCGCACCTCCTCACCACCGTCGTATCAAGATCGGGTGGTCAACGAATCATCATCAACCTCATGACCAAATAGGAAACTGGCACCAACAATGTGATTTTTCTCCAGCGGATTTCTCGCTTGATACTTGATCTTTTCTCATGTTTGCTTCTCCCACAGATTCACCCCATTGCGGCGCAGCCACCAAACCCTAAAACTCTGGCTCTTGTGCCCTATTTAGGGAACGCCCTTTAGGGCTTGCGGGCTCTCTCCGCCGGTTTTTGCATCCATCACCCTCGTCCTCCCCGCTGCTCTCTCAAGGGTCCAGAAGCTCCTTCGATTTCCGTCTTTCTCTTCTCCACCACCAATTTCCCCTATCGTGCACCTGAGTGCTAGGGCCTAGTCGACCTTCATCTCTGGCGACGTCTGTATGCAGCCAAGGATTCTGACCACCTCGTCTCAATTACGCATGCGGTAAGCATCCTCACAAACTCTCCTATGTTTTCCTACCGCCGGTTTCCCTCGAAATGTTCCCCATCGCCGTACCCTATAGGTGTTCGCCGGTGCCAACCCTCTCGGTGCCTCAGTGCATCTCCGACCTCTATTCTTCATCGCCTGACTTCGTAAGATGCAAGGGAGTGTTTACCTGCCCTTAGTTCCTCATTTTATGCTCGTGGCTTCATGCCCACAGTTGGGGACGGTTCCCCTGTTTTTTTTCGTTATGATGTGGAACAACATCTCCTAGTATTCTTTCATTCATGCTCTGGCATCTTTAAACTCACTGGCTCCTCGCAGATGCATCTTTTCTATTTTCCCTCACTGTATCAGGGTGTTTTGGGATCTTCACAATCTTGCCTCCCTTCCGGTGCTCGCGGAAGCAACAAGGTGGAGCTTCAATGCTCGCCACAGTGAGGGAGTTGGCTCCCTGGATCCGCCGTGAGGCAAGGAAGGCCCCTGAGGTCTCAGCTTCCCGTAGTTCATTCCTCCTCATGAGCCATGATCGGATGTTTAGGCTTCAGATGCCTATCCTCGACGTCATGGTCGGGGGAAAGAACCCAAGTCAGTAAATGACTGTAATACCCCCACCATGTTAAACTATGTGTTTCAGTCGTAAGGGTATTTTTAGGTTTTCAAGATTTTGCTTTTTATTGACCACTTATCCACCTGGGCGAGACCCGCACCTATATGGCGGGTTATCATTGGCCCATGTGGCATTTTTTCTAAATTTTGATAGGTCCATTTTCATTAATTCATAGTAAATCACTCGATGCTTAGAAAAATGAGCAAAAATATGTTTTGGAAATGGTTTTTTGAGAGAAATCTGAATATGTAGTTTTCAGAGTCTAATTTTAAATCACCAAACCTTGATTTTGTTAGAAATGGAAATTAGGATTTAATTTGGTGAATAAAACGTATAATAATGTGAAACATTTTGTAAACAGGGTGATTAGGGTTACCAGACCCCCAAGATTTTGATTAAGGTTTTACTCAACCTAGGAAGAGAGAGGAGATACTCTCCAAGTGAAAAAGGTAAGTGGTCCATGCAATTGAACATATAGTTAATTTGTTTTAAATCAGTATGCATGTATGAATTTCAATGAATGCCGTGTTTATGTGATTTACTGTTTCTAATTGTTAAATTCAGTAAGAGTAAGATGTATTGAGTTGTTTATGATGTATGGTATCACCTTCATGAACCTGAATGATAATGTTACTAATAAAGTCTAATGTAAAGATAAGAGCCTTAAGAGAAAGAGAAGGATAAAATAAAACTTATATAAGTTCCTCATAAGAGAAGAGGCACTTCAGTGCATAAGAGAAGAGTCACTTTGGTGAAACCTAAGAGGCACTTCGGTGCATAAGAGAAGAGGCACATTTGTGCAACCTGAGGTTACTTATATAGGTTAAGATAAAAGAAATTTATCTAAGAGAAAATGTATGTCTTTCCAATTTTCAATGTTTAATGTTAATGCTTATTTTCAGTTTTCAAGTTTTCTTTATATTATAACATGTTCAATCCACTTACCATTTGTTTGATGCATGGTTGGGGGCGTGATGCCCATAGGTTGGAAGCTAGATAAGGAGGGAAGTCCATCTAAGGAGGAAACCCTAGCTCAAGGACCTTCAAGGAGAAGAGCATTGGTGGGGTGCCAACCATACCTAGTTTATAGATCTTTTCCTTTTTCTAAATTATGTACATGTAAACTTTATTAAGATTTGAGAATGAGAAATTGTAATTTTGATCCTGTGATGGTTTATTTAAACTCTATTTTGTGCAATGAATATCATGGTTGTGACATCCCCCTTGATGTGATTGTGTATATGTGCTTCCGCTATGAATGGTATAAGTGGGGTGTTACACAGACATCACACAACTGCCGTGGCTGCTGCGCTACCACACAACCGCCGCCGTCACTGTGCTGAGGAGCCACAAGGTTGCGCCGCTTCCTACATGTACTTTCTACTCTTCTTCTTCCTGCTCCTCTTCTTCCTCCACTCGTCTTCCTATAATCCGGCCTGCTCCTCTTCTTCCTCCACTCTTCTTCCTACTCCTTCTCCCTGTTCGTTCTACTCATCTTCCTCTGCCATGAGATAGGGTTTGTCTGGTGGTGTTGGCGGCGAATAGTGTATGTGAGGATATTGGGATGGATTTGTTGATGATGCGCTCTGCATTCATGTGGGTCTCTTTGCTTGTTTGGGTGGTAGCCATTGTGCTTCATTTTGTTTTTTTGTTGTTTATCCTCTCTTGGTTGTGAACTTGTGCTATTGTGGGCATTCATGCTGTTTATGTACATACGCTTGATTATTACTGTTAGTGATTTGAGATTGTGGAATCATTTCATATGTGGTGGTTTCTATGCCTATTTGTTTGGCATGAGTTTATGTGGTAAGTTGTGCATCTCTTAATTGCTTTATGGTGTCTGGACCATTGGTAAACTTTCTCCTCTGGGTTGTGTTACTACCTCGGATTTGAGGAATGTGATGAGAGGACCGTTATGCTGGTTGCCCATTTGACCCCTAATTGGATATTGGGTACATGTTTCAGCAATGCTGTTAATTCTTCCCGCTCCTCTAAAATTGATGTATATTGACCCCTAATTAATACATTATAACAGAATTGAATTGTGCATTTGTGTTGTTGCAGGTGCTGAATTGAGTTGATGTGCTTGTGCTCTTGGGGCTGAATTGATTTGTTGTGCCATCCATTTGTGCTGTTGACTTGCATATATTTCTTCTTTAGCCTTCAAGTGAGGTATACTATTCTCACTATCCCAATGTGCCATTAGGCTTCATTTTGATTTAAATCTTTGATATATGGAATCATGTTTTATTTACTGGTTAGTATTTACTGACAAGCATGATTAAATGATGTTACACAAAACTTAGGATATGAATGATGAAACTAGGATTGTAGGTATAAGAATGACAACATACATGTATTTGTTGGCCTAGAAACCTGTCCAAGATTTACTCATTAGGAGTAAATCTTGGACAGTCCCCAGTTTGGGACTGTTCTTGAACACTTAATCTCACTTAGGATGTAAGTGTATAATGTGTATTGGGTTTTCAAGAAAATTTTGGTAGCATTTCCCCATTTGTTCTCTAAGTACATATGTACTTGGAGAACAGCGGGGAAGTGCTGCTGAAATTTTCTTGAAAACCCAATACACATTATACACTTACTAGTGAGATTAGGTGTTCAAGAATGGGATAGGTGGTATACAATTATTATATATAAGACCTTAAACCCTAAACTTTTAACCATAAACCCTAATCTTTTAATACTAGACCCTAATCTTTTAACCCTAAACCCTAATATATACTTGTTTTCTCTTTGATCATAGAATGGATAGATCATGGATGTCCATTCCAAATCACTGCACCCAAGAGTTTATTTCTGATCTTGATCAGTTTATTAGATTTGTTGAGGAACATAGGAAACAACCTGGAGATAGGTTCTACTGTCCATGTAGGCATTTCGGTAACAACTTGAAAGTCAGCACTGGTGACAAAATTAAAAGTCATGTCATGTGCAACAGGATTGTACAAGGCTATACAGAATGGCACTAGCATGGAGAGATTTCAAACCTAAAATCAGTGGATGTCGATAGCAGTGCTTGTGTGGAAGAAGAAATTGCCTCCGATGATGTAGATGTGAACGAACCAGTTCCAGTAGACATCATTGATGTGATGCTGGATAGTTGTGGGGTACAACACACCGATCCACCTCTCATGTTTAGAAACATTATGAATGATGCTGAGATACCATTATACACATGTTGTACTAAGTTTATGAAGCTTAGCGCTGTGTTGAGATTGTATAAGCCGAAAGCTAACAATAGATGGAGTGAAAAAAGCTTCACGTCATTGTTGTCTTTGTTGAAAGAAATTCTTCATGAACGAAACAAGCTGCCAATCTCAACCTACCAATTAAAGAAATTGTTGTGCCCAATGGGAATGGAGGCCAAGAAGATACACGCATGCCCGAATGATTGTGTATTATTTCAAAAGGACTATGTGGATTTGAAATATTGTCTAAAATGTGGTGCGTCAAGGTATAAATTGACGACTTCGGGAGAGTCCAAAACTGGTTCTCCTGCCAAGGTGATGTGGTATCTACCTATAATATCACAGTTTCAACGCTTGTTTTCCAATCCGATAGATGCGAAGAATTTGAGGTGGCATACATATGTTAAGAAAAATAATGATGGGATCCTACGACATGCGTCTGATTCCCCACAGTGGAAGAAGATTGATTTATTGTACCCTAAATTTGGTGAAGAAGTCAGGAATCTAAGACTTGGACTTTGTACAGATGGGATGAATCCATACGGGACATTGAGAAGCCAACATAGCACTTGGCCAGTTATGCTTGTTATATACAATCTTCCTTCCTAGTTGTGTATGAAAAATAAGTATGTTATGTTGTTGTTGTTGATATCAGGCCCTAAACAACCTGAAAATGATATCAAAATTTATCTTGAACCTCTGATTGATGACTTAAAGAAACTCTGGGGTGAAGGTGTGATGACCTATGATGCTTCACGAAGAGAGACATTTTGTTTGCACACTATGTTGTTTTGCACTGTTAATGACTTTCCAGCATATCGGAACTTGTCTGGATATAGTGTCAAAGGATCTAAAGCATGTCCTATATGTACAAAAAATACTGATTCAATATGACTAAAACATGGTGGCAAGACTGCATATCTTGGTCATCGAAGGTTTCTTCCAAAATTCCATCTGCATCGTAGGTTGTGCAAAGCATTCAATTGACAAAATGAGGAACAGAGTGCACCTAAACCTATACCAGGGGAGGTTGTTTATGAAAGAGTAAAAGACTTTGCCAATGAATTTGGTAAGAGATCATAATGTACCATGGCCACACAGAGTGACAAATCTTTATTCAAGAAGAAGTCTATATTTTGGGATCTTCCTTATTGAAGTTCTTTGGCAGTCAGACATTGTATCGATGTCATGCACGTTGAGAAAAATGTCTGTGATAGCGTCATTGGTACTCTGTTGAATATACCAGGTAAGACTAAAGATGGGATAAGATCCAGAATGGACCTATGTGAAATGGGAATAAAGACAAAATTAACAGAAGTAGTTAGTAGCGATTGGAGAACATACTTACCTCCCGCTTGTTACACGTTGTCTAGAAAGGAGAAGAAAGCTTTTTGTGAATGCTTGGTAAATGTTAAGGTGCCATAAGGTTACTCATCCAACATCCATAGATTAGTATCAATGAAAGATCTGAAGTTGATAGGTCTTAAATCTCATGATTGTCACACTAATGCAACAAATATTGCCCGTGGAAATTTGATTTATATTGCCGAAGCATGTAAGGTTTGCAATCACCAGACTTTGTTTCTTTTTCAACAGTATGTGCAACAAAGTTATTGACCCTGATACTCTCGATAAATTACAAAGAGAAGTGGTTGTTACCCTATGTCAGCTTGAGATGTATTTTCCTCCTTTGTTCTTTGATATCATGGTACATCTTGTTGTCCACTTGATTAGGGAAGTGAAAATGTTGGGACCAATTTTCTTGCATTAGATGTATCCCTTTGAACGATACATGAGTGTTTTTAAAGGTGATGTTTGAAACCGTTATCGACCTGAAGGGAGTATTATTGAGGGTTATGTGGCGAGAGAGGTTATGAATTTTTGTAATGACTTTCTGAGTGCTAATGACACTCCTGTTAATGACAAGAATATTGAGGAGTATTCCGACAAAGGAATTTTGGGATCACGGATGAAAGTAATCATCTGTGAGCAGTTGGAACAAGGTCACTTGTATGTTTTACACAACATCGACGAAGTGAGTGTTTATATCGAGGAACATAGCAATTTTATCAAGAGACAATATCCTCGAGCAATTCAATGTGGTTTGCTAGAGAGTATAACAAGACATTTATTAAGTGGTTGAAGATAAAGTCTTATATCAACTATCTCAAATACCAAATAATCTTACTGAAACCATCAAATGCCTCGCCTTTAAACCAAAATTGAATGTTATGTCTTATGAAGGGTTTGACATGAATGGATTCTCATATTACACAAAGCGTCAAGATGATAAGAGTGTCATCCAAAATAGTAGGGTCACCCTTCAAGCATCTTCATTGTTTTTTGCAAGTGCAAAGGATAAGAGTCTACGTGAAGCTAAAATGTCATATTACGGTGTCATCGAAGACATACGGGAGTTTGACTACGTAGATTTCAGAATTCTTCTCTTTAAATGTAATTGGGTTGATAACACCAAAGGAGTTATCAAGGATGAATTGGGTTTCACATTAATGAACTTTGAAAAGATTGGCGAGAAGGGTGAACCATTCATATTGGCATCACAGGTGAAACAAGTATTTTATATCGATGATCCTACAAATGATAAATGGTCAGTTGTTCTTCATGGTAAAAGATAGTTCATTGAAGATCCTATAGATGAAGAAGAGTACTATGATAAGTATGATGACTCCAATCCATTCTCAGTTGGGTTGCCAACACCACCAAATATTGAAGCTAAGTATGACTTGTATGTGCGCAGAGATCACAATGAAGGATTGTTAATTGATAAAAGATCGCAATATTAGAGGCATGCATGTTTATATTTTTTTATATGTTTTATTTTTCTGAATGCGAACTTTACAATGTTTTATTATCTTCTAGTTATTTCAAATGCTAAATGTTTGATTTTTAATGACACTTTCAGATGGCTGAGCATGAGCATGATGACCGTGATGATGATTACCGTGAGGGTGAGGATATCAATGCGCTGTCTCACAATGTAAGTTTTAAAAATATATCCTATATTTCTATCTATATGTCCATTTATAGTTATATCTTGTAAGTGTGTTTATTTTGTCAAATTTTAGGTTGATGATGTACCCCCTAAAGAACTTGGGGCACTTGATGAGCATCAATTTATTTTTTGAAAAAGTGAGGGGCATCACTATGATGAACAAGTTACTACAACAAAGGGGCAATGGACCCAAACTGGCTGTGGATTTTGATCATACAGGAAATCCAGTTGGAGTGAACTGCAACTCATTTATTTCATATCTTGGGGTTCTTACTCATAGCCATTGCAATCCTAATGTAGAATCTTGGCATAAAGTTCCTAAGGGGAAGAAAGATTTTGTATGGAAGGAACTATGTGTGAGTTATTATTATTTGCAATTCTATTTTGTAGATTACTAATTTTTAGGATACTAGTTAATAGCAATTCTATTTTGTAGAGTATATTTGAACTGGATGAAAAGCTGCATCATAAATGCGTGATGCAACGCTGTGGGAGGGTCCTAAGGAACTATAGGACATATCTCACCCGAGATTACATATGAGATGTTGAGAAGAGGAAGAAGCCAACCACTAAGTAATGGAACTACCTGGACCCCAATGAGTGGGAGGAGTTTTTATCAAAAGAAAAACTGATGAATTTAAGGTATTAAGCGCCACTCCCAATTTAATTAATATATGTTGTTATGTATTCACGTATTCAAGATTAACCTTTAGTGTTACTAACCAAATCAATGTGCTTACTAAGAAGTCTATCAATGATGCTCAAAGAACAAGGCGTGGACTAAATGTGCATGACCACACGATGGGTCCAAAAGGATATGTAGGTATTTGCCAAAGACTACAGGATGAGTCTACTGCTCAGTCTGCTGCTACTCAAGAGACTACAGAGTCCTCTACTATTGGTCCCGCACCTCTACCTTGGCATGCTATGTGGATAACTAGGAGGTAAAACAAGAAAGGAGATATAACCAAGCCCGCAACTACTGAGGCGGATGCAAAAATGGTAAAATTCAACTCTTAGAGCAATCGATATTGATTATTGTTATGTTTACTTACCAATTTCTATTGATGGAGATTAGAGGGAGCTTCAAGAGTAGAGGAAGGAAGGCAAGTTCATCCCTGAGGGCACAAGGGATGAATTGACAGTTGCTCTTGGTAACCCAGAGCATCCTGGACGTGTTAGGGGTGCATGCGCTGGTGTGGGCATAAAAGTGTTCTTTGGGCCATCACAACGCAAACCTGTCCCAAAAGCGGGATTATTAAATGTTGCGGTAACCTATTCTTTTTTTAGAATGTTATTGCGAAAGAGAATTCAATAATCAAAAGCTAGCATTTCTTTTTTCAATGTAGAGGTAGATGAGTTAATTAATAGGAGAGTTGAGGAAGCACTTGATAAGAGACTCCATGAAGCAATTAACAAGTGGCAGGCATCTCAGACTGCCACTCAGACAGTACCTATGGCGTGCCGCTCTTCTCCTACTGTAGAGGTGGTTGGGAGTAATCTTGTAGACCGACAACCTAGCACGTCTGCTGTAAGTATTTTTATGACATAGTAGCTAGTCTTTTCAAGATGATATGTTTATGTATATATATATATAACATTCTTTACGTAAATTTGTAGGGGTTGAAGCCCTGTCATCTAAAAAGTCAAGAATATATCGTTGCAGAGGCCGAGGCTTACCCACCCCTTCCAGGGGACATGTTTCATGGGACTCCAGTACCAGATGGTGCGATTCGTGTGAGCCCGATACATGTACTCCCCAATTGGAGGGATCTTCCATTGCCATATGCCCACCCAGATTATGAAACACTTGGTGAGGCAGAAGGCGAAGTGATATTGTTTCCCAAAGCAGATGTCTTCTATACTAATATTGTATGGTAAATTTACATTATGTTAATTTGTTAGTGTGTATATATGAGTCAATTGATCTGAAATTATATATACAGGTCAAAAGGAAGACACCCGCTACATCTCGGCCTCCACCTCCACCTCCTGAAGTACCTAGTTGGTTCCAAGGGACCTATATGCCTCATTAGGTCCTAATTGTAGGGGTGTGGCAGTATGGATAGGCGAACATAACCCAAATTGTCCTATAAATGTTTCTATTCCAGAGGATGTTGTAGGTGAATCATACGATAACAATCTATTTATACAAGATATTTTGGAGTTGTTTCGTTATGATTGGTTGAATACATCTATATATTTGGTGAGATCTTATTTATACATCCATATACCTTGTTTTATATATGGTGATCTAGTTTCTTATATATTAATACATACATAATACATGTTTTGCAGCCACTTACACATGATCTATAAAGATTTTTCATTTTCCCATGTGGGATTTCTAGTTCCATCTTTGATTAATCTTGTAGATAAAGACCCTTCATCAGTTACCTCATACTGCTATGCTGCTTTTCAATATTTTGGTAAAAAAAGAAGACGGTGATAATATCTCCATTCAATGTTGAGTAAGTTTGCTTATAATTTGGACTTAAGAAAATTACATTTTTATTGTGGATTTTGAGTTATTAATTTTTAACTTTCTTACCTCTAGTGGTAGGCATTGGGAGTTACTGGTTATTGTCCCCAAGATGTTCACTGTTTATTATCTAGATCCTGCGGGGAAGGAATTGGACACATTATATGGACACCCAATGAAAAGACCATTATTCACGTGAGAAATATTTCATATTTTTATATCCGTTAACATATGTTATTACATTACTATTTAATTATGCAATTTAATGTGTTACATTAACATGTAGGGCTTTAAGAGAGTTCAAAAAAGCTGGAGGAAACATCTCCAACATCTCCAAGAAAAAGAAACAATTACTAAATTGGGAGAATGTGAAACTAATTTCCCGAATCCAATGTATATATTATTTATGTGAACTGTGCTTGTTTGTATTTTTGAACATTTTGTATGTTTCAATTTATAGTGTGCTAAACATGACAACGACTGGGCATGTACATACTATGTGATGCGATATATGGACCTAATTATCAAACATGCTGTAATGGAAATCGATACCATACAACAGGTATTATATATAGTCTCATTAGATAATATGAAATATATCAATCTTATTATATATTATTAATTATATATATGTCATTCTCTTTGTAGGTGTTTATAAACCAGTGACTTCACTACATGTGAAAAGTTATTAGATGTACATACTCCCTATACGATGGAAGAATTAGATGATGTAAGAGAAGAATGGGCAAAAGCCTTACAAGTAGTGAGAATTTTTGATTATGATTGGGATACTGATGATGATAATAATAAAGAATGATATTTCTAAACTTTATTCTCATAATTATTTTTGTATTTGATGACATGTGAATGAATTTTTTTTGAATTGTCATATGTGTGAATGTGAAGATGATCAATACATGAATATTTCTACATGTGTCTAAATGTGAAAAGAGATGAAATGAATGGAACTGCAGGTTGCTAAATGTGTGTAAAAATAGAGGAAATTTGAAATGGAACTACTGGTTTTTACATTATGTGATGAAAAATAATATGAATTAAATGTGCTTATACATGTGTGTGATCATAAATTGTTGTCCATCTTGTTAATTTTGCAGGTTTGTGGCCTGTTGTTGGCTGATATCAATGGATGCTGTAAACCTGCAGTTCATAACTGAACTGCAGGTTTTGTATCTGGCTGACCAGCCATACAGTAGGCCTGCAAACTGATAAGAAAAAAAATCAGAACATAGGTATCAATTATTAGTATAAAACTGACAACAAAGACATACAATGTCTGTTATTAGCAAAAAACTGATGTCTATATGGCGCAGTTATTAGTATAAAACCGATGTCTTTATCTGGATATAGTGTCGGTTATATATACAAACCGACGCCGATGGTGCCCTTGCTGGTGCGTTTTATTGGTGGAGGGAAGGGTTATGACGTCGGTTTTTGTGAAACGCCGACATCTTTGACCTAGATATAGTGTCAGTTTTATTAAATAACTAACGCCTATAGTGCCCTTGCTGGCGCATTTTCGGTGGCAGGAAGAGTTATGGCGTCGGTGTTAAAACTGACGCTGAAGGTTTTGACTTTTAGTGGAGCCCACTTGGGTGTCGCTTTGAAACCAACGCTGAAGGCCTTAAATAACCGACACTAAAGGTCAGTTCTGTACTAGTGTTTTCTTCATCTATATATTCTTCTTGAGTGGCTACCGCTTTTCCCTTTTGAGTGATGTTGAGTTCTTTTAAGATAGGAATTACTTCACCTGCAACATCATCATTAGCAACATTCTTAGAAACAAAGGGGTTAGTCTCAATAAATTTGACATTAATAGATTCTTCTACTTTAGATAGATCAACATTATACACTCTAGAAGCCTTGCTAGTAGTGCTATAGCCAAGAAAGAAAGCCTTGTATGATTTCAGGTTAAACTTGTCAAGAGAATCTTTCATGTTTAAAACAAAACAAGGACACCCAAAAATGTGAAAATACTCGATGGAAGGCTTCCTACTAGGACATAGATCATAGGTTTTTTTTTCTTTCAAAGAGGGATGTGTGAAAACCCAATTTTGCACAAAACACAACTTTGGCCCAAAACTTCTTTGGAGTATCATACTCTAAAAGCATGGTCTTAGCCATTTCCTGTAGTGACGTATTCTTGCTCTCTACAACCCCCTTTTATTGAGGTATTCTAGGTGAAGAAAAGTTATGTGCATATCCAGACTCTTTACAAAACCATTCAAACAGATCATCCCCCCCCATGATCACTACAGATAGAAACAATGTGGCAAGAAGCTTGTTTTCAACTCGTTTGCAAAAGTTAGAAAAAATATCAAGAGTATCACTCTTAGAAACGAGAAAGAAGGTCCAAGTATATCGAGAAAAATCTTCAACAATAATAAGACAATACTTGGAACCACGAAGCGATGGAGTTCTCATAGGTCCAAATAGATAAATATGGAGAAATTCAAGAGCTCTCTTGGTACTAAGGATTCCCTTGGATTTGAAGGAGGACTTGATTTGCTTTCCTTGTGTATAAGGTTGGCATTCCTCATCCTTTTCAAGATCCAATTTGGGAAGTCCCTTGACCAAATCCTTTTTACTCAGCTTCTTCAATTGATGCATATTTACATGAAGTAGCCAACGATGACAAAGAGAAATATCATTTGAATTGACTACAAGGCATCTACCAACAACATGCTTAATAGAGTCAAGCACAATTACATAAAGATTGCCATTCCTAGTTGCCTTATATATGCCATTGTAAGTGAGGGAATCGAGGAGCAAGTATTCAAAAGACGTAAACAACACAAGGTAACCATTATCACATAATTGACTAACACTTATTAAATTATGATGTAGGCCACCCACAAAGAGAAAATGATTGATACACAAGGATTCATCTACATCACCCTCACCTTTTACTTTACCTTTCTTATTTTCCCCAAAAGTAACCGATCCTCCTTTCTTCTTTGTGAAATGGCCAAAATGGCTTATATCACCTGTCATGTGCTTTGAGCAACCACTATCAACAATCCACTTTCCTTTTTCCTGCAAGAAAGGAGAATATCAGTTCCCAACTCAAACTTTGGGATCCGATGTTAGCTTGGGGACCCACTTCATTATTGGGTTGGTCCCCATAGGCTTGTATGGACAATTAGTAAAATAGTGATCATCACTCTTGCAATGAGAACAAATCATAGGGTTCTTTGATCCTGAAGACTCTCCATGAAATAAAGGAGGTTCCTTACTCTTTTTCTTACCTTTGGGCTTACTCTTGCCCTTAGGAGATCCCCTTACAAATCCCAAACCACTAGTACCACTTGGTTTGGTAGAGTGATCAAGGATTTCATTTAAGGAGTTCTTTCCTTTGAGGAATTTATGCAGAGAGGTTCTAAGTCTATGATTGTCATCAATAAGAGAGATAATAGTAGCATACAAACTAGCAAGATCATCTTGAACATGTAAAATGCTGACCTCTAGATAGAGGGCTTTAGTCAAATATGAATCTTTTTCAAGAGTAATAGAGGCAACATCATTGCTAAGAAAAATAGGTTTAGAAGATAAATAATTTACTTGAGCAAGCAACCTAGCATTTTTAGTTTTAAGCAATTGAATTTCTTTGAGATAAACATCTTTCTCATTTATACGAGCATTACTAATAAGCTTAAGTTCTACATTTTTAGTTTTAAGCAACTCAAGCTCATGAAAGAATTTTTTGTTCTCTTCCATAAGACTAGTGATATTCTTAAGGTATATCCCGTTCAAAACTTCAATCCCATTGTATTGGAACTCAAGATCAAGAAATTGGCATTGCAAAGAATCAATGCTCTCAAGATGAACTTTCTCATTTTTCTCAAGAATACCAAGCTTAGCATACAAATCATCAATAAATTTTACCCAATCTCTTATTTTTAGATTTACATCTGGAATAAGAAGAATAGGTAGCATTAAGCATGTCAGTAAGAGTTTCTTTAGCTAACTCATGCAAACTTACCTCACTTACCTCACCAATGTCTTCACTTATGGAGGCCATGAGGGCAATGTGTCATTCTCCATCTTAATCGGAGCTTGAGCCACTAGACGATGATCCTTCCCATGCGGCATGAGCTGCATCTTTGTTCCCCCTCTCCTTATTGTCCTTTTGCTTGTATTTTCTATCTTTCTTGTAGTCTTCCTCCTTCTTGGAGCTTATCGGTGTGACTTTCTAGCCTTAGGACATTCACTTTTATAGTGTCCTTTTTGTCCACACTTGTAGCACCTTGGAGTAGATGAGGAAGATGGCTTCCCTTTGTAGTGCTTTCCCTTGGAGAAGTTGTCTTTATGCTCACTAGGGCCATCATCTTCACTAGAGGAGGGAGAGGTCCAAAAAGCAAGTTGTTGTTGACGAATAAGAGCTTCCACTTGAGCCTTAAAAGCATTGCCTTTGATCTTTCTTGACTCCTTTTCTTCTTACTTGTCAAGTCTTGACTCATGAGCTTGTAGGTTGTCAATAAGCTCTTTGGTTGGAAAATTACCAAGACTTCTAACTTCTTCATTGGAGGTCACCTTTGACTCTCATCTTTTTGGAAGAGACCTTAGAATCTTTGAGTTGATTGCTCCTCTATCCAAAGTATGTCCCAAAATAGTAAGACCGTTGATGATGATGTTAAGCCTTGAATACATCTCGGCCACTCCTTCTTTCTTTCCCATCTTGAAGTTATCTAAGAGGATGTTCAACTTATAGAACTTTGCGTCCTTCACTTTCTTTGTGCCTTCATAAGTGATGCACAACTTGTCTCAGATCTCATAGGCCGATCCCATGAGGAGAAGCGGTTGAACTCAGAAGGAGTGAAGGAAGCATAGAGGATGCTAATAGCTTTAGCATTGAGCTACATCACCTTTAGAGCAGCTTCATCCTAAGTAGATATAGCTCTAGCTAGCTCCTTGTAGGGTGCAATCATCACTTTCCACGCATCAAAATTCATTTTTTGAATGTAAAATTGCATCTGCCGCTTCCAATAGAGGAAGTTGGTGTCGTTGAAGACCGAGGGGCACAAGGAGAAGCCTCCCTCTAGGTTGAGGGAACCAAGTAGGTTCTCACCCATCTTCTCATCTTCTAGGATAGTTGTTGGAGAAGATCCTCACTATGATACCACTTGTTGGATCTAGGGCTCTAGAGGGGGGGTGAATAGAGCTTCACAACTTGCACAAGAATAGTTAGACCTTCAAATTATATCAGTTAAAACCAAAAGCTAAAAGTGAATTTGAAGTCTTATCTAAATAAGCATATCAAGGGAGAGAGATATTGAAACATACACTTAGACAAGGTGTTTAGAGTGGTTCCAATCTCCAAACTAGGAGACCCTTAGTCCACTACCTAGAGAGGTCAACTTCTAGGACTTTGCAACCCATATATACTTATATTCCATTATAAGACATACAAGATGACCTTCTTACATCCAAGGGCTTACCTATCCAAGATCTAGTCTTCTACCTCACCACATGTCTTACCTACTCTTGCATGCAACTCGATTCCTTCTCCTAGGACATCTCCTTCTTGCAACAAGTCTTCAGCCTTGAGAATCTACCCACTCAGCTCCATGGATCTTCTGCCTTGTCCTTATCCTTCACTTGGAGAAGATCTTCACACCTACTTCAACCTTGAAGAAGAAGAACAACTCCTCCTTCACTCGAAGAAGATCACTTCAACCTTTGCTCTTGAAGAAAGGGGATTGCAAAGTAGAGAGAAGGAGAGTTTTACAAGGTAGCAGTGAGGTAGCTCTCTTATAAAATGCCTAATTCACTCATAATCACACAATGATTTTTAAATGAGAGAGAGAAAGGGTCAAAGGGGTTTTTCACACTCAATTTTAGGAAGGACCAAGGATAGCATGAATGAACAACCTTGGAATGAATGCCAAGAGGTCCTATTTATAGCTGGGGGTGTTCCTTAGAGTGTGGGATCACTTAAGAATGAGAAATAGCCATTTCACAAATTGCAATGGATATATTTTTGATTCTAACAACTCTCAAATAGTTGGAATCACTTTTTCAACATTTTTTGTATAATGTATTCAGTCGAGTTTCAATAAAGGTAACTCAACCGATCCACTATCTGACAAAGCCAATTTTTAAATAATCGGTCGAGTTTGTCCTGGGGTAACTTGACCAATTCACCAAAATAAACTTTGGACAGAAAGTTGGTCGGTCGAGTTCTATGAGTGTACAACTCAATCAATCTAAATCATTTCCAAAATCCATCATGGATCGGTCGAGTTTCAAACTTGACTGATGAAGTTGCTGTGATGAATTTTCTAAAATAATTTTTAAGTGATCAGACGATGGAATTAAGTGTCCTTGATTTTTTCTCATTTTAGTTACAAGTCATATCATCAATAAAAATGATTATAAAAATATTCTAAGATGATTGGGAGTGTTTTTCCAAAATGCACATTTGCATTGCTTTTGGCCTGAACTTTGACAAGCTAGGGCTTGATGAATTTGATCCTTTTCATGTACCTAATACCTGAAATTTATCTCAAACAAACATATTAGATACATATGAATGGAATGGTTAAGTCATCATTAAAATATGGACAATGCATAACTCTCAAGTCAACAGAACCCACATATTTATAGATGTACACAGATACAACTATGTTTTCATTAATTCATGTGAGTTCAAATTTAATTCATTTAAACATTAACATGTCTACATTAACATTTTGGTTAGATTCATTGATCTAACTTCATGAAGATTTAGAAATATCTATTACCCTATAATATCTAAGTGAAGAAAATTCTAAATCTTAAATGATATAGAATGGGTCAATTTACATGCAATTACATGTTTATTACCCTAAAAGGTCTTCAAACACTCACTGATTTACTTTTTTTGTCTCCCAAAGCGTGGCACCAAAGGTCAAAACCAATCATAACAAGATTCAACACCATATGCTTTGGACTTCAAGTAGACAAAAGAGAACAATTAAGAACTATTAAACTAGGGAGGATTTGGATTTCAGGAGATAAATCACAAAATTTCCAAAATCTGCATAAAAGACAACTACGAAGAACAAGAATTGAAGAAATATCAGCCTAAACCCATGAAGAAACTGAAAGAAACATCCAATTCTAACTCCGACCTATATTGTTTCTTTAAAAACCCTAAATTTTCTTTTGTTAGAATCCCTTTGATTATAAATCTGGACACAAAGTGAATGAGGCACATTTCATGCATTTATAAACTTATTTTTTTTGAATATCTAGCAAAAGAACCACTTTGTCATTTATATTTTTTCTTTTTTATCTCATAAGGTTGTCTTTCACAGGTCATGATTTATACAAGGTTTTGGTCTAGCAATGGTAAGAATGATTGTTCTTCTAGTTGATCTATGTCAAATATGGGAATCATGTTTGAACACTTAACCAAAATTTAGGAATGGCCACAGGAATAAAATTTGGATGATACCTAAAGGACTAGCTGACCTTCGTTAAGTTTAGATAGACAATCCAAAATCTTAGTCAACCATAGAAGATGTCTAATAATATGTATGATACCTAAAGGACTAGCTGACCTTCTTTAAGTTTAGATAGACAATCCAAAATGTTAGTCAACCATAGAAGATGTCTACTTTGCCTTCAAACTAGAATTTGAATAAAAATCACAAGTTTTTAGCCAGGTGTTTATTTGCTAACTGTAACCCATAAATTTAGTTCCTAATTTTTATTTTATTCACCTATTAACTTAACTATTACAAAATATCTTGATATAACCATATACTTAATATTTAGGACATTTTTCACTCAAAGTCATGACCTAGTTATCTTACACCTTGGACCTAGGGTTTTTATATTATCCAAACAACTTTAATTTGGTCTCTTAGTTGTTTTGGCTATTTATAAGAGGAAAGATGCTCTATCTTTTGTCTCTCTATTTTCTCAAGACATAAAGAATATGTCAACATGGGATCCCTTCATATTTAGATAACATGCATGCACATTTGTCAAACTTTTCTGTAGCATCATATTTGACACCGCAAGCTATTGTGAAATTTTGAAAATTCTACATTATGAATGATTTTTCATGATCCTCAACAACAACTTATTCAACAACATAATAAAAGCTATGTAAAAACTCATTATGGAATTTATCAAAGTTGACTTGTGTATAAATGTGGTCATTTATTTCTCCCGTTGTAGTTTTGTTCTCAATCTAGGCTTGGAAATATTCAGTATTGTGATTAGTTTTTTTTCTTTCTTTCTCATTATGCCTTTGTCATTTAAGAGCTCTTGATATGCATCCAGAATTTTTTTTCTAGTGAAATTTTGTTCCCCACATGTCCACTATAAAAATGAGTTCGTTCCTTCACTTTGTTGGCTTTTTGTTTCTATAAATATTACATCCATATGCTAAAAACTAAGATGTCACATCGATATTTTAATGGATATGATTATAAAATATCAAACATACATGTCGTAAATATATATCTAGAATATATGGGTGCCCACTTCTACCTTATATGGAATATTGAATGAAGGCATGTGTTCTCTTCCAACACATTTTCATGAATATTTTTTTTCCATCCATGTTCAAATTCCTAGGTACTTTTAGAATTCATGACACAAGAATTGAAATTGTCCAAGAATGTTGACTTCATAGATATAGAACCTAACTTTTCAAGAACTTTATCGAGGATATGCCAAATACAATAGTTATTGTGTGTGATTGTAAAAGAATTTTGAATTGCTATTGTCATTGCAAGATCTTGATATGTTACAACAAGATTTGATGGCTTACCATATATTGACTCCAAGAACTTCTCAAATAACCAGGAAAATAATCAAACTTTTTCATCCATGATTAATCTGCAACCAAAGTTAATTGATTGACGATGATGGTTAATTCCTGTAAATGGTGCAAACACAAGAGATATTGATTTGTATCATATGTTGTATTGAGTATGACAACATATTCAAACCTACAATATGATTTTCTTGAAGACATGTCAACCCAAAAAAAACATGAGTCAACTTCTTTTTGTTGTCCACGTTGTATGCATAATAAAAAGAAGGATTGATCAACTTCTCTTTTTTGAATTGATTCACCAATATTTGTGGATCTAGCTCCTTGATTTCTTGCCTTTTATCCTATTCATAATTTCTAATATTATGTTTTGTACAACCCATATTATGGTATCTTCTGCTTTCTATGTCAAGGATGTTTGATAATTTAGAGGTTTGAATATTTGCTTCTTGAAAATTTCCATGCAGACATTTGATTGAAGGAGTCACATGCCTGTGTGATCTTATGGAAGAAGTTTTTTGAGGGGTGGATAATACGTGGGTATGTTCTTCATTGAAAGAGTGCAAAACCCACATACTTATGCTTTCCAATAAAGTTCTTTATCCTTTCCATGATGCTTTGTACTGCTTTTATGAACACCAAAACTATATAATTTTGCATAACTGAAGTAGAATTTTTTACTTCGGTCCAAAGAGTATTTGTGGATTGGTTTAAGGACAAGTTCCATTATTAAACTTTTAGGTTGGCTAGGTTTCTCAACACTATTATACTTTTACTAATGGATAGAGAACTTCATTATTGGTATTAATAAAAGAACTTATTGAAATGAAAAACTAAATCCAAAAAACATATAACATGGTGTCTCCTACACCCCTGAGAACCTATAAACAACCCACTATAAAAAGATTATATATATATATATTCATGATGATTACTTATAATTGAAAAATGGTTAGCTCATATTTTCATAGTTAGTGCTTGGATAAGAGAAGCGTAAAGGTGACAAGAGGAATAATCAATCTTTGGAAAATGTATGCATTTGTTCATGTGCCTTTATTGGGGCCCTTTCATGTATAATTTTTGGTTTTTAAATATATGCATATTTCTTATTTCTCATGGATGCTTTTTTATTTGTGATTCTCAAAAAGTTTAGATTCAACCAACTATACTATTTGGAATTTAGTAACATAAATTACAATCTAATAGCATTCTATACTTGATTGCTAATGTCAAATGTATATTAGTTCCCATGCCATCTCATATCTATGCTTGACATTTGTGCCCAAGATCTTTACATAATCATGGGTTTAGACATGTTGTCTATTAATATGTATCCTGGTCTTGATGAGCTAGATCCTACTCAAGACACATATCCATACATAAGAAGAAAGATAACCCCATAATGTCAAGCTTGCATGCCCAATCTCTAATGAATGCTCTTCTTATCTAGGTTAGGGTAGGGTTTGTACAAAGATAATATGTAGCCTCAGGTTGGTCAATATACAATTTTGGACATGTACTCTATTATAGTTGAACCAATATGACTGTTTCAAGGGTGCTTTCATATCCAAAGAAGTAAAGAAGTGTGGTAGTAGCCATGATATACCAAAATAGTTTCGCAATGACAATTTCAAATAACTTTGGTTGCAAAGCTATACCCTTCAACAATTAAGCTTAAATGCTCTCTCATGTTTCTCAAAGCCCTATTCATCTTAGTTTATTCACTTGATTAGTTTTATTTTCATCTATCTAAACCTATCAAAAAAATTATATAAATCAACCTTTTCAATTAGAATTGCTAACTATCTTCCTCTATATGACCTCAACTCATCATTTGACCCAGGGGTACAATTTGTATGCCAATAACTAGATGGAAATTATAAATGAGAATACGTCCATGTATGCACTTAATCCCACAACACTTCTCATGTGCACCACCCATCGTAACTACCTTGCACACATTTTAATTTTTTTTCTTGAAATTTTGATTAACACATGTATTTGTGACCATTGAATTTTGAATCCACTAACCATCGATTTTCTCTCTCAATATACTAATGCTACCATAGCATTTTTTTCATATTTTTGTGTTTTTAAGTATATATATTGTGTTTGCTAACCATCAACACTGACTTCATGGGTTCACCATTCTAATGGGCATACAAATTTCCACTAAATCGATTCATGGGTTGCACCATTGAAATTGACATCAATTTCCATCTAATTGAAAAGTTCAGTTTTCTTCTCTCAAACATGAGGAGACAAGACACCCCACACATATCTAACATGCATTTTATTGCATAAACAAGTGTAATTACTCTATAGATTGATATGCTAAAATTTTATGAATTCATTCATTCAAGCATCGCAACACTTGAACACATTCATCAAAATTTTCATGATTTTTTTCTTCTGTGCCCACCAGGTAACCGTCAAAATGGAGCATTTTCTTCCGTGCTTACATTTTTGTTCTGTCCTCTCATAGACCCCCCCTTCCCTTGCGCGCTCTTGTTGTTTCTTTGTCATACTACAATAAAGATAGAGCTGGAGGTGAGGCCTATGAAACGATGTCTATGATAGTTGTAGTGTTGAGGCAAAGTAGCAACAATGACAAGTGTAAAGTTGTGAATAGCCACACAACTATAGAGGAAAAAGGGGGTTAGGATTCTAGAGGGAATTAGACCCCCCTCAATGATATGTGAGGTCCAGGAGTCACTAAACGATACAATGATAGGGGGGTAGATGACGACATAAAGCCGTCCACGGTTATCTCTACTGGTAAACAACATTTTGTTAAACATGAGATCCTGGATTTGAATCCCGTACAGGACAAATTTCAGGACCAACGGGCGCACTGGCCAAGACTAGGCTTGCGATGACACTCCAGGCTATTGAATGTGGCACAGGGGTGACCGGTCACCATGCACCATACATCTGATGATGATTCTGATCCATTAAATCCGTTAAGGGAAGTTCCTTAAGATATAAAAAAGATGACAACATTAGAATGATATACGCTAAATGTTCCTCATATGAAGTCGGCTATTATATCATAACATACGTTTTAATTTACATTTGATGTGTCGAAGTGTATTTCTTTTTAACAACTTTTTTTTTTTCCAAAAGTAGGATTCAATATATAATATCTTTACGCGCCATGCTACTCAAAACTACAAGACAGAAAACTATATTATACTACAGAAACAAAAACATTGGGTGCCTATTGATCTGCCATCGCCGAATCTATTAACCACCCTTCCTCCGAAAATGTGCGAAAATGCAAATTAGATTAGTAAGGGTTAAATTTTGGGCGCGCTAAGGGCAGTGATGCGCACCCAAAATCAGTCCTCAAAACCACCTCAAGTGATTTTTTTTTTGAAATTATGCAATAAACAAATAAATTTGTTTCACTTATAATTTTTAAACCGTAAATAATTTTTTAATGAAATAAAAACTATTAGATTCGTTACAAAAAATAGAATCTAACAAGACTAATGTTGACATATTTTTGAGAAAAAAATATAAAAATGACATATAAATGTTAATTGACACCCAAAGATGGTTCATTGACGTCTAAAAATGGTTCATTGATACCCAAAATATAAAAATGATGACCAAATATATATTATACATGATAATTCACACATAAGGTAATTGACAAACAAAAATAACATAACGACACCCAAATAGGTTTGTTTGACACCCAAGAATAACTCAATGATGCCCAAATATAGATGTACATATTAAATATAATATAAGGGTACTTCAGAATCAATAAAAACTTAATGGCGCACATAAATGACTAATTGACTCCCAAAGATGGTTAATTGACACCCAAAATAGTTCATTGACATCTAGAAATATAAACATGTCGCCCAAATAAAGTATTGACAATAAAAAACGTAACGACGCCCAAATAGGTTTGTTCGACACCTAAAAATAACTTAATGCCACCCAAATATGATTTTACGGGTTAAATAGGGTATAAGAGTACTTCACACCTAATAACAACTTAGTGACCCCCATAAATGGTTAATTGACACCTAAAGATGGTTAAATGATGTCTAAAATAGCTGCTCATTGACACCCAAAAGTATAAAGATGGCGCCCAAATAAGGTATTGACAACTAAAAATAACGTAACATCACCCAAATAAGTTTGTTTGACATCTACGAATTTTAATAATTTTTTGGACGCTATTTAGTCATTTTTGGGCGTTGTTTAGTCATTTTTGGGCATTTGCAGCCATTTGTGGCATATCACCATTTTTGGTACGTTTTATTATTTTTGGGCGCTATATAGTCATCTTTAGGCGCCTTTAGCTATTTTTAGGCACATACTCACTAATTTCACACACTTAATTTTTGAAGTCCTCACTTCTCTAATCTTGTATCATCACTTCCCTCCTCTTTTTTTACCACTTTTATCAAAAGTATATCAACATTACTCTTGTTTGAGTGTATTTTTTATCACAAATTCAATGGTTTTTATTTCGTTCAAAAATTCATCAAGCTTCAGAAATTATAAACAAAATAATTTTCTCTCTCATCACATTACCTATTTATATCATTTTTGGATGTTTTTAAAAAATATATCAATACTAATCTTGTTGGAATATATTTTTCATAACAAATTCAATAATTTTTGTTTCGTCAAATAATTCAACACGGTTCAAAAGTTATAAACAAAATAAATTTATTTATCCATTACACAACCTCCACCAACCCATATAATTAAAACTCGTCACATCCTCATCTTAAATTAACTTCTCCATAACAAAACCACCCAACCGCCCGCACAAAACGTGCGTTTGACACGGGGGTGGGGGGGGGTGGTGCGCGTGACCAGGACAATTCCGGATTAGTAACCTTGGAAGCCTAGAAGCTCCTATGATGGGTCCAATTTTGCTGTACCACACGCTGCTGTACCGACGCTGTCCCACTAGTGTCCATGTGACACGTTGTGGTCCAGGTGGAAGCAAGAGCGCAACGAGTTCTACAGTCCGAAATATAGAATCGATTTATTGTTGAACTGAAAGACGAAAGAAAATACATACGCTTTGGAAGGACGGCGACGGTGAAGCTTGTCTCTGGCAAAGCTGAAAGATGTAGAAATTACAATACCAAAAGCAACAGAATAGATACTTAACATGGAGATCACTGACGGCTTCGCAGACCACAAAGTGATTGATGCTAGACTAACTCAGAGATGCTGTGAAAAATCTACTCAGAAATCCACATCCACCTCAGTTGTCTAGTGGACGACTGGACCTCAAGAACCTGATAGGCCTTGACTACATCTCACATCTCAGTTCATGGAGACGCAGATGACAATCCACGACTACACCATGTCTGTCCACACCCGCATCGTGATGTTATAGCTTCCCTTGTCCATTATGGTTTGCCAAAATAACAGTACTAATTTTGATCAAGTAGCATTAGCTTAGACGTACGTCTGGTTCATCTTGGTGGAAGACTGGAAGTATGTACTGTGAGTTACTTCTAACTTGTTATTTGTTCTTAGTCGAACACCGTACTCCTCATTTCTCTTGTACTTTCGTTTCTAACCGAGAAAAACACGTTAAACAGTTCACCTTTATATACATGTTCATGCATAAATTGAAGGGTGCAGAACATTACATCGGTGTGTCTCTGCATTCAAATCATATGGGTATTCATTGATAACCAAACAGATCATCGTGACAATCAAGTAAAGATAATGACAGCCTACTGCTATGTTGTTGTAGTGATCCCTTACAAACATTTACTAACAGTTGGCGGTGCCGTTCGTGAAGCGTCGCCGCACTACCCGGAGAAATAGATTACACGATGAGTACGCTGGAAAGTTCCGTCCCTATGTTCTAGTTTAGTGATCCAGACTGTTAATTTGATTTGAAGATCCAGACTTCAGGCCCTTGCTCCGGCTCGACAGGAACTATGAAGCATCGCCGCCCCAGTCAGAGACAAGTTTCGCCGTCCTTCCAAAGCTTAAGTACGGTTCGTTTTGTTTTCGCCGTCCTTCCAAAGCTTAAGTACGGTTCGTTTTGTTTTCCGGTTCGATAACACGGCTTGTTAACTTGATTCGACGCGCTCTTGCTTCCGCGGCCGCCTAGATCACAATATGTCACATGGACACTGGCGGGACATCGTAGGTATAGCAGCATGGTACAACAAAAGGCCAAAAAACCTAAATGACACATTTCCCATTTTTTATTCCCTAAATGGCACGCTCTTGAACTTATTGTCCAAAATGACATATTTACAGACCAATGCGTCCTCTGCTGGGACGCATTGCTCTCTCGGGAGGCAATGCGTCCCCGATTGAGACGCATTGCTCTCCCGAGAGAGCAATGCGTCCCAACTGGGGACGCATTGCCCCCACAGGAGGACAATGCGTCCTGAAGCCGGACGTATTGCTTTTTTTATTTTTTTATTTTTTTTTGAATTATGATACCATGTATACCATGTATATTATATATACATATATATGTTAAATTGCTAAATTAATATAATCTAAATTAACTTATATACAAATAGCCATATATTTAAAATAATATCTAAAAATAATAAAATAATAACAGAATATTATATTTATCAAAACATTATATTTAAATATGTAGATAAAAATATTCAAAATTAATAGATATAATACTAAAATTATATAATAAAGTGTAAAATTATAAAAATAAAGAAAATATATACAAGTATTTATTTGTAAACTTAGAAGAAAAAAACTAATATAGCAATAAAAATAAAAAATACTAATATCAAAAATAAGAAAATACTAATATAGCAAAATAATATATATGTATATATATGTGTATATACATATATATACATATATATTATTTTTCTATATTAGTATTTTATTATTGTCTTATTTTTGATATTAGTATTTTCTTATTTTTATTGCTATATTAGTTTTTTTCTTCTAAGTTTACAAATAAATACTTGTATATATTTTCTTTATTTTTATAATTTTAAACTTTATTATATAATTTTAGTATTATGTTTTGATATATATATGTTTTGATATATATATATATATATATATATTATGTTTTGATATATATATGTTTTGATAAATATTTTTTTTGAATATTTTTATCTACATTTATAAATATTATGTTTTGATAAATATATATGTATATGTATAATATATATATATATGTATTATATTTGTACATATATATGTATATGTATATGTATATGTGTGTGTGTATATATATATATATATATATTATGTATATATATTATGTATATATATGTATATATATATTATGTATATATATGCATGTATATGTACATATATATATTATTTATATATATTATGTATATATATTATGTATATATATTATGTATGTATATATATGTATATATATTATGTATATATATATTATGTATATATATATGTATATATATGTATATATATGATGTATATATATGTATATTTTTGATATTATGTATCATACCTTTAATATATATATATATATATATATATATATATATATATATATATATATATATATTATTTTTCTATATTAGTATTTTCTTATTTTCTTATTTTTATTGCTATATTAGTTTTTTTCTTCTAAGTTTACAAATAAATACATGTTTATATTTTCTTTATTTTATAATTTTAAACTTTATTATATAATTTTAGTATTATATCTATTAATTTTGAATATTTTTATCTACATTTATAAATATTATGTTTTGATAAGTATATATGTGTATATATATATTTGTACATATATATGTATATGTATAATATATATATATATTTATATATTATGTATATATTATGTATATATATTATGTATGTATATATATATATATATATATATTATGTATATATATATGTATATGTACATATATATATATTATGTATATATATATATATTATGTTTATATATTATGTATATATATATTATGTATGTATATATGTATATATATATGATGTATATATATGTATATTTTTGATATTATGTATCATACCTTTAATATATATATATATATATATATATATTATTGTGCTATATTAGTATTTTTTATTTTTGATATTAGTATTTTCTTATTTTTATTGCTATATTAGTTTTTTTTCTTCTAAGTTTACAAATAAATACATGTATATATTTTCTTTATTTTTATAATTTTACACTTTATTATATAATTTTAGTATTATATCTATTAATTTGAATATTTTTATCTATATTTATAAATATTATGTTTTGATAAATATAATATTCTGTTATTATTTTATTATCTTCAGATATTATTTTAAATATATGGCTAATTTTATATAAGTTAATTTAGATTATATTAATTTAGCAATTTAACATATATATGTATATATAATATACATGGTATACATTGTATCATAATTAAAAAAAAAAAAAAAATAATAATACGTCCGGCTTTGGGACGCATTGCCTCCCGAGAGAACAATGCGTCCCAGCAGGGGACGCATTGGTCTGCAAATGTGCCATTTTGGGCAATAAGTTCAAGAACGTGCCATTTAGGGAATAAAAAATGGAAAATGTGCCATTTAGGTTTTTTGGCCACAACAAAATTAGACCCTCCTATGAGACCACATGTTTCCCTCCTCCTATGGCTGTGTTTGTTTCGCGGTGTAGCGACGACACCAATATGGCAAACAAATCTGGTGCGGCATATTAGTTGATGTTTGTTATGCTGTTTAGAGGATAAATAGGATGTTGCACGGATTAATTTATCAGATAATCTCCAGATAATATGCCGTTTAAAATGTGCATGGCAAAGAACTTATTTATCAGTCGTGGATATCTATTTCCTGTGGAATCCCTCCAACAAATTTCTTGATACATGCAAAGATGTTTACGTACAAACATAATGAACTTTGTATAACTAGAAAAAAATTACTTACATGTGTGCCGAATAACAGACATCTCACAACCATATTTTGTCATTACTCCAAACAACAATTATCTCACACAAATTTAATATATCACTTACATGACAACTAATCCGACCACAATGGGGTACCACACGCAACCTATCTGCTGCACACGGGCGTTCTCACTCTAGAAGCTATTAGCTCTCTCAAAATTTAAAATGCGAAAAAATGATATACTTGCCATATATGTTATCTAAATTTGAAGAAAAAAAAAATTCGATATAATATCTAATTCAATACCTGACGAATATCATGACAACATCTGAATATGATCCGAACGGATAATATCTGAATTTAGATAATTATCTGATCCAAACCAAAAACTTACATATAATTTGAATAAATATATTGTATATATAAAATATTGATATTATATCAAATATATGTGATAAAATGTCTATACTTTTATATATAAAAATATATATTTAACGTTATATGTACAGTTTTGTTGAATTCGATTTTTTTAAGAAGGGATATAACAATATCGGATATCTGATGTGAAAATTTCGGATCTGAAATTCGGTGTTTGAAATCTGATCCAAACTCGACAGATGTCGGATCTTTTCTTCAAAATTCGGACTCGAATCCAAATTGAATATGTGGATTCGAGATGTCTGTTTTCAGGTCTAGTTAGAACTGACAACTGCCTTTATATGCACTACTGGCGCACAACATTACTGTAGACAAATATTTCCGGGTGTGTTACTTAGAATAATAATACATGATAGCAACGAAAGTAAATGAAAGAAGGAAAAATGCACACCCTAAGAATACATCTTTCTTTCACCAACCGGACTTGTTCTACTTCTACCATAGTCGACACAAGTATTGACAACTAGTGTTATGTGCTTAGTGCATCCATTATGAATCTCTTGCATCGTTGGGTTATGGTGTTGCATTTCCAAATAAAATCGTCACATCACAGCTTAGAATGAGCATGCATTATTAGTCATTTGCTTGGTCTCATAAACAAACAGAATGACGCATGCCCCAAGAAAAAGAAGAAAGAAATCCACAACAAAAGATATCAATGTGCATCATGCATGCTGCAGGGCAAATCAGCCTCTTTACCTTCAAAATTTATTTAGTTGAGGTTCATCGTCATATACAACAATCCGTATGCTCTCGAGTATTAAATATGGGTCGTTTGCTTTCTTGTTTGCAGCAAACCATCACATATATATACAGCATTCATAATTGGTGGTAGTTTGCTTCTTAGCAATCAGGGTATGTACCTGGGAATTGCTTTTTTGTTCTTGGTCATCTTCGTTGTAGGTGAGTGCAACCTTACCACGAGAGGTCTTGGAGCCCTTGAATCCCGGTCAAAGCCTCTAACGCAAATGAAGCCTAAATATATATATTCAAACAATATACGAAATCAGCTTAATATTGGCAAGTGCAAATTAAGGATCCGAGTTAGGGTGTCTACGTGAGATTCTCAAGCATCAAAATTTGAAACAATTTAAGACAAGTGCCTTTTTTTAGCACAAAGCTTATACTATGTGGATAACCAATAATATACTACCAGCAGAGTTTGCATCAAACTAGTTTAGTTTAGGTGACGAACTACAAAGTGCACTGGAGAAATTTCATATGGGGTGTCGGAAAATACTGATAATCATTTAACTTTACTAGTAGCAAACAGTGAGATATT